>AP026158.1:0-477489 GCA_030295235.1 Fistulifera solaris | reverse complement strand
CCTAACCCTAACCCTAACCCTAACCCTAACCCTAACGGTCGCCGCCTGTCCAAAAAGTGGGGGCGATCGTATTCTACCGTGTGTGGATTTGTACGATCGCGCCTGAGTATCTCACTGGTCCGGTCTGTCAGCATGTTGCTGCGCGCGCCGAGGGATGGAGCCCCTCCGCGCGATAGACCCACCTGGGATGGCTCAGGTCTTTTGCTCTATTAGACCTGCTGCTCTCCCATCTGGAGTCCATTCTTCTCTTGTGCAACCTGCCACTTGTATTCCTGGTCGCATCATTCTCATTGCATCCTCCCCATCACCCTACATGTCTCATCAGGCTGGTTTTCGTAGTTCTAGCTTAATTTCTTCCTATAGCTGCTTTTTTCCACCCTAACCCTAACCCTAACCCTATACCTAACCCTAACGGTCCAAAAAGGTCCACCAGCATGGAGCGGTTGCCTCCATAATTAACAACTGCAAAACAATTTCCGCATTCGCATGCTCCTTTGTATTGTCCTATCAATGAATTCGTTTCATTTCAATCAACATCAAATACGTCTTACCAATTTCGATAGGACAACTAATCATTGAAGCGTGTGAAAAGCGTTCAATCAAAAGCTTTCACTTATTTACGACATGCATCGTCGACAAGTAGGAAATGCGAAAACAACGACGCAACAGCGGCTGTCGTCCAAGAACCGAAACTCATGACAATCGTGCAGCGGTTTCAATATTTTTCGAAAGCGTTTGATAATATTGCTCGCGATGTACGAATTTATTTTTTAACACGAGATGCCCTAAAGACTCCTCGGAATCAATGGACGACGTCGACTGGGCCGCCCGTAGGGGTACAATGGAAACAACAACGAATGAGGAGAGAACTAGCTTGGATCATTCCTTTGGCGGGTGCTTGTATGCTTCCGTTGATTGGCTACATTCCGTCTTTTTTTAGCATTTGCCTTTCCTCGACAAATGTTGACGAGACATTTCTGAATGACTACGAACTCGAATATTTTACAACGATTGCGCTAGCAACCAGAAATTCGAGTCGAAAAGCGGTTTGTGACTACTGGTGGAGCCAATATCCAGATGAGATGCAGCGTTTCTTTCAAAATAACAATTTGCACGAAGTGGATGTCGTCAATTTTTTTACACAATATAGAGCATCCGCCCGAGTACTGGAAACAAGTCGCTTTGGCTGCTGGATGTTTTTCGTTCTTTCCAGCCACAATCAACAATCTTCGAAGCTATTTGTCCCGTATTGGAAGTGGCAAGCGCGAATGCATCTAAGTCAGTTGGCTGCGGACGATACACTGTTGATGAAAACAGCGTCTTTACTAAGTTTCGAAGTTGACCATGCGTGCAAAACCCGTGGTCTTACTATGGATCGCCAAGTGCTTCAGCTTTATTTACGCTAGGTAGCCTTCAGGCGTAAGTACACGCCAGAGAACAATTGGGGATTAATATCTCTTAATTTCAGGAAATTCCAATGGTGATCCACTATAGCACTACTAATTAGAGTGCGGCTCTGAAAAAGATTGAATCTTTTTATGATGGAAGTATACAATAAAAACATGTTGAAAACATCAGAGTAAAATAGATATACAGCTGCTAGTCTAAACCCTGAATTTCATCTTGCGACTTCGAGTGGTGCTTTTCAATTAAAGGAGTTGCATCCGTGTCAGGAACAACAGCAGCCGAATCAGGTATAATGGCTAAGCGTATCGCCGTCGACGACTCCGCTACCGTAGTTGTCGCTGTAGGAGTCACTATGATAGTTTCCGAAGGCGTCGGAACGTAGACAGTTTGTTGTTGTGTTGATTCATTATCCTGCATGTAACTGTACGCCATGTCAAAGTCAACACCATCGGTAGATACTTCCGTCACACCAAAGATCGCAAATCCCAGGCAACACAAAGTGAATGTTGCAAACAATAGGAAAGGACTGATGATCCAGAAACTGCTATAACCAGCGCCTTGAAGTTTTCCGACAAAGAGCAAAACTAGTACCAGAACGAAACATTGCGAGCAGCACGTTGCTACGAGTTTACCCGTTGATTGCAAGATCTTTGCTTTCAGCTCTTCTTTCTCTTGCTCTGTCAGTGGCAAAGTAGCAGTATTTTGATTCTCCTCATCTTGCATCGTGCCGTACTGCATCACAGGATCCTCGCTTGCCATTCCAAAGAGAGTCGGATCGCGTTCCATAGCAAAGCGCTGCACCGCATCAAACGCTTGATAGTTCGAATAACACATGGCCGCAGCCATGAACCAAAATGGCGTAAAATGAACCACCAATTTGCGTTACTGTTCACGACATCCAGTTGATACAACAACAGAGCCATAAAGAGAAGCCGACACAAGGATTTGACAATGTCGTGGCGTGCTTTTGCTCTTAATTTGTTCGCCAGTTCATATTCCGGACAGTCCGTACTTGAAACTACCGAGTATCGCTTCGCAATCAACTCTTTCTCCAAGACAGTGAATTGTGCGAACGGCTTTCCAAGAGCAGTTTCCAAATCGGCTACTGTGACCACCCTCATTCTTGCCAATGGCCACTTCTTGATTAAATGAAGCATCTCAAATACGATAACAGGGGAAAAGAGTACAGACCATGGCGCAGCAATCAAATTATCCACTTTAAGAGCAATGAGAAATTCGAACGCCACTAGCAGCAAATGATTGACAAGCGACATGATTCGTTTCTCCATCGGAAACGGATCGACCACTCGGCTTCCGGGATCGAATCAGGTCTTGTGATCGGTCCCAGAAGAATCAAGCGCGAATAATAAAAAATAATAAGCCCATTCCAAAGCCACAAAGGAATAAGCGTCGCCAACCACAATCCTCGATCACCATGATCAACATGCCAGCAGATTAGAATTGGTAGTATTAAAACGGCCACTGCTGCGAGCACAAAAATCAAAAATATCTTCATTCGATCGTAAACACTGCTTGTCGCAAAGTTGTGCGCTAATTCTTGCGGATCGATACTGAACGGTTCTTCTGTCCATTTGAGTCCTCGTTCTCCGATCGCATCGTACGTTTCGCGTTTGTAAGGATCACTGAGCGTTTCGTACGCTTCTTTCATACGAGTAAATTGTGCTTGTAATTCGGGTGTTATTGTAACACCGCGTTGCGCTAATTTGTCGGGATGAAGCTGCAACGATTGTTTTTTGTAGGCCCGTTTGATTTCGTCAGGCGACGCGCTCCCATCGATGCCCAACAATTCGTAATAATCGCCGTTTCCCGAATTCGGAGGTCCTAAAAAGGAACGGCAACAACATACAAAGAATTCTAAATCGTATCTCATGGTTTTTTATGTAGAATGGTAAAGATATGATGACAGGATGCAACACAATCGAATGAAACATGAAACATGAACGTTTGAGGATCGTCATCGTCGTGTTGAGGCCAAAAGAAAAAGCGTGCAAATCAACATCGCGGATCGCGGACCGCCACCCAATACTACTAATTAACATTACGTTCCCGTTTCTCCACCCTAAGTAATTTTACAGAACTATCGAAATAGCGATACTGGAGCAAGTCATCAACGGCTAATATACCCTAATTAATCCTGGCAACGAAAACCACTATCTACTTTCATGTACTCCCACCTCGCCATTTGATTCTTTTCGAGAAAACATCCACCCACAAAACTCCTATCGAACCATTTTATTTCCAACTTTCCCCCCTATCACTATTTCATTGAAGAAGTATTTGCTTGCTTTTCTTGCTTTTTTTGTTTGCGAAAGCTGACGTCTCTGTAACGACTTGACAAACAAAAAAGAAATGACCGCCACTACCGAAACACAATCGTCTTCCTGGCTACGAAACATCAAACGTCTCAATTGTGTCAATGGTGCGCATACGCTATCGAAGCGCGTCATGAATTTGGATTATTACAGTCATCTTCCTGATCCTAAATCACCAAATCCCACATCTGGACGCGATATAACGGAAGCAACGGAATCGGTCAACTCCAACCGCGATGCAAACTCTTCGACCTTTAAAAAAGACGAAAAAGTCAAAAAGACAGTCTCCTTTGGTTCGGAAATCTGGTCCGATGGCATGGTGAGAAGTCGCGGTAGATGGATGACGACTTCACATGAATCAGTTCGATCGGACAAAAGCCGCAGATCCAAAGGAATTCCGAACGAAGTCATGTGCTCGGACGAATGTCGCGATGTCGTAGCCACACCTGATTTTGGCAAGGACGAATCAAGCCGTGCATCTCCCACTCCATCCGAAACTGGGTCGGATATTGACCAGGAGACCCTCCGAGAAGCTCGTAAGTTCATACTGAGCGCCAAATTGCTTTTGCTCAGTCTGGAAAAGAAAGATGGATACCATGCCGAAGATACACGGGAAGACGAGAATATTATCGTACAAAGTGATGATTCGATGCAATCTGAAGAGAGCAACCCGGATAGAACTCGTGACGAAGATACAATCACTGAGCTGCTCGATGAAAATTTGGAGTACAACGACCAAAATGAAACGGGCAGTTTGGTTGAAGTGGGTCTCGATACACAGATGATGGAGGAATTGAATGTGGATCAAAACGAGCAAAGAATCATCGTCGAAACAACTCATTTATCTGTAAAGGAGGGTGGGTTTACCGATAGGGATTATTGTCCGAGCCCACCAGCGATTCGTCGTGTTTTCCTGAAAGACGGACTTATGACAATGGATGCAACAAAAGGCCTTACCGACGAAACAAGAAGCCATGTGGGTCTTTCTGTGGTTGCAAGTAATCAAACAATGCATTGCACTTCTAATGTGAATACGACAAAGAAACAATCGTCGTCAACATCCAACGCGGACACAATGTCTTTCGTTGTCGGCCGATCCAGTACCCAAATTGCCTCCGCTAAGCTGTACTGTTGGATCGGTTTCGGTTGCTGAAAGGGTGAGGCGTTGGTCGCAAGCTCACGCAAATGCGAGAGGAAACATGGACAATCTTGCGATAAAGCAAAGGGATTCTTTTGGAGATCGCATCCGAAGTCAGGACCAGAGACAACGATAGCGTCAGAATGAAGCCAACCTTCTTTCATTGGCGACCCTTTGATCTCGCTTGTATAGTAAACATTCACAAAGTAAATTTCAAAAATTGAATGCTTTGGTGCTCACATGTTTGATAAGTTGGGCGAGGACAATAGTTCGATCGATCGATCGATCTAGCTGTGAAGCCTTTCACACTCGTTACTAAAAATCCAGTCGTGTCGAAAGGTCGCCTACACATAGATGTGATAGTATTTTGGGTTCACTTTCAAGCTCTAGAAGGTAATATTCCAACGTTATGTAAACGATGTTATTATATTGATCGGAGAAAGGCTTGTTTTCGACTTCCTTATTTTTGTTCGATTTTACAGGTAAGATAAGAAAGTTTCAATTTTTATTTATAGTAGCATACTTTGTAGTGGATTGCAATGTAAGCTTTTACGCTTTGCCATTTTGGAAAGGGCGTCCACAAAAAAGCGGTTGGCAACTGACAAATACGGAGTAAAATTTATTTGTCATTCCTCGCGCGACAGAACACATACATCGTGACTAATATCCAGTCACATTAAAAAACGAACAACAATCTGGCCTATACCTTTTAAAACTGGTCATTTTATAGTACTCCGTATTACTTTTCCTAGTTGTTAATACTACGTACCTGGTATACAAAGTAGTGACTTTGCGCGCATGCAAGGTTTCGTTTGCTCTTTTCGCCTCACAAAATTGGGGAGAAAACGAAAGAAAGAAAAATTCACATCATAAAAATTACCGTACATTCTTTCACCTTCAATCATCAATCGCACACTATTCCAGCCACTTGATATTATCAGGCTGGAGTCTTCATGATGTGCAATCTATTCGACGTTCATGGCTACGAAAAACAACATCACGGGCGATCGCTCTTCTAACGAGCTTGCCGAAACGCAACGTCGAACGTGGATACACTCCTTAAAATTACTCAAATGCTCTGTACCGACCGAGGAGAAATCCTGGAATGATCTTTTCGCGCTTCGAAAGTCGAGTGCCAAGTGACAATCGCCTTCTTTCGCCACGAACCGTATCGACTTCGTCGTCATCTCTGCAACAAGAGCATCGCCAATCTACTTCTCCTTCCCTGAAAGCAAACAAAGCCCACGAAAGTCGTCACAGAGCAAGTCCTCCTCAATTTCATTCATTCGAGCGTCAGTTTATGACGCCACCGGTCGCACAAAAGAAAGAAATGTCATCGCAGCTAAGAATCAACGATTATGATCCGCCAACGACAAAAGTTGTGACACCGGAGGAGCACATTGAGTTTATCCGCGATGTCTTTGGTAGTTCTCGATCTCACGAGTCGCTGAAAGAGAAAGGCTTGCCTTCTCGATCGAAAGAGGCAACCAATCGCATACTGTTACCCGTATTGGACGAGTTGCCTGGACGTCAATTACAACAGCAAGGGATATCACTCCATATGCGGCGAAACAGCGACAATCTACAAGGACTTGATTTTGTCAGCGCTGATTGTGACTTTGTAAGCAGGGAAGAATATCAATACAACGAAATTATAGAGACCCGGAAATTGATTACTCCTGTTTCCGGTGTTTGGCATAAGCCCCAGCGTAGCGTCCAGTCGCCAACGAGATCAGATAGGGCTGATGTTAGCTACGTCGATGAGTGGAATCTTTTGCAAGAAGCCAAACAACAAATCGCAAGTGTGAAAGATTTTTTAAGAGTCGTTTCGCTGCAGACCCGTGAGCCCGACGACGATAATGAGGTACAAGATATTGGTGTTGAGACTCTTTTGCTCCAGGGCCATCATGTAGCTTTCATTGAGGACTCATCCTTGCATGCTCAGAGTTTGAAGAGAGATGCTCGATTTCCACGGCGAACATCATTCGGAGAAAAGCCTCCACGCCCGCCCTCAATCACCTAAAGAGTATTTGAGGTCGTCGACTGGTCTAAAACAAAAGCTGGTTGAGTTCTAAGGGAACTTTTATTAAACTATGCCTCCTTTAGGCCTTTGTAAAGTGATTTTCTAGAGGCCCCGCCTTAGCACAAAGCGTTGGAATTTCAAATTTTGTTCAGAGACGACAAGGGAATTTCCGTTGCGCGGGCATGCGCGCGCACTCGACCAATTTCCAGATAAATTTTCGTGCGACCGTTTTTGTGTGGCGAAAACCGCGAAGCACAAAACATATAAAAATGAGACGACGGCAAAAGACAAAGCTTTCCTGGTAGGAAGTGACTTTTCTCCTATTTGTAGTTAAAATATGTACAGCACTACTGCCAAAAATACAGGCAACACCATAGATCGGTATTTCCCTTCCGATCTGATTTCCCGAGCTAGAAACAGCGGAGAAGTAATGAATAATGGTCTTCATCGAATGAGTCAAAAGTGGTCGGAAGCGATGGACCTTCTCAACTGTTCTTCCCCTCATTTCGATTCGCAACAGTCCTCATCACGTTTTCATTTTCCTGCGTATGACTGTTATAGCTCTTATTTATCGGAAAAGACGCGCAAAATGAACAAGTTTTCGCAAGAGTCACCCGATCTCGATTTGCGCACCCCTGATGAATTACATTATAGAAAAAAAGTCAACTGATCGAAATGGTGGACAAGTTGATGATTATTACTCATACAGCAAAGACAGAAAGGGTCTTTTAAGGTATGACTTTACGACTTACTCTCCGAATGAGGTTCATTCCGAATTCATAGGTTACACTGATACGAAACAATTCACTGGGGCGTTCGGTTTTCAGAACTACCGGCCTGCTCCGGTGTCTCCGTATCGCGAAGGGGAAGAAAAAGGCGACGAACTTCGATGTATTAGCTCAGATGACTCCGACAATGATTCGCAATCGATTGATTTAGAAGATGCCAACCGACAAATACAGCAGTTTCGAGCAATCATGGAGAAACGGCAACAGAATCGCTTTCTTGAAGAAGACAAATGGGACCCGATACAAGAGGAAGAGAGCAATGAAGATGACGTTGTGTTTGAAACGATTCAAAGAATCAAAATTAGCGATGATTTTGATGAGAAGTCGCAAGTGCTCGAAGCTCACGAAAAATCGCAGTGCGGGCGCATCCTCCATGGAATATCTGGCAATGCGGTTTCTCTCCCGCCGGACTTTTACTTTACAGTGAAACCAAGTCATATGGTTTTTAATGACGAAGCAGATCAGCTTACAGAAGGTGATGGCACCCGCGTTAGTGCAGAGGGCCAAGACTATCTCTCTTCGCCGAGTCAAGAAAATACAAACAAAGATCAAACGCTGCAGTCACCACCTTCATCTCAGGCGACAACAGCACTTGCTGGGAACGCTTCATATGCTCATGATTTGCTGCTGCGGACTACGCAGGTGCTACAAACGTGTCCAAGTGATGAAGACTTGCGCAAAGAGACTAAACGGGATGTCGCTACCAGAGTTCCTATATCTCCAACAAGTCGATCGCTTATGCAATGTCCGTTTGATGAAGATGTCACCTGGAACTCAAATCGGTTCGATAAACCTTCTTCACCACCAAGGACTGTCGACACAACAAACCGTTTGAACTCTGTTTTGTCGCGATTACCTGCATTCCTTACGAAAGCGAACACGTCAGATCGAAGTGCTTCAGAGGCAACAAGGAGTACAAGAAACGCTCATAAACGCTCACCTGGAATTAGTTCAAGTCGTTCAAGCCAAAACTTAGCAGAACTGTCATCAGTAATGACTGGAAAGTACGGTGAGCTACCCCAGCCACGAATTGAAGCAGTACCACCGATTCTCTTCACGAGGACCGTTGTTTCACCAGATAGCCCTCTGCCATATTCTTTGGAGCGCAGCCACATCAAAGAGATGGCATTATCGCGAATAAGGTCGCGTGACGCTCATAGGCTGAGACAGACGTTCGCGTGCTAGCAAAGTAGGCAACTAGTCGCCACGGGATGTGCAAGATTTCCAACGACTAGTAAGGATGAACCTTTCTAGCAATAAATCAGCTAATCGGCGTAATTTGTCGTGCCGAAATCTATCCTCGCGCTTGCTTTTGCTTCGGTAAAGTAAACAACATTCGTTGATGCGTGAATGAATCGACCAAGATTAGGCGATCGTCTATAGTACCTGGTAGATATGCTTTAAGTTCGTCCTCTGTTAGTGTGAGTCGTGAATAAGGTTCATTTTCCGTTGGACAATTGGGCGTTCTTACTTCAATCGAAATTTTGTGAATGGCGTATATTGTGGAGACCTTTCATCGGAAATGTGTAGGGCGTCGGTCATGTGGCGGGCTTCAAGCACTAGGAAAAAAGTGTTTCTGGGTTCTAGACTAAAGACTAGTAATACTAAAGTGTACAAAGTAGTTTGTCCGAAACAAAAAGGACTTAGATTGTCAAAGTACAGAGGAAAAGAAGAAAATGTTCTCTACTCATTCGAAAGGAGAGAAAAACAGAAAAACGCGCCCTTTTGGTCATTCTTGAAACCCGGCAAGGCCAAGAGATCCTTTTCGAATAATTTAGTTAGTGATGTCATTCTGTGTTATAGTCCTTTTCGTCTAAGAAGAAAGTTACTATTAAATTACTACCACCAGGTTTACATAGTAAAAAACGTATTCTGCTTTTGAAAATTCCATCAGACCCGCCATTGCTTTTGCCGTTTTTTTTAGCATTCTCCGTGTAAAATCAGTGACTGGTTTGCCCAAACCTGTCAAACACCGATGAGCCGCAGCTTCTGAATGGAGCTTGACCGACATTTTCATTTTTATCTTTTGGGGACGCAAAAGCCAGGGTCATTCATCCTTTTCTACATCATCATCGGCAACAAAACACCTCAAAACACAAAAAGTCATACGAGCACTTCTATTAGTCACACAACAATTTAAACGGCAATGAGCGGAATGGACATTCGAAGATCCGCTCGGAAGAAGAGATGGCTTTTTGATTCGCTGGACCGAATCAAATGCTCAAACCGCGCTGTATATGAGCCGCATCCTTTACTCAACAAATCCTCCTTTGATTCGAAACGCTCCTGCACGACAGACGATACTTCTCAGCAAAGCTCTCAAATGGAAGAACGCACTCGCTGGACGACTTCCTATCGTAGCATTCTTAGTACGAAGCTCAAAAAGCGAAACAATGTCGTCCCAAAGAGTGCATTAAAACGCAACTATCAGGAAGTTCTAGTCGAGCGAGGCGAGAATAACAGTGTTTCTGCCAGGAATGATTCCGCACGGACATTCACGACTTACGAAATGCAAGATTGCTCGGAAGGAACGGAAACACAAGCAGGTCGTCCTAGCTTGATTCAAGAAGCTACGATGCAGCTAACAAGCGCTCGTGCTTGGTTGGAGAACTGGGAAGCGGCAAGATTATCTTTCTCCGATCAAGAATCATGCGCTGATGCATCTCTTTACAGCACGGTGCAAGCGTTTTCACGAATCAAGCCTACAAGATCAGCGGCTTCTCCTCTACAAGAATCAACTGCTGTACAAGCAGTTTTCAAGCAAAACAAATTTAGCGAGTGCACGTGCTCGATGGAGCTCTTGGAGGCTGCACGGTCTCGCTTCAATCGTCGTGTGGAAGAGAGTCTGCTGCAACAGCAGACGCGTGAGGGAGAAGAACAACAAGAGACGAGCTGCAACGACGACAGTGGCTCCGAAAGCGACGACGATTCTAGTCATTGGTACGTTACGCCGAAGAAAGACGACGATTCTCTATTCCAGTCTGTCATTCAAGGCGCTTACTCGCTTCCGAACAATTACGACGAACATCTTGGGGACGGGGATGATCCATCAGAGCCTCCGCTTGTTTTAAGCCGGACGGTAGACGAAGGGGACTGTTCACCGCTACGGCGTCTGCGTTACACGCAACTCCCAGCTTGCGAGGTGTATCCATGGCGAGTCCGGGAAAGTGGCCATGCGTTTGTCCCACAGAATTTGGCTGCATTGATCGAGGAAAGAGATCAGTATCAACTTGCGTCAAAGCAGCATATTTCGTCATCCGAAATATTAGAAATGCCGCACGCCGAGTGGGTTCAGAGGCCTAGCACTCTGACACTTTTTCAGCGCAATGTGTCGGACCCGTTGCACTTTGCTCAGCCCGCTCCGACTTACCAACGAAGACTATCGGATCCCATTTACTATTTCAACAAAGACGTGCTGGCAGATGAAACCGAAGCTGATCGAGAAGCGGATACTTTATGTGATACGAACGGACACTTGCCTCAAATTGCAGAAGGTTTACCAGGTGTCTTTTTGACAGGTAACAGATTCGACGACATTTCGTCTATCGGTGGCGAAGATTTCTATCAGAGCTCCTCACATGATGCAGACGACGAAAGATTATCGATGAATGATCAGGATGGCTATTGCACTTCTCCCTTTAGAAACCATTACCGACGACGACAAGCGGTCGTCTCCTGGTTTCACCAAAATGGTCGTTCAAGCTCTTCGCGACCAATTGGAAGAAACAGTGAGAGTAGTAGGAATAAGTCAACACCGGTTTTCATCCATCGATCAGCAAGGCAGATGCTGGATGAAGGAGATTGGTCATTGGATGTTCCAAGACGACGATCAAAGGCTGAATGTGAAATATAACCTTCAATCAATTTTGCACATTATTCATGAATCTTACCTATAGTTATACCAGGTTAATATCATCATCATTCTACATCGTAGACGTTTGATCAGTGTTTATTAATTAATGCAACCGTCGCCCTCTTATTTCTTTCCTTAGTAAGTGTATGTAAATGTAAATTATGTAAATCAACTGTTTCTTCTCTCTCCCCCCAGCCTATACGGACACCATTTTCATGCTGCTGGCAACCTCCAGTACTTCTGAATCCGCAGGGCCATCTCGAGTCTCGTTCTCTTCATTCGCTTGAGCTGTTTCATGATCTGATTTTTCACGGTCTTCGTCTGTGCACATCATTTCGTTCGCAAGACGTTCATCATAGGTAGCATCGTCGTCGTCTTCATCATGCAGTCTTCGCCAGACCCTCGCGAAGAAAGCTTTTTGAGAACCACTCTTTAAGGCGGACGTCTGTTCCTTTCGCAGTGCTTTGAGCTCGATCAATCGATTTTTCAGCTCAGCCGGAATCATTGGACACTCTAACATATGAGTGTGAACGGAAACAAAGTTCGATTCGACTGCACTAACACTCGACCAAAAGAACTTTCTTCCGTCCACTTGACCAGCACAATGCTTGCACTCAACTCCAATACATCCAACATCCTTTAGACGACGTTTATTACGATCGGCTTCGGTGAAGCGACAAGGCCGTAACTGCTCCATAACAACGTACAGGAATTCCGCAATACATTCTTTGTCTTCTTTCTTGACCAGCTCCTTACTAGCCGTGGTCATGTTAAAAGCCGCCTGGGCTAAAATGTCCAACGAAAAGGCTTTGGGGGACTGAGATATCGAAGGGTCCCGCCCGAAACGTAGTCCCTGAGTGGTGTCTACCAGTCCGATCTTCTTCGCCGCTGTCACCCAGTACTGCCTAGTCGCTAACCCCTTGGATCCCTTCGAGCTTGCATTTTGTAGCTGCAAAATTTTTCCTTCACTTCCGTCGGCATCTGCTTGCATTCACCAAGATGAAATCGCTGGATATCAGCTACCGACTGATAGATCCTTCCGATAGAAAAAGGAAAACAAACAGCTCTATTGGATCGTCGTTTTGACTCCTGTCGAACACAGTGAATACATCCGATTCCTACTTGTCCAATCTTGATGGAAAAAGTCGTTGGCGCTCGTACAGCAATATCTTCTTCCGTTGCAGAGAAAGCGCAAACTTGCTCTCTCAAGAAGCATCTCAAAGGACTCAATGATGCTGCGTCCTCAGGTAGAGCCAAGCTCACCATTCCGTTGTAGTATTTGTCCTGGGAGGTGACTGAAAGCGTGCTCTGGCTTGTCGAGTCGAAACTATTCACGGTTATTGGCTGAAATTTAGTAGCAGAGCTTTCAGAGGCATTTGAGTTTCTACGGAGCAAAGGCAGCGATGGAAAATTCGGCATCGCTGTAGGTGTTGCGGGTGCCGTGACAAGATCGATTAGTCTGCCTTCTTCGTCCGAAAAACGAACCCCGGATTCGGTGTCTTCCATTCCGAGAATATGAGCCGCGTGAATGAAATACTGCATTGTCGTTCCCGTACTCCGAGAATGAACGGATTTGAGCTCGTTGAGATGGTTCTGTAGGGATGACGGTACAAATTTACACTGCGAAAAATGATCCAGCTTCATATCAATCACTGTTCGGTAGATACGTTTGATCGACGATGGGTAGCACACTGCTCGCTTCACACGGTCGCTCGCTTTTGTTGTATGGCGACAGTGAATGCATCTTAAACCGACTTGTCCCACGGAAACGGAATGCTTGCGTCCTGGTGCCGGAGCGTCAACATCCTCTCGAGTTGCCGTAAAGATTTCAATATTCTGAAACCAATATTGTCAGTCTCCAGTTTTAGGATCATGCCAATATAGTAACATACAACTTACCTCTCGAACGATGCAAAGAGTCTCACTAAGCGCTGAACGGTCTTGTGAAAGAGCCAAGAGGAGAATTGTTTCACCGTTTTCCGATTTAATTTTTCTTGCTTTCTCACAGCCAGAAACCCCATGCTCGACGAGGCCCTTGTGCAAAGTAGGGCTTAAGGACTCTTTTGCTCTCGCTTGATGTTCCGGTTCAGTTGCTTTGGGCACCCGGGTGGAAGCCTCACTTGAGTCAAATGATTGATTCCACTCTGCTGGAGGTTCCTGAGGAGGAGGCACCCAATGTCCTGGAGCAGGCGCTGCGATTGATACCCAGCGAGGTGGTTGGTTTTTTTCTTTCCAGGAGACAGGTTTATGGCGGCCGGTCTTGCATAAGATGGACTTGCCGACGGACTTGCAGGGGGATGCAAGTACTGGTGATAGGGCCACGGAACGGGAGGATACGAAGTTGTGCGACTCATGTGGTATGCATGCATATCATCTGGTTGCCAAAAGTGCCGAGGTGTTACGATTTTATGCTTAGAGGAAGGTGTTTCGGCTTTTGTTCTTTCGGCGGACTAAACTCAGACGGAACAGAAGGACGTCGGACATCGCTTGGCCGACTGTGATGGTAGAAGTTTCGCTTGAGCGGCGGTTGGTAATATGCTGCGGATGGACCAGAATAGGTACGGTGCGAGAACTGGGCCGGCCGAGGAATAGGGGGACTTTGATGGTAGTCTCCTCGAGTGCTCCAAGCCTCGCGCTGTTCCACGTCTCTTTTTTCTGTCTCATATCGATTCTCCGGAGATGAACGAGCAACGCCACCCGGTTCTTGAACTGCTTCGCGCTCCTCGGCACTGAAAGAGGTTGTCACCACGGATTGTAATGGAAGGGCTCCATGACGTGTTTGGATATCTGGGGGTGGGGATTGGTGGTAGTAGTGCGGGTATTGGTGATGTTGATAATGATGATAGTACGTGTGGTATGCCGAAGGCGGAGGGCCGTGTCCACTGTAACGACTATCGCTGGAACCTGCTGATAATAACCCGCTGTTGCGTCGATCGTGCTTCATTTTCTGAGCCTCGACATCATGGTCCGGGGCACTGTTGACAACCTTCGGTGCACTCATGAATCAACTGAAGCTTGATTGTTATCGCTATTTTCACAATTTATCTTTGTCACCAAGATAAGACAAGATCGTTTTGACCTATGAGGACACTCAACAAAAAGATTGTGCCATTAAACAAGGCGCATCCGCTGTGCACCTCCTCGACAATTCAAAATCTTGCGAGAGAGCAGCGATCCTGCCTTGCGATCGATGAAAATGTGAGGAAACAGCGGTTGAGCGACATTCGGCGCAAGGCTGCTAAGCAACGTTTACGATACATAGGAACATGAAAAGTACACTTCACTATGCAGGTATCGCCAAGATATCGTTATTTAAAGAGCAGACTAAAAGTATTTAGGAGGGAATAAAGTGGTATCCACTTGAAAGTAGGCAGAAAGTGGAGAACATGGTGCGCTGTAAGGTCTTCAGCTTCATCGCCTTTTCCGAAACAACCTTTCTCAGTTTTTTCTTTATCTTTTCGGTGAGGAATGCTCTCTCTAGAGTAGAGAGTCTACGGTATGAAGTACCAGTGATTGATAGGGCTCGACACGAGGAGTCGTCACTCGTCTCGCGTCACCAACGACTACGAGACTTCTCGCAACAATGCTAATGCTTTCCCAAAGGATTACGATTTATCATTACAGAAGCACAACAAACATCACGTCAGCGGATTAAGAAGTAAGACATTCAGACCAATTATTTTATTTTCTAAGCAACTGCTATCAATATATCAGCTACACGAAGATCAGAGTGAACGACTGTAGCGCGGATCGATGCTTTTGTCTTCATCATTTGCTCAGCAACACTGTCATGACAACCAAGATATAATCTAGTTTTATTGTTTTCAAAACGGCCGAAACTTGGCCCCGCTGGAATAGTCCAACACAGACGGAGCTAAGTCGGCCCCTCCCGTAATCAATGCATCGATCTCTTCTTGCGTAATTTAGGTCGCCCATAAGAGGGCGGTATGTAAACGGGTTTTGGCGGTGGGCTTGGCTTAGATCCGCCACTGAGTCGGGTAGCCCATCCTTCCCTTCCCAAAAAGTGAATAGAGGGCGTTCGCGAGGTGGGCTTCGCTGTCGGTACTTTTAGCGGAGGGGCCGAGGCACTGGCCGCCACGGGAGTGTCGTTCTCATTTGTGGCTTTCGACGACTCTACTTTGAAATGCCTTCCGTCGATACTGATGCAGAGGCATCTGTATCAATCTCGTACAAATCCGCACCTACTTCGACCGTTTCATCGCTGAAGTGAACGAAAACCAGTGGAGTGTGAAATTTACCGTCGTACACAGACCATACAGTAATCCTAGTGAGTCTCACTTACATGGCACCAAAGTGCTTTGTAATAACACCACTGATCTCAGCTTTGATTTCGACGGTCACTTTATCAGTCTCTACTAGCGCGATGACGTCGTCTGCCTGAACCGCCTGACCGACTTGTGCCGTCCATTCGACAATCGTTCCCTAAAAGAAGCGAGAAGGTGTTTTTCGTATATAAGATAAAGTATACAGCAACAACAGTAGCAACAATCAATCGTACCTCCGTGATGGAATCACCCATGCTGGGCACTTTGATGCTTCTTTTGTCAAACCGAGGCGGAGTTGTGGATATGGTGCGTCGTAGTGGACGTGCTATTGTTTGTATCAAAGGAAAGCAGCGATTCATGTTTCTATTAAAATACTCGAATGAAAATGAAATATACTGGAGCAATGTAATCGTTTTTTTTCATATTAACGCGCTGCTCGAAGTTTGTCGTGATCTTTCGCGACGGAACGAGAAGAAAAAAACCGTTCCGGCCTCGGGACTGAAAAATCGCCACTCATCAAGTCGAAAACTACATTTGGGAACTATAGTAAAATCTCGATCTGTGGTCGACGTTCGATATATCACAACTATCCGAAAGATCTTCATCAAATGTTATAAAGTACTTAGCTAAGCCCCTCTCTGGTCGTCGCTCCGTGGCTTTCATGATATGAAATGAAAGAAGATGTTGTCGGAAGGAATCATCCCATCAAGTCCATTCTCGCTTATTTTCCCGACTCGAGAGGTTTTCAGTCAGGGTTTTCTTCGGACACACGACGGACAGACATGAAATACAGTAATTTGAACTGCGCGCGCGGGCGGGCATAGCGCGCTCGTATCAGGGAAGACGCGCTGCGCGCAAATGTGTGCGAGTGCGAGGCTCTACCTGGTAAACCTCGTCCTCCGCCAGGCTCTCTTGCTTGCTTGCTTCTCAACAGCTCACGTCAAACACAAAGTGACATGATATCTTTATAATTCATTTTCTTTTCTCTACTTCGAAGATAGAGTTACCGCTACAACCCGCAACAAAGTAACTTCTGCATCTTACGAAAGCCTTTTCAAAAGAAGTGAAGGTATTTTCTTTTAAGTTAATTCGTCTACAACCGCAACAATGCAATCAAATGATGAGCTTCCCTTTCTTGTAACGCATTGGCTGTCGAGTGTGACTGTTTCTGATTCCTTTGCTCAAGAACGCATTCAAAGGGCTGCTCGAGAGCTTTCGGAAGCATTTGCTGCGGTGGGAGGATTCGGTCCGACGGCTTTGGTACGTTGTTTATTATTTATTTGTGCGTTTTTCAATAAAGATACATGAGAAATGCTACTCACATACAAGTATGCTTTCTATCATTGCAGACATCATCGTCGTCGTTGCAATCCGCTTCTTTTTCACAGGCTCGCTTGCAACGGGCGTGTCCTCCGCAGCAGCTGTCGCATTTAGTGCAGTCCGCACGATTGTTGGAAGAAACGGGGCAAGCGTCGGTGAATCTGCTGGAGCAAGCAGCAGAGCAGCAACGACAATCGAGAGAGGGACGAACGACTGGCAGTATTCAACAAGCCGAACAAGTCGTTGAAGTTGTCACGGGGCCGTTTCAAGTTCCCGAACATCCGAAAGCACAGCAAATACAGACGGCGGCTGAATCCGGCATGAAAGCCTATTTGGATTTACGTGACAAAATCAAAGGCGACGAAAAACAGATCGTGACGATGCAGCAATCGGTGACTTTTCAAACAAATACTCTGCGTAGACTGGAACAAAATCCTTGCTCAGACGATGTCGAACAAGAGGAAAAACGGAAAGCCTGTGAACGAGTATTGTCGCAACTTGAACGTCCCTTGCAACAATTGATGGCTACGCAGCAAACCGATCGTATCAGGTTGCAGGAATTGAAGTGCACGGCGGAAAAAGCTTTTCAGCAGTTCCAGCATGTGCATCGCAACTTTCAAACGCCGTCTAAACCGAGTTCGTTGTTTTCGCGCATTCTGCGTCGAGCTTGGTCGAAGCGGGATGATTCCTTCTCGAAAATTCTTTTGCAACATAGACTCGATCACGCGGCAACCATTAACACGCACTTGTCCTACCCTGTATATTGTTTGCAGTTTGACAAAACGGGACGCTATTTTTGTACCGGCGCAGATGATTATCTCGTACGCGTCTTTTGCGTGGATCCTACTCTCCACCCAAATGTACCCGAAAATTCGTATTCTAAAATTCGCGGCGCATTCTTGGTGTGCACACTTCGTGGTCATGCGGGAGTAATCAACAACATTGATGTGTCTCCGGACAATGCGTTTCTAGCGACCGCGTCGGAAGACGGTGATTGCCGCGTTTGGGGATTGGTCGACGGAAGTCCTGTAGCTATTTTGCGAGGTCATGCCGGAGGAACGAATACAGTCATTTGGACCAGTCCTTATCGATTAGTGACGGCTGGAAGTGACGGATGGGCGCGGTGTTGGGATATTCGTCAAGCTGCGCTGAAAAGATACGGAAAATGGGTGGGAAAGCGCCTTGAATATCATCAGAGTAATGAGAAGACTGCCACGAACACGGATGAATCGAAGGCTGGGATAATGCTACGAGCTCCACTACAAGACACGCAAGGCCAGGGGGCGATCCAGGCAGCGCCGGACCAGCTACTCGAGTCGTCGGAAAACACTCAGGTAGCGTTGGCTCAAATTCCATTGCCACCCCTGCCTGAAGGTAACGGGTTGAATGTGCTGGAGAACAACCATGCCAACGCAAATGAAGAATCGACCGGTGACTTTGTATTCAACGATAATCTCGATGAAGGCGTGGATCTGCTTTGTAAATTACCGCATGGAAACCAGAGTGAAGGAAGGACACGATCGTCCTTCATCAAAGTTCTTTGTGTCGCGAAATGCCCCTTCGGCTTACATTTTGCTACAGGTTCTGATGATGGGACATGTCGCATTTGGAAAGAAACAGCTGATCCTGCATTGGAACTCATCGAAAATAAGTCACCAGTCATACGAGCCTCTTCAAATCTTCGAGATCAAGGCAAGTGAACATCGGTTTTGTCGGCGAAAGAGAGCCAAACATTGCTAATTTGCCTTCTCTCTGTTCCAGGAGAACTACTGCTGGAACTCAAAGCACATCATAGTGCTATTACTGATTTATCGTATTCTTATAAAGGAGATCGCCTGCTTAGTGCAAGTCAAAAGGAGGGCGTCGTACGGGTATGGTCCTGGAGCGTTGATCCTTCTTATCCTCGTCTTTTGGCTAACCGCAAGACATCGCATATTCTAATACAACTTTCCAACCCTCGTCGTTCTGAATCAGCACCCGCACGTCGACGCGCTCCTGCTGCTTCGCGTATTTCTTGTGATGTGGCCTGCTGGACGGCGCAAGACGAGACTATCATTACATCGCAATCTGAGCTAGAGAAGCTGAGCGGAAGCGCCATTGTTCCGGGAAGTCAGTTCATTTGTGTTTGGGATAGTAGAAGTGGTAACTGCTTAGTTGCTATTTCTGGGGGGCACTCGATGCAGTGCCCTGTTCTCGTACCGCATCCTTCGGAGTCAGATATCTTTTGCTCTGCTGGGGCCGATGGACGAGTAAAGGTTTGGAATGTGACCATCGGTGAGTGTGTTTTCCAGCACAAAAATACGTTAGAGTTTGGTCCCATCGACGCCCGCGACAAAGGGAAGCCCAGTGGATATTTAGATGGTTCCTTCTCGCCAGATGGGGCACTACTAGTTCTGACGGACGATAGTGGTCGCGTGTCGATCTTCGATTCCGTTGGGCAGAAAGATGAAACCGATGGCAAAAACTTGCCATGGATGAAGGAGCAGTATTTTTCCAACGACTACTATGATCTACTGTATGATCAAAATGGCTATTGCGTCGAGCGCGGATCGGAGCAACCCCCTCATTTGGCTCCTCGTGGCGTCCGATGTTCCAATGCAGGCACGCCATGGGCCGCTTTTGTAAACGACCTCCTGCGAGGTAACACTGGCCCTTTGCCTAGTTCAGAAGTTGAGGCAAGGTGCGGTCGACAGTACTGGAGGCAAATTGCTGCAGAAATGAGCGAAACAGAGATGCCTGTTCATGGCAATGTTATTGCTCGGTTGGATCCAGAAACCACGGTAATGATTGGCGAAGACACGGATGGTGGAAAACTGACACTTGGATTTAATTCAGCAATATCAGATGCCGAAACAAGACCGAGAAGCCCACGACGTATGTCAGACAACTACCGATGGAGAGACTATACAGACATTTTGAGGGAAGAAGCGTCATCAAACCGTCATGACGATGACAGTGAGATGGCTGATACCGATGACGAAGAGTTCGAGTACAATGAAACTGCCGGCAGACGTCTGCATGAGTCCTCGGATTCGGATAACGACGATGACATGGAGGACTCGTTGGTAATGCCTGATTCCCCTGCTGCTGGTGGTCGTCCAAGACGCCGACGATTTATTGACGATGATGATTCGGATTCTGAGGTTGGTTTGGAAGAGTACATGAGTACTAACAACGAACCTTCCGGCCCTTTCATTCGTGATTATGACTCGCACTTCTTTCGTGTACCCGACGCAAGGAGCGTATCGATTAGTCGATCTTGGGTCCGTCGACTTGAAAGCAATTCATCCTATGGTGGACGAAAAAGCTATACCCCGCAAGTTGGCGACAGTATTGTTTACATACCAAGGGTCCACAAAGACACGATCTTACAGTTCCCTTCCTTGACTGCCCCATGGCGTAATTGGCCAGACGGTGCTGAATGGCCCTTTGTGCAGTGTGTAATCCGCAACATCAGGTACCGATTTCCTTTCACGGCGTACTCTGGAAGAGGATCAATGTAAGTACCTTTAATTACCTGAGTCTTCTTGTTCAGCATTCCAATAACACATGCTTGTTTCGAAAGATCTCGCTGCAACAGCGTTGTCGCTATTTTGTCTCTGGAGATTACTGGGGTGGCACAGATTTCACGAGACCGTCGTTTTCGTTGGCCGAGCCCAGAGTTTGCGCAACCTGAGCAATCGCATTTGTTTGAGGTATGTTAATAAGATTGGAATTGGTCGAGCTTTCTTTGTCTAACCGGCGCCTATCAATTTAGCTGAACTTGTTCGAAAATTCGGAGGCTGATTACATTTATCCCTCAGGGCTCTTTCAGTCGCGATTGGCGCGTTTGGAAGAAGCAATTGCGTCGGGTAGGGAAAACATTGAAATCGAAGTCTACTACAAGGACGAAAGTAGGCGCGATGATTCAGAGTGGACACCTTTTCCGGGTCGCATCGTCGCGGTAACAGAAAGCGATGATGACGGTGAACTCCAAATAGAAGGTAGCGGCTATCGATCTGTGTCGATTTTATGGAATACCGGTGAAAGAGAGAATGTTAGCCCTTGGGAGCTTAGTCTTTGCGACGACTCGACGCTATCTCCGGACCGTCCAGCGTTGACGGAAATGGAAAAGAAGAAGGTCCGCGATGCTATTGGCACTGTCAAAGATATGGAAATGGGGCCAGCTTTTGCAGACCCTGTAAACGAGCATCAGTTTTCTGACTATCAGTCTCGAGTTGAGGTTCCCATGTGCTTGAATTTCATGCTAGAGAGACTCGAGTCAAACTACTACTGTTCCCTCTTTAGTGTGGTTGCAGATGTCAAATTAATCAAAGAAAACTGCATCAAATATAACGGAGAGGTTCATGATTTGTCCGACGCAGCAAGGAAAATGTTATCGCAATTTGAAGAAATGCTTCTTCCATCCAGTGAGTTGGAAGCCTATCGCACATTTCAGGCTGAGATCCCAAACATTCCGCCTGCTGCTGGAGAACCTATTGCTGAAACAGCGACGCTTGCAGTCACTGACGCCCGTCGTACCGCTAGAGGGTTAGCTACCTCAGGGGGAGGCAGCCTCTCTCCGAACAGCTCCTGTTCGACGCGCTTCTTCCAGGCAGCGATCCCGTTCAACGTCCTTGGAAGCCCTTCCTCCACCTCGACACGCACGGACTGCCAGTAATCAAAATGGAGTTTCCGATAGTCTATTAGATGGTGGCACTAATCGTCGACAGTCAAGAAGGATTAGAATTAGAACAGGAGACACACAGAGAACTCTAGAAGATTTGGCGAGTGGATTGGCAAGAAGAGGGGGGCGCGCTCAAAATCGCGGGGGCACTCATAGAACGTTGCGAGCTTCCAGTCAACCGATGAGGCAATCACGGCGCGTTTTAGAGGCGATCCAGCATCAACCAGACAGAAATGGAATTCCAACGCGGCAGTCGAGGGCGAGAGCGCAACCCAATAGCCAGCACGGTCGTTTTGGCAGGCCAGGCCGCAGACAACTATCATACGCAGATCAGCCCTCCGATATAGACCTCAGTGATAACGATGAAAATGCCATTCCATCCAATGTACGCCGAAACCGAGACGCCCAGCGTAGTAGTAGTGCTCGCGTTGAGAGACAAAGGAGGCAATCAAACGCTTCTGA
Organism: Fistulifera solaris; assembly: GCA_030295235.1. Taxonomy (NCBI): domain Eukaryota; phylum Bacillariophyta; class Bacillariophyceae; order Naviculales; family Stauroneidaceae; genus Fistulifera; species Fistulifera solaris. The sequence goes on along the minus strand of AP026158.1, from coordinate 455,213 downwards.
AGCTGTTGGTAGTAGCCATCGATCAACACGGTCTAGAGATGGTCATGTCTCGTACGCTGAACAGCCTTCAGATATAGATATCAGCGACCACGATGCATCGACTAACTTTTCCAGTTCACGTGTCGCACGACCGCACTCCTCGCGGTCGGAGCAAAGAGTGAGGATTAGCGACGTTTCCCATGAAGACGGTCAAAGCAGCACTCGTTCGGCGCGCCTCGCGAGACGAGCTTTGTCCCGAAATGGCGATGTAGACGCGCAGGAACTTACGTCGCAAACTAGAAATACCCGGCGCCCTCTACGATCGTCAATCGGTTCACATCATGGCGGAAACGATGGGGCAGATCCAGGCAATGCTTTTAAAGCTCATGGAGGACATGCTAGCGACGACTCGGATTCTTCACAAAGCAAAGCACATAGCAGCGCTCGAGCAAGTGGACGCAAAAGGAAAGCAAAAGATTCTTCCGATGAAGAAGATTTTGTTGATGACGATGCACAAGACAGCGAAGTCGAAGAAGACACTGACAACGAGTCGGACGAGTCGAACTCGGTCATGAGGCCAAGTCGTAAAAACTCTAATCTAGCTCGAGCAGCTAAATCGTATGAGAGTGGAAGCGAGGGATCTGACGGTTCAGAATTTGGTTTAAAAACGCGCAAGGTGGTGAGGAAGGCAACTCTACGAAAAAGTGAGGCGGTTGAAGAAGTAGCTAGTACACGAAGATCCACACGATCTAAAGATCGGTACACTGTCGAGGAAAGCCCTGGCAGCGAAGAGAGAAAACGTCCTTCAAAGAAGTCAAGACGAGGGGACGACACGTCGGACGAGGAAACACCACCACCACCAAAGAAAGCGCGAAGAATCATAAAAAATCTGGGTAAAAATGTGAACACCAAGCAAACAAATTCAGTCGCAGATCCATGGCCTGAGATTGATTTGAAATGTATCTCGCAGGTGTCCCTTGGTATTCTGGAACGTTTGGTAAGCAAAGATTTCGTTTACATGTTCGGTGATCGGGTTTAGCTAATTTTTTTGTCAAACTTATAGCGAGTCTTCGACGAGGAGAAACTGTTTGAAGAACCGGTGGTAGAACAGTATCCGGACATTGCGGACAGCTACCAAAGCGTGATCAAGGAACCAATGGACTTTCGGACGATTGAAGAAGAGCGCCTTCCTCGCTACCGTTCCATACAGGATTTGCAGCGAGACTTGATGTTGGTATTCAACAATTGCATTTTGTTCAATCAGGAGCAATTGCCGGAATATGCGAACAAAGCTAGGTACGTTTGAAAGGCTAAGTTTTTGATAATAAAAGCAAAACTCTTACTTTTTCTCATTACGCAGGCAAATGAAAGACATGCTAAAAGATATATTCATGTCACTTTGCCAAGAACTTGATATTTTGCGTCCGCGCCGACGGAAGTAACTCTTTATCTAGATCTAGTATAATAAACTAAAAATACAGATTTTACGAACCGCTCAGGCATCACGCGCAAGGTCGCATAAAAGACCGTACGCTCTCGTCTGTCACATTGCTCGAATTCGCATGAACAGTTTTATAAATGGTACTCATCAGTTCATTCAGCCGAATGGGCTTGCCAACGCAATAGTTCATTCCTGCATCAAGGTACTTTTGAAGTTCCGCTTTCCGAAAATCGGCTGTCAACCCTACAATCGGCAACTCCGAGCGTGGATACTTTTGTCGAATTAAAGCCGTAGCCTCCATTCCTCCCATGACTGGCATTTGCACGTCCATCAAAACCAAATCATACTTCCTTCTATCCACTTCTAGTGTGGCATCATAGCCGTTTTCGACGAGAAAAACTTCGTGCCCCAAACGAAGCAAGAGAGACTTGGCCAGTTTCTGGTTCACTAGATTATCTTCGGCAACAAGCACTTTGAGAGAAGGACCTGTGTGAGTCTTTAATTTGGCCGGCTTTTTATCAACTGGTTTTGATTGATTTGTCACCGGCGGCTTAAAATTGCCGTTGGCGTCGTTGATCGCAAAGGGAAGCTCAAACCAAAATGTACTGCCCTGACCTGTCTGACTTTCGACACCAATGTGCCCGCCTATTGCGTTGACCAAGAGCTTACATATAGACAGTCCCAGCCCAGTGCCTCCAAAGTTGCGAGCAATCGCTGGGTTGGCTTGCTGGTATTTAGTAAAAAGTTTCCGCATTGAATCATCGCTCAGTCCTATTCCAGTGTCTATTACCTCAAACCGGAGACATGATTTGCCGTCATGTCGAATTTCCGACGTTACTGATTTTCGTACGGCTATTTGAATACTCCCTCGAGCAGTGAACTTGACAGCATTATGAGCAAGATTGAGCAAAATTTGTCGAACACGCGTGGGATCGCCTGCCACTGAAACAGGCAAGTCGTCACAGAAGGAGCTTTCCAGTTTCAATCCTTTGCGTTCGGCCGAATCGGCAATCGCCGCCAAAGTACCACCAACCACGTGCCGCGGATCGAAAGGTATTGTTTCAAATTTCATTTTCCCAGCTTCCAACTTACTGTAATCTAGCAAATCATTAATAATTGTCATCAGCGACTTGGCCGAAGCATCCAGCGTGCGCACGTACTCATCCTGTCGTGGCGACAGTTGCGTATCTTGTAAAAGTTCCGTATAACCGATCACTTGATGCAACGGAGTCCGTAGTTCATGTGCCATGACGGCCAAAAACTCCGACTTTTCTAAATCCGCTTGCTCGGCTTCAATCCGCGCCTGTCTTACTTCTGTGGTATCTCGAGCCGAGCACAGGATGACATTACTGGCTGTAATCGGATCTCGATGTATTCTACCTTCAATCGAAAACCATCTCGGTCCTTTTAATGTTTGCAGACACGCTTCGACGCAATAGCTTTGCTGATTCAAAATGTGTGTGAGCGTATGTTGCCCTACTTCGCGATCGATGAATCGATCGAGAAAGGACGGTCCGACAATTGTCGATCCACCAAAAGCCTTAAATGACTCTGGGTTCTGTTCCATCATGTTCCCATTACTTTCAAATTGCCATATAGCAATGGGTATATGTTTTAATATTTCGGTTCTTCTCGCATTCTTTTGTTCTTTTTCTATTTTCTCAATCGGCTCGAATTCATTCATCATCATCAAACGTCCGTCGGCTATTATTCCGGATACTCGCACAATTCCGGTGACCGGCTTTCCCAAAGGATAAAATGTATACTAAAAGAGAACATCGCGTGCTTGTGAGAAACGTCGAGTGCCACGACAAAATTGACTCCTCTACAAAAGAAAGAAGACGTACCAGTTCTGTAAAGGATTCACCTCGACGAAATCCTTCTAGATAACTATTGATTTGTCGTTCCGTAGCTTCACTCATATCTGTCGCACAATCTCGTTCGAGCAGTTTTTCTAATGAAGACGCATTCCACATTTGTATGGATGCGGCATTCGCCCACCACATGCTTTTTCGTTCGACATCAAACACCCAAATGGCTTGTTGCAGCAAATTGAACGGATAAAGATCTTGTCGAGTGTAATTGCGTTGACGAAATTCGTCATTGCGAGTGCTAGTCATCTTTACATCATCCTCAGAGTTATTCATGTTGTTGGTTTCATTCATTGTTATTTCAAGAGCAGAGAGAAGGATACGAAAGGGCCAGAAACGACGCATGTTGTATTGCAGCGATGAGAGGAAACGTTTTGAAAGAGCGTTCCGTGTTCCGTGCACAGCGCCGAGAGACTTATCTTACGTGTGTGTTACGTGCGCATTCTTCGCGGGCGACAGCTGTGGGTTTACTGGTACGTTTTTACGGTATAACCCATTTATAGTTCGGTAACTTCGTGGAAGAAAGCTGCTGTCGTTGTCGTTTTTCCACTATTGCCATGGTTGGATTCCATAATTCCATACGATGGCACATTGAAGTTCAAGCTAATGCCTCTCGAGCACTGAAAAAGCTACAGTCCAAGAATAGCTTCTGTTTCCACTCAGTTTCAAAGAAAATGGATACCAGGTACTGTGAACATGCGGCGAAGCGGAGACTTCCAGAATCGAAACGCTACCGTTTCTATAAGGTTTCCGTATTTATGTACCTCGACCTATGTTCTCTACATTCCGTGACGAACCCGAATTCCTAATCAGGAGGCTATTTATTAAATCCATTGTAATTGATGTGATAGAGCTAACCATCTTCTTTTACAAGGTCTACGATAAATGACACGGAGTAAACATTATCATCTCCTTCGAATTTTTCAAATGAAAAATAACTTGAAAGGGGATGCTATCGGCAACACTAATTTACTATAAGATCTCACAATTTGCTAAGCAATACATTCATCTCTTCTCGCAAGGCTTTGACTTGGGCTAAACTCTCCTGACGTGTGCGGGCGCGTCTCCTTTGCTCTCGCTCGCATCGTTGTGTATCGTACTCGGCCCGCTGGGAAGCGCGAAGTGTGCTGTGAGGGACATAGGCTTCAATATGTGTGTCAGGAATACCTCTCGTAGACGACTCAGCATTCTCCTTGTTGGCCGTAGAAAAGGGTCTATTCACTAATTTCGGAGGCAAAGACGGTGTCCTAAGATCGAGTTGAAGAATCTTATTCACACTCTTTGAAAAAAGCTTTGATTCCGCTTTCCGTCTTCGATGTCCCAGTAAAGGCGATTCAGGAATCGTTGTAGGCCGCTTCTCGACTTTGGGAACTCCGTAGGTGCCAGCGTGTTCTATCTTTCTTCGTGGCCAAGGACGAGCTTTGAACACACAAAAGTCAGCTTCATGGTTGCCATCACTATTCTCAGACGATTTTGGTTCCAAACTTTGCCTATTCTCCCGACGTGGGCCCAGTAGTGGCGAACAAGGCGTCGTCACAGGTCGCTTTTCGACAAAGCGCACTCCACTTATCCCCCCGCTTTTCAGAATGGCTTTCGACAACGGTCTGGCTTTGAACTGGTTGCTATCGGTTGGCTCTTTGGTGGCTTCGTGGTTTGTACTGATCTCTCGCCGACTCTCCAGGGATGTCTTGGCTGCCTCAGAGGCCGCGATGGCTTCTCTCTGTGCCTTTTCCTTGTTGACAAGCGAATCGCGATTACGAGCTAAATTCAATTTACGACGAAGCGAAGCTCCTCGGAGTCGATCCATGAAAGCCATACTGGTAGCCCCCAAAACGTACTGAGCTTGCTGGATCTCTTCTTCGCGATTCGATCCGGTCGAAGCAAAGGAGTCGTTCAGTTGAACTCCATCGAGGTGATTCAGTCGAACATTTTGACATTCAACGTCGTCATTCTTTGTAATATCCCCATGCAAGCCTTCGCGCTCGAAGGAATCATTTATTTTTTTATGATCGACCGAAGTTGACACCTCTTCCTGGCATTCGGTGCTCACGTCGATGCCGCCTTTAACGTATAAGCTTTCCTCCTCGACTTCACCTGCTAAACCCTCTTCTTTGTCCGTCAGATTGACTGGAATTCCCATGGTACTTCTCGCAGCATAGCTGTTGAAAGCAACAAAATTGATCTCAGCGGACGGCTTCTCACGTATATCATGGTTTTCATCCGTGGTTGTAGGAGCCAGAGGATTCCGTTGGTCGTTACCGAGATTAGGATGTACTCGCGGAGAATTTACTGTTGCGTCATGTTGAGAGTCTTCTGATATTTTATCTTCGCTTACGGGCTCAGCGAGATTTGCTACACAACAGTCAACAGACCCATCACTATCGTCATCGACCGTTTCGACAATAACACGATCCAATTTCGACTCGCAACTCAACTCCGGAAAATTGTCAAATGTTTTTCCCTGCAGCGTATATCGTTGATCTGTTCTGCTGAAAGGAGATTGTCGGGGAGTTTGTAGCTCTTTGCTTTGGGCGACACTGCACGGAATCGGGCTGAACATATTACCGATTGGCGCTAGACCGGATACGGAACTGCGAACATCATGGGATGGTGCGAAATCAGGAGAAGGTGATAACATATTCTGTACCTTCTTTTACATTCAATAATTTGCTATGAAATGATTATACTCAGCAATGCTAAGGTAGAGCCGCCTCATTTCATGTCAAACAGATCGACGGCAAACGTTTTGATTTTGTTGAAACGAAGAGGACGCCTGGCGATTTTATGCAGTATTCATATCTATATATTCATTACAAAGCTATATTGTCTATTAAGTACGGAGTAGTCTTCTACTTGTATTCGGTAAACCTTATTTATTTGATTGTGTTTTTTCTTTCGAAGTGTCGGTCCGGTACTCAAGCTTAATTTGGTGTTGTGCCATGGATCGTCGCTTTGTCAAGAATTTCTCTTCCATTTGACCTTCTTTATTCAGTCATGTGATTGCCGCAGGTGTCCAGAGAATAGTCTGAGCTTGGGAAAGAGCAAGAAGAGCAAAGATCAAGCAAAGCACCTAGCTTTCATCTTTATATGAAAATGGTTTGGAAGCAGGCGGGACTGCAGTGAAGTTCAGTCGGAGAAAAGGTCGCCAGCACTAATTGGCATAGTGTATTTTAACGTTATGCCTACAGAGGCACTTGGCAGCGGCCAAAAACACATTGACAGCAATAGAATCAAAACCATTATTTCGAGTGATCTTATGGATAAATGTGAAAGAAACCTTAGGGCAGATTATTCAAAGAACGAGAGGCAAATTCACAGGACTGAATTTGCTTTGCGTTGGATTTGAGTCGAGTACTGCTTACAAGATAGTGATTGGTTTATGTTCCGCGACCCACCACATCACTCCGAAAAAAGGGAGAAGACGTGTTGTCGCATTGCTGGGTTTTGAGCGAGAAAGAATGAGAGTGCTCTGCTTTCCATTTTCTTTTACCTTCTTTGATGATCCTATTACCCTTGCACCTATTAAGAGGGTTCTCAAATTTTTGACTCACGCATTAATCATTTGATTCATAATTGGCGCTTCATAGCAATTTTGTCGCCACAATTTCCATTTATTTGAAAATGCCCCCGGAAGATGATTCTCCACAACGCCAGCAACATCAAAGGCAGCTTCAGCTTTATTACGACGAAACATTACGAAGTGGAAGCGCCGGTGCGGATCACATTCATATGCCTCTCATCGAACGAAACGACAGCGAGTGCAGCGGCGACGACAAGCCTTCCTTTTTCAGGTGTTTCGGGAAAGTCGAGCCGGTCCGCAGATTGTTCTTTTGATTACATTACTTGCGCTCGGATTGGGTTCAGTGATTGGTGTTGTACGTATATTATTTCTTAGCTTGCGCTTGAAACGGCATTGTTGGTTCATTCTCACATTATCTTTTGCTTTTATGAAGGTTCCCTCGGTGATGACGGATCGCTATGCTCATTTGTTTCATGATCTTCCGCGGAATGTGACTTGCAGTTCTTTTCGGGCGAATGATAAGCCACCAGCATGCTTTGCTGCATCGGCCGACGCCCAACAAGCTGTGGCAAACGAACGTTTGATTTCGAATGCTTTGACCTTCTTTACTTCCTCGCTGATAGGATCTTTCAGTGATGAATACGGAAGGAAACGTGAGTCCGAAAGACTTTAGTGCAATCAAGCGCTCTGTTCCGTTTCGTCTCACTACTTGTGCCTATCAATACAGCTATATTAGTAGCGGGGCTCCTTCTGTCGTGTCTTTCTCCCACTATTTTGGTATTGATTCAATTACACGAAAACATGTCGCCTTTTTTATTACTATGCAGCCGGAGCGATCCAAGTCAATTGGTTCGCGGTCGCCCTTTCATCCTTGGCGGACGTCTTGCCCCCGCAGTGGCGCGCACCGAGCTTTGGAGTTTTGTTGGCGGGGTTCTCTTGCGGATTCGCGCTTGCGCCGCGATTTTCCTTATGGTTTGGACATTTTTACGTTTCGGTATGGTCGCTGGTAACATTGTTGGGGGGATTGAGTGTCGTGGTGTTCTTCCTGCCCGAAACGATATCCGAAGACGCCAAAGCGCAAGCGCTGTTGCAACGAGCAGAGCGACCCATGACATGGTGGTATCGACCTCTATGGGAACTTAGTATTTTGAATCGGAATTCTCTCTTTCGACTATTGTCGTCGTTAGCTTTCTTCAGCGGCATGGTGGCAGCTGGTGATCAAACTCTTTGCTGTATTATATTCAAGAACGCGTAAGTGGAAACGGAAGACATAGTTTGTTGCTAAAGTGTTGGGAGACTCGGTACATCTAATGAGATCTCTTTCATTTCCGTGGACTAGCTATCATTCAACGATAAAGACATTGCCAATCTGTTCTTGATCATGGGTGTCTTGGGAATTTTCGTACAAAGTGTTGGCTTAAAGACAGTTATTGAAAAAGCTGGGGAACGGAACACCATAATGATCAGTTTTGCGCTGGGAACTATTCATAACTTATTGTACGGACTGGCCAGGAACAAAGCGACCATTTTTGTTGCCATTGCTATCGGATCGGGTGTATCGATGGCTTTTCCTACTATCAGCGCGATCAAAGCGAATAACGTAAAAGATGCAGAGCAGGGTCGTATCCAAGGAGCTTTGTATTCGGTTCAGGCAATCGCATCTGGTTTGGGGCCGACGGTAATGCGTCAAATATACGGATTGAGTCAAGACGGGACGAGTATAGTTTGGGGGCCGGGGACTATGTTTCTATTTTCTTCCCTCTTTTATGTCGTTGCTGTCTATTGTGCATCGCAGCTTCCGGTACGTACTTGACAAAGAGACTTTAAGGCGATACCATGAGTGCCGCTTTTCACTTACTCGCTTCACGTCTGGTTAGGAGGAAGCAAATGCCTCGCATGATTTGTCCGAGGAAGTCAACGAATCATCATCCGAGGACCTAGTGGAAGAGTCTAGTCTTTTGCTTTAACACCCAGAGAGATGAAATACTTAACCAAGGGAATGTCGAATGTAACATGTATGGTTCGTTGTCGACACGAACGTGACGTCATCTTCATTGCTTCAGACCCGCAACTCCAGCTGTTGACCACTCGAAAACACGCAAGTCGCCGATCACTTGAAGAACCAAAAGGTCCCTAAATACTTATTGTTCCGGAAGGTAATACCGGCGGAATTGGTCAGAATTAACCTTTGAGAATGAGCGATCGTCGATCGATGATTATGATGACTGCTCTCTGCGCTCAATCTCTCGAGATGTATCATTTATGCTTCAAAGCGAGAGAGAAGGGCAAGCGATATTTCGTACCAGTCGCAAAAAAGAATGACTTGTGAAATATTTTCTACGCAAGAGCACCGGCATCGGCGAATCGCCAACTCGAACGACGAAACGTTGACTCGTCCACCTGTTGGCGCCGTTCGTGAAATGGCATCTATCGAATTGACGGATAGCAAGAATTACTCTTCCCTCTTACAAGCCTTCACGGAAAGCAAAGTGGGGTTTAAGATTGTGTTTCTGACTGCTTTGTTAGCGATTGGAGAAGGTGCTGTGATTGGAGTGGTACGTGTAGTCGAGACGACTCGAAAAACTTGCGTCTGTCTTCTCACATCCTTTGTAGGTACCTTCGGTGATGACGGATCGATACGCTCATCTGGATTATAATCTTTCACAGAACATTACGTGTCGTGCCTTTTCAATGCACGATAAAGCCGAAGCTTGCTCTGCAGCATCAGCTGACGCTCAACAAGCAGTAGCGAATCGGCATTTGGCTGCAAATGCGTTTACGTTTTTCGCATCGTCCTTGACAGGATCGCTGAGTGACGAATATGGTAGAAAACGTGAGTGATTTCAATGCTTGATCCAAATTTATTGTTTTCGAGTAGACTCACGAGTTGTTTTTCGACCGAAAGCCTTATTACTGATTGGTCTTCTTGTGTCAAGCATATCGCCATTCGTTCTGGTGCTGCTTCAGCTACGGTCCAGCATGTCTCCTTTCTATTATTACGCGGCAGGAGTCATCCGCATCAACTGGTATGTCGTGGCCATGTCTTCTTTGGCTGACGTGCTTCCCGCACAATGGCGCGCACCTAGTTTTGGCATATTGTCAGCTGGCTACTCGGTTGGACAGGCACTATCTCCACGACTTGCATTGTGGCTTGGCTATTTCATGGTATCGTTATGGTCACTGATGACAATACTGTTGGGAATTATTATTGTAATTCTATTTATACCAGAAACACTTGACGAAGAAACACGACACCAAGCGCGTCTGCGACGAACGGAACAACAGTTACCTTGGTGGTATAGACCTTTGTGGGAGTTGACAATCTTGAACAGAACATCCCTCTTCCGAATGCTTTCGTCGCTGGCGTTTTTCAGCGGTATGGTGTCTTCTGCAGATTATACTCTCTTGGTGTATTACTTGCAAGAACACCTATCTTTTACTGATACGGATATTGCTAACCTTTACGTTCTCATGGGCGGTCTCGGGATTCTCGTCCAAAGTGTTGGATTGAAGACACTGCTGGAAACGGTCGGCGAGCGGAGAACGATCTCAATCAGTTTTGTATTCGGTGCTGTTCACAGTCTACTATACGGTTTAGCACAGGACAAGCTGACCATCTTTGTCGCCATGGCGTTGGGAACGGGAGTGACCATGGCTTTTCCTACAATTAGTGCACTCAAGGCCAATAATGTAACAGAATCCGAACAAGGTCGCATTCAGGGAGCATTATATTCGGTTCAAGCAATCGCATCTGGATTAGGGCCTACGGTTATGCGCCAAATTTATGGATGGAGTCAGACCGGAACTAGTATGCTGTGGGGACCAGGAACCATGTTTCTGTTCGCGTCAGTCTTTTATGCCATTGCTGTGTTTTATGCCTCTCAACTGACGGTACGTGTGCGAGACAAGTTGGAGGCATTCATAATTCTATTCTCTCAAAAGGTTACCTTGCTAGGAGGAAACAGATACTTTGAATCCAGTTTACGAGGAGACCACTCAGCACCTTGACGATGAAGCTGTTAGCGAATAACAAGAGGCGTCGACCTGCATCCTTAGGTAGAATGCAGAACTAGCTTGCTCCATAAGATTGCCCAACTTTGTTCAACCTAACCGCCCCAGAATCGTTTCTTTGAATCTTTTTTCCTTTTTTGAACCGAGAGTCGTGTGTCGAGAAGCATGAATCATGATTCATGATGATTCATAAATCATGGTAAGTCTGGAAGTTTGGCTTGGTCTCTGGACTCATGGACTTGTTGCATGTTTTCTATTTTCAAAACTAACTTCGTCACATTGCCCATTGCCCCAATCCACATCTGATTTGCTTCAAATTCCGGAATTTGGACAGAGTCTTGTAAAAAATCGTATCCAATACCGTTAAAGCTTTAACTTTGAGATCTAAGTGATTTCGCGTTGTAGTTCAAACTTAAATGTTCTCACTAGAGTTAATTGTAGATAAGTTCGCAGTAATGAACTGTCAACCATGTCGGCTCTGGACAGTAGGCAAGAAGTAGTTTGGTACCAGAATAGTACAAAAAGGTACCGACACGTTGAATTTACAGTAAATGTAGGATGTGGGATTGACCGGTGGCGTCAGTGTCGAGAATTGGGTATTATGTTCTTAAAGCTGGCACTTGCAGTTATTGTGCGTCTGAAGTCTGCAGCATGCATCATCGGAAGAGAAACCCACATCACTGCATTCTTTGGCCCCCGTAGCTGGTCGTAGAAATGTTACGAGAAGTTCGTCGGTTTTTTGTTCGATTTCTCGTGGACCACGTGCTCCCCAATTCTTTTTCTCGACGCATCCATTCGCAATTCTCCAGTATCTTCATGTTTCATGTGGAGACGATTTCTTCTGACTCTTCTCATTTAATTCACATACTTTAATAAAAAAAAATAACTTTGCCCCCCTTCTCGAAAGAGTTTTCTGCTCTGCCTTTCTCAATTGTTACTTCGAAGACTCCACGATGGAAAAGATTCAAGGTACCGGTACCCCGAAGAAGCGTCCCGGCCGCAAACCGGCAGCTCCCGAACCGTTTTATCCGGTCAAACCAGTAGTCATTCAACGCATTAACAAGCCTCGAACGTTTGTGAATCATTCGTATCGCGACTTCAGTCAAGTCCCTCCGGAAGACACGGACAAGAGTCCTACGGATTTGGAGTCGATGACGTTTTCGCAAAAGCTCTTTACGCTATTAAATGAACCGGATGCACCGCGCTATATTGCATGGAGTCCGCACGGTCGTAGTTTCCGGGTGATTGTACCCAAGTTGCTGGAGCAATCCATGCTGTTGCAAAAGTATTTTGGACACAATCGTTACAGTAGCTTTCTTCGCCAGCTCACAAATTATGGCTTTAAGCATATCACCAAAGGCATCGATCGCAACAGTTACTATCACGAAGTAAGTCTTCCTTTTGAGTTTAGTTTTGTGTCATCACTTTGAAAATTGTTTTTCCTATACACAATCTTCTTCATTTTTCTTTTCTAGACTTTTCTGCAAGGCGGTTTTCATTTACTCAAGTACATGCCCGAAATCAAAGACATCCGCCGACAAATTGCGGATCCTGATAACGAACCGGATTTTTACGAAATCTCCCAGCGTTTCCCCGTCTCATTGCCCTCGGAGACGAGTAATGAAGTAGCCGCCGCAGCTGCGAGCGCAAATGTTCTTCCTGTTGCGACTTTTCTTCCCGTCAAAACTGAAGTCACGGAAGAGCCACCTTTGAAGCGCCCACGACTCTTGCGAAACAATCCGACTGTATCAGCAAGCCTGACCATGCCGCATCGCCCCTTGGCTGTCTCGCTGGCACTGACCATGTCGCGACCGCGTCCACAGATGCTTCCGCATGAAGCTCGATTGCAAATGCTCCAGTTGCTTCACCAGCAGGAAAAGCGCAGAGAACTGATTCTCACTTCTATGCTCCTGCGTCGTCATCATCATCATCATCAAAGTGAGATGCGTTAATTCAAAGGTTCCATCTCATATCACTTTTTGTGTTCTGTTTTTGCTCGAGCTGAGAGAACACATCTCACAACCTTCACGAATATTTTTTCAAGAATTAATACCTCTAAAGTATAAATTACAATCAAATTGAAACAATTAATCCGAATTCAACTGATGTGCAAAGCCTATCACCATTTCTATTGAAGAACCTTATCATCGTGGTTCGCACGCATCACAAAAACAATTTGCATGACGACGACTCGTGGTCAAATCTAGTCATGCCGAAAAGTGACGTACCTGGTACTTTTTTTGGTAAAGGCAGGTTTTGTCACATCCAACTAACCTACCGTAGCGTCAATTAAAATATTCTAAAGATTATTGAGAATCATCATCGCAATAAAAGTATTGCTGCACAGCCAAGCTGTAGCAGAATGAACGGATGTTAGGGGGCAGGCTGACTCGTAAAATAATGGTTCATGGCTTTTTTAACTTTGTAAAACAACTATCAGAAGGGTATTCGACACCAAAATTCAAATTGTAATTAATATTTGCTTGTTGTGATGTACTTGTAGCAACTATTTTTGTTTATCCATAACTAATGACTCATGACTAAATTGTTGTCTTGGTTTCACAACGTATGTTTGTGCGACAGAAAGACGTTTTATCTTCGTTGCTGACGCCGATGTCGTCACCCTTGTTCTCGCAACTTTTTTCCGTTTGCTTTCTTCCTTCGTTCGTTCCTTTTCTTCTTGCCATCACCGTAACCTCTTCTCATTTACATTCACTTATGACTCATAAGCATGCAATAAACGATGTTCGCCTCACAGATAAGTAGTAAATTAAAACGAAGAACAGGCTGGTTTCTGTTAGCCGGCTCGGGAAGTGCTGTGTTGGCCACCAGCGATGAACCGAACGTCAAGGCAGCGCGTCGTGCCTTACGATTGGGTCAAACCGCTCTTCTCATGGTGTATGATTATCAATCTTCCAAGTACTTTGGTGAGAGAGACAGCAATCGGCAGCCAATAATGCAACGAGTCGAAGAATGTCGCGCGCGATTGGCCAAAGCCCAAGCCATTTATAGTAATAATTCTCATCCTCAATTGAGTTTTGCGGAACGAGTGCAAGCCAAACGACACGAAAAAGAAGCCATGTTACAAGTGGCTCAAGAATTGGCCCAATTGCAAGAAGAGCTTGGACCAGATCCGGTGCATACGCGAGCGGCTCATCGTATTTTATCGCTCTGTCATACGAATCGAGGTGTGTACATCAAAGTCGGACAACATCTCGCCAGTTTGGATTATTTAATTCCACCCGAATATACTACTGTATTGAGTGCACTCTATGATGACAATCCACGAACGTCACCGGAACATGTTGCGCAAATCGTAAAGGAAGAATTGGGTCAATCACCCGAAGAAGCCTTTGATTTCTTTGACTACACACCGATGGCATCCGCGTCCTTGGCGCAAGTTCACGTCGCTTACAAGAATGGACGAAAACTAGCTATCAAAATACAACACGCCGATTTGAAAGAGACTGCTATGGGAGATATTCGTGCTCTTGTCCAAGTCAGTCGTTGGGCCGAAGAATGGTTCGAAGGATTTACGTGGGGATGGATTGCTCGTGAAGTGGAGCCTCTATTACCACAAGAACTGGACTTTAGTAACGAAGGTCGTAATGCCAAGTGCGCGGCGGAAAATTTCAAGCGTGTAGGTTTGCGTGATGTTATCGTTCCTGCCATCGTATGGGAGCAAACCACTAGTCGCGTGTTGACTATGCATTTTGAGGAAGGTTGCAAAGCGACAGACACCGAAGCTATTGCGAAGCAAGGTATTGATAAGAAGAAAGTTGCTAATTTACTCTCCAGCGCCTTCGCTTCACAGATATTTGAGAGTCGTTGTGTGCACTGCGATCCGCATCCGGCGAATGTATTGTTGCGAGCTAAAAATTCGCGCGGAGATCCCGAGCTTGTTTTGCTTGATCATGGATTGTATCGAGAATTGGACGCAGAGTTTGTTTTGATCTATGCACGCCTTTGGAAGGCGTTGCTATTGGCCGACATTCCTGGGATTCAGGCCGCTTGTGCGCAGATGGGTTTAGAAGACATGTACACCATGTTTGCGGCACTCGTCACGGCCCGACCTTTTGATGAAGTCATTGAACGCAGCAAGAACCGCTGGGGCAAACCCCGTGATAAACTCAACAAGCGTGTCGATAAAACAGTCATGGCGGGATATGCCCAACGATTTCTACGTCAGATTATGGATTTACTGGCTCGCATACCCCGTGAAATGCTGTTGCTGCTGAAAACGAATGATTGTTTGCGGCACATTGATAACGCTTTGGGGAGTCCTGCAAATACATTGTTGGTAACGGGTCGGTATGCGGCTGCCACGGTTTACGGTCATGAAAGTGGCTGGTGGAATCGCGTCTTGGCTTGGTTGGATTACATGCACATCCTTTTACGCATTCATCTTTATCACTTGACAAGCTAAATAATACGAAATGATCTTACGCTGTAGAAACGATTTTTCATGAAGGTTGTGTTTGCTAAATTTCGGGAGCCTTAGTTTATCTCCCGGTCGTGCTGGACACAATTCAGGCATGATATTGGTAAAGCAGGAATTGCAACATCCCAGTTTAACTTGAACATAATTGGAGCGAATGCGAAAGAACTCTTCCTTACATTTGTTCTCCTCGTATATTTTCAAACCTCGTTGTTCGAACTTATGGTAGGGAACAATCGATGTCAGATGCTTCTGTTTGAACCACTGAGTGTATAGAAATTAGAACAATGATTGTTCAAATACCTGGTACAGCCTTTATGATTGAGGAAGGGAGTGTGTAGTCTCAATGGCAAGTGCCACTTTAAGAAGACACATGTCTGCGCAGTCATTCGGTCTTAGGCGTTCTTTTGAATGTAGAGTAGCTCGCTTCTTTGTACTCTTTTCATTCTTCGTGCTGCCACGCACTTGAACAAAGGGGTTACGTCACCACACAGGGTTCCCTTGACATCTGCACCTCCACCAAGTAAAACATTTCGTTTTCTCATTTTAAAAGTTGACGAGTATCTTTTCTCATTGCAATTCAATAATCTGTAGCTGCGCAAAGCCTCTCAAAATCTCTTCATCTCTTTCACCTAAATTGTTAAAGCAAATCATGGCGACTACAATGGAGAACACAGCCTTCACTAGGAAGCCCCGCCGCCACTCTGTCTCATTTGACGACAGCAACGCCATTGTTCATTCGATCGACTGCTGCATAGAGAATGCCAGCGAATTATGGTTCACTTCAGACGAATACAGACACATTCGACGACGAAACAAGTTAGTTGTGCAAATGGCGCGCTCCGGGGCGTTTCAAGAAACCGATCAAACGACTCTGCTGGGCTTGGAAAAGCAAACGACAGCCGCCAGGTACCAACGGAAGGTAGCCCGCAGTCAATTGATGCAAAGATTTGGCACCACCAATCGATCCCAATAGCTACATTCATATTCCGTTCGACGAACGAAATTCAACCTATGCGCAACGCATATTCTTTTGGATTCATGGCAGCTAATAAAATATAGAAATATGTTTTGGTTACACTATTACGTATTTTTAAAGTTGTCTAACAGATTACTCATACAGAATTCAGATAAGGATTTTTGAAGACGGTGTTTGCCGAATCATCGCTTAGCTATTTAAAAGGAAGTTGCTCAATGCTCCGTAATAGAATGCAGATAAAATATATCAAATGATTTCATTCAACTATGTACAGTGCTTACAAATTGTGAGCCTTCCTGCTTGATATATGGGAGAGTATAGAACTGCTTTGTTTCAAAATAAGGACAAACATTCGCAGTCTCACAAAAGGTTGTTCCGAAGCACGTAAGCTCTGTCAAGCTTCCGCTGCAATCTATTGAGCATTGTCTGCTTCTCCAAACCGTAGAAGGTATTGTTCTCGGACTCTTTAAATGATCCAGAACGTTCCAGCTGCAAGCATAACTTGTTTCGTCGTTTGATATGCTGATATTCCGCCGACGTAAACCACAGATCGCCAACATTTTTGATGTCGGTTTCGATGGGAATCACAGTCAGCGCCGCATCATTGAAACGTACGGATCGCTGAAATGAACAGTTGGAATGGGTGCTAGATGAGAGGGACCCCGACATGTTCAGCGTTTTCATGGTCTTGTGTGCTTTCAAAGAATGAGACTTTGACTAGATCGAAATGTGCTCGCTGGCTTCTAGGTAGTTTTTCGCAAAGTCGCGATATTCGCAAGAGGTCTTTGTACTATAAAGCAACAAGTACCAGATTTGTCCAAAGTCACGTCATCGTTCGTAACGACTTATGACCGCTGCTATGCAGTGTCTCATACCTTGTACATCAATTTTCACTGGCGTCGCCATTCGTCATTCAACTCGCGTTGGAGGCAAATACCAAATACCTAAACTACGACTTCAGAATGTTGCCGTGCGCCGTGCGACTTCTGTCTTCCGTGTACATAACAACAAACACAGGGAAATGACAAAGTCATCGAGAATTCTTTGCGATGAACTCTCTCCACTCTCCATAAAAAAAGTACAATGGTCGTCAGTCGTCAGTCGTCATTGGTTATTGGTTGGCAATATGCAATGGACAATAATCAGTGGCTTGTGGCTTGTTTGTGTTTCTAGATTGTTGGAGTTAAGAGTTATATAAGAGCGAAATTGCTCAGTGCGCAGCGAAAACCGCATTGCCGCATACTGTATCAAGAGGTAGGGCCTTCCATCTTTGACCAAAGACCTTGTGCATTGCGCTGAGCTTTTTCGCAGCACTTCCAATTCCACGCTATATTCGGTTGCGACGAACTGATTCTTGAAAAAGGCATAATAACGCATCGTAAATCGTTAAGCGTCTAGCATCTCTAACTCGCTCATTCCCAAATAACTGGAGCTCTCATCTCGAAAATGTTTGCGAGGGAATGACGATCAATGACGCTGAATCAGCGATTTTATAAATCAAAATTAACACGAATGCAGTTTCTCAATGAATATACAGTTAAACTACTTGTTGGCGTTTTCGTGCGTGAACGATGAAAATCAATCAGTTGCTCTCCAAGTCCATTTGATGACGCCACCATGGCATGTTGTACATCAGAAGCACACGGCTAAGTCTCATTTTTTGAGTAAACTGCTGCGCTTTTTCGCTTTAAAAACAACCATTGTTTTGCCGACTACCGCTTCGCTTTCAAAGAGCCCTTAATGTGTAACTTCTTGATAAATTCGTGCAGCATTCAGTACTTTCCATAGCAGAATGAGGTCGTCGCTTGAAGGAATAATGACTAGAACTCTTTACTCGATCCTTCTCCCATTTCCTATCTTTCGCTCCCTGCAACTAGAGCGTTCAATACTAGTACGGAGTTGAGTGATCATTTACGTATCATCTCTGTTTATTTTGCGACTTCATTCAAACTTCCTTGCGAGGCAATTGCGAGGCAAGAATGAAGCCCTGGATCTCGATACTCAGCAAGTCTCTTGCAGAAAGTCTCTTGCTGTGGTTGTTTGATCGTATTTCTATGTTAATGTTGGTGGTGAGCCATAACACGAAAGGAAATATTATTCGTTTTCAACAAAAAGGCGACCACAAGCCGTTCTCCTTTGGTTGGATGCTCAAATTTCGTGATGTCGTGCTGGCACAAAAAGTCGCTGGGTTTGCGTTGGGCCTTTTTTTGCACTGGGTAGTTGCTTTTTTGCTATTTCACAGTCCACAGTCCACAGTCAGTTTCGCGACCTTGAGGTTGGAAAATGTCAATGGCATCTGATCTTCGTCCTAGTTCTAAGTAGAATTTATTTGCAGGACATAGGCTGATTATTGGGGTTTTCACTGCGGCATGGTGATCATAAAAGGGCTTAATCGTTGCTGATTGAGGTTGCCGTGGTCCCCAACAGAAATCCTAGTCCTATTTGCAGTAGTCGATGGCCACATCAAGATTTGATTTGTGAGGATGTAAGGATCTCGAAATACCTGTCCTTAACTCCATGACTATAATTTCAAGCTATAAACACAAAGTGTAGCCAATGACAACGTTTCTTATCGTGAAACGGTTTAAGGATGGGAACGCCAAATTATTGCGTGCGATACTGGTACTTCTGTTTGTGATCGTAATCAGCAAGAACACCGTTAATGTCGATCACGTTTGCCCCGATGAACGCAAGAACTGATGGTGATCGTAAAACGATCCAGAACGCTGTTCTTTGAGTTTTAAAACGGCGCAGCTGAGGCATCACAGCCCTACTGCATTATATATTTCTTTCCTTAAAGAATGAAATTGGACACGAGAAACGTGCACAAAAATTTGCCGACAAACGCTTTTCATTCGTCTTTTCTCATTTTCGTCGTTATCACCGACAGCAATTTTATTCCTTCCGTGTACTTACTATCTCTCTTCTTTTACGTTGTCTCTCTAATCCCATCCAATGAAACACATTTTTGATTCTCTGTATGAGCAAGCTTGCGTCTGGGACGATGTGTCATCGACGACCTCCACAACATCGTCTTTAAAAAGCACGCATTGCGACTTCACCCCACCCCGCCACAAGAAACGAAGAAGGGGCGTCACTTTCTTTCAGGATGCTTTTGTTTACGACGTCGAACGACACGCCGACTCACAATCCATTTGGTATTCGAAAGAAGAAATCCGATTGTTGAAACAACAGGCGAAACAAATTATTTATTTGGCCCAACAGGGTCGCCTGTTGGAAGAATCGGACCATCATACGTACCACGGACTAGACAAATTCGTGTGGTCCGCATGGACGAACCAAAAGTCGATCAAACACCTTGTATTGGATGCCGTCTTGACGGAACAAGTGCGACAATACAATACCTACGGACGCGTCGATTCCGACTCATTACGAGTGGTCTACCAAAAGACCATGGAAAACTTTTGCCTATCGACAGTAGCATGATGAGCAGTGGAATCATGTTTCGCAATTTTAAGAATCAAGCATGTAAAAGCATATTAGCCGAGCCTACCATTATATCTCAGCTATTTATGAAATGATAGTAACATTCTACGTATTGGTTGCAACACTAAGAGGTACAAGGCGAAGAATCGCAGTAGGCGGACGTTGGTTTTATCCGCCATTGGCTTTTCGTCAAAAGAGGTTCTTTTTTTTACTTTCTTTAGACTACCCCCGGCTCAGTCATGCTTATAGTTCGACAAATTCTCGATAATTGGATTTTTGCGAACAAAATGGAAAATTCAGTCGAATGTCAAAATTACATTCCGACTGTAGGAAATTAGGAATAAATATTAGATATTAGGATATAAAGTATCGTATTATACTACGGAGTATATATTTTAACCGTCTGTCTTCGTCCGTGACATGACCCATTCATGCCTAAAAAGCGTTCAAGCCGTCTGTCAGGCGTACGAATATCGGCAAATATCGATATTGTGGACAGTGTCTCGTATTATTTTCGTTAGTACGTACGTACTGGTAGTACGGAGTAATTGAAATTTGACGGGGTGTCGAACTAGTGTCATGCTCCTCGTCCCGTTTCCATTCGTGACTGAACGCACGAGCCAAAGGCTCCCAGAGTGTCGCCGTCTCTCCAAAACTGTGCTTCCCGGCATGGTCGTAGTACACTTTGTATGAGACTCAACGAAAGATCGCGGGTCATACCAGGTATGCATTTTTGTTCGATGAGAGCGACGAGGCCGAAGATGCACATTTGGTTGCATTTCAAAATGTAACATTGTATTATCCGTCGCCTGCAATTTGTTTTCTTTGTTTTGATTTTACTTTATCTATTATTGTCTTAAATTGAGAGAAAGGGATCTCAGAAAGGGCTTCCAACGATTGATTTCTACGAACGACGGACGAAAAACACAACAAATCAACATGATTCCTTTGCTGCGCTCCCGAACGATGTGGACCCGAAAATATGCTTTTTTGTGGAAACGAACCGCTTCTTCCACTGCATTGAATTCGAATTTTGACACGAACAACAGTTTATTATGGGGAACGGCGGCAATAGCGGCTACGGTGGCGATTGCCGCGATGGAAACAAACAACGAAAACTCCAAAACAAAATGTTCCGGAATTGCGGCGGTCGTAGGATCCGGTTCCTACGATGCGAGGTAAGTGAATCATTTTCTTTTGCCAGGGACTGCAAAAGGTCTGCAGTATCGTGAGATCTGTGTGATTCTTGTGTCATCCCGAGACGTATTTTTGCGCCGATATTCTTCTTTACCTCCAGTTTGACTGACTCTCTTTCCTTTATTGTCATCTCAATTGCATAGAAACTTTTTGCTAGAAGGCTTGGATATTTTAAAAGCACGGGGATGTGATAGTGCCGGCTTAGTGACAGTCTCGGAAGATCATACCATGGTGCGTCTCCAGTGTGTGTACTATCATTTCCTCTCTTTTTGTTGCTGGCTCACTCATTTTCGTTGTGCTCTTCAAAATTCAGAACATGACAAAATTCGGTTCGGGCGATGCGGTATTAAGCCCGGAACAAGTTATTGCATTAGTGCAACAACATTCGCAAGCTGCGAAAGGTCCGGTCGGGATGGCGCATACGCGGTGGGCGACGCACGGAACCCGTTCGGATCAAAATGCGCATCCAATTCGGTCCGGAAAGATTGCCGTAGTGCACAATGGTGTCTTGCACAATGCTCGTCTATTGCGCAAGCAATTGCAAGGATATGGACACGTCTTTGAAACGGAGACGGATACAGAAGTCATGGCGAAATTGATTGATTACTATTATCAAAAACTCCAAAAGCAAAACGATCCATCGTCGACTCCTCATCTATTGAAAGCAGCGACAGAAAAAGCGTTGCGCAAATGTGATGGAACTTGGGGACTTGTCGTCATGTGCCAAGATGTACCGGATGAATTGGTCGTGGCCGCACACGGCAGTCCTTTGGTCATTGGCATGACCTCGACGGGCGGTGCCGAATTGTCGTCCAGTACGCGGTCGCAGCCCGTCACCTACGTGGCCTCCGAAATCAATGTCTTTCGTCGATTCACACAAACGTTTGTCGACTTGAAAGATGGAGAAGTGGGCGTCATTCGAGCGAGTGGGCCCATTCTCGAGTCGTGGAGTAGTTTGCGGGTCGAAGCCTTGGACGATTCCCACCAAGATGACGACTTTCAAGCGAATACAATTCCAGAACCGTATCCAGATTGGACCTTGAAAGAGATTTATGAGCAGCCCGAAGCCATCGGTCGAGCCTTGGGATTTGGTGGCCGCTTGAGTGGGACGGGGAAAATTTTGTTGGGTGGGATGGATGCCCATCGTGATCAGTGGAAGCACGTCAAGCATTTAATTCTCAGTGGAGTTTCTAGTAGCTTGCACGCGGCGCGGTACGGAGAGTTATTGATGAAACAAATAGCGGCATTGAATACCGTTCGTGCTTTAGATGCGGTCGATACCGACTATCATGACTTTCCCCACGATGTCCCCGTTCATACTATGGGCTGCTGTGTTGTCAGTGAGTCGGGTGAACGTAAAGAAGCCTTGCGGGTCAGTGATCTAGCATTGACTCGCATGGGTGTGCCTTGCATAAGTGTCACCAACTCGGTCGGAAGCACTCTGGCACGCACCACGAAAGTGGGTGTATACTGTCATGCTGGACGGGAACGCTCGGCTGTAAGTACAAAGTCATTTGTCAGCGAGGTGACCTCTTTGGCGTTACTAGCTTTGTGGTTTCGTCAAACTAAGGAAGAGGAGGATGCTTCAACCAAGTCTCGTCTTGCTACTCTTGATGTGGAGGCACTCAAAGAGAGTTTGTTGCGTCTGCCCATGGCATTTGGTATGGCACTTAAAGCACACGAACGATGCAAAGAGCTTGCGGCTGCGCTGGAGTTTACGGACACGTGCTTTGTTCTTGGAAAAGGATTTGCGGAACCTGTTGCGCGTGAGGGAGCTTTCAAATTTCAAGAATTAGCTTCTCTCCATGCTGAAGGTTTGAGTGCGTCTTCATTCAAGCATGCAAGTTTGGCACTGGTGGAGCCGCCTATCATGTACCGTCAACGTCTGAAAACCCGGATGGTTCAAGGGAAACGCAAGAAGACGGAACGAATGAAAACTACCAAGAAAAAGAATGTCGCTGGAACGCCCGTTGTCTTGATTCTTTTGGATGATCAACACCGCCAAAGTGTGCGCAACACGGGAATGGAAATCAAATCGCGTGGTGGACAAGTCATTGTCATTACGGACAAGCCGGAATTGGCGGCCGGTCTCGATGACAATCCGATTGTTATTCCTAGCAACGGTCCTTTGACGGCTCTCGGTGCAGTCGTGCCGCTCCAATTGTTGGCTTACGAGTTGGCGAAAGTGCGGTACGCATAGTTGATGGAATCGCTTCCTGGAATTGTATCATCTAACTCACACTCAATTATCCTCTATGCTTCACCAACAGAGGGATCAACCCCGATTCACCGCGTCACATGTCGAAGGATTTGTAAGACCCATAATCAATAACATAAGAAAGAAAGTTGTTTTGCTCCATCCAACGGATGAATTCGAACAAAAAATCTGGCAGGAACCCATGAGACCTGACAATTAAACTCCAGAAGAAGATCAAAGAGCCACCTTTAGTCAAAGAACTCGACTTGACGGATGAGATGGATGTCGTATCGAATTACAGATTACAGATGGGGATATTTAGTACTGAGTCCGATCTACCTATTCTTTTCAATATGATTCATTCGAAACTTCAACACAAAATGTCCACGTCATGTGGTGTTACTTGGAATGCTACCGCCGACCTTCTTTCTTCGCGTCCAATCGATCTGTACTCTCTGACTACGTCTTTTAGGTGAAATAAGTTTTCGTCGTCGACGTAATTATGTTTTTGCGCCACGTCGCTCTCGTTCTTTTATTCTTCGTCTTGTCGAGACATGCCAAAAGCGCCACCACGTAATTCTCGTTTCTGAACGTGGAGGACGAAAGATGATGAAAATTACATCGTTATCTTTCAAGTCACCCTGATTGCGTCTCAAGTTTCATCACAAAAAAAGCGTCAGCTCAAACAGAAACAAATAGAATGAATACGCTACTGACAATGAATCAAGGTCAAGCCGATAGCGTTCATGCGTTGACTTTATATCTGCAATTATACGCTTTGCACAATGACCAGCTGATGGATAGGCAACACAAGCGACAAAAAACGACCCGAAGGCGATCCGTCTCCTTCAACGACAATGAGACGGCGTTATTTTTTATCGAACGCATCGAAAATAAGGCGGATGTTTGGTATACTCGCGAAGATTACCAAAGCATTCACAAAGATATTCTGCAAGCATTTAATGAACGACTCAACGGAACGTTTGAGGAGTCTGATAAGTGTACTTTCTCGGGGTTAGAGAAGCATCTTCGCAAAGAGTTGCAACGAAAAATTGCAAAGGCACAACTTCAACTACAAATCCGGCGTCAGCAAGAAGAGCAGATGCAACAATTTCAATGTTTTTCCCAAGCGCCACAAGCCAATCCTATCAATTGTGATATGAGTTGCTTCGAAACATTTTAATTTATTTTTACAGTAACAAGAATGTGAACGCGCCATCAGTTCCTTGCTAGAGAAATTTTCGTTTTGCAAGATCAAGTAACGATCACTTTTTCGTTTATATCTACTTTTTCAAGCCAATGTAATATTTTCTAAAGTACGGTCAAGCGTCTATTTCCAGATTGTGTTCGATGTTTTCTTTAATGTTAGTATATTCGTAGCTAGTCGGGAAAGAAGTGGGAAACTCATTTGGCAGAAATTGCAACTCTCTTTCTTTCATGGTCAAAGAGCTGGCACAAGTCATCAAGAGTGGGCAATCAATACATCAATAGGTCAATGGGCTGTAACGCTCATCCTAGCATCAGTAGCTTGCTGGTCGTGAAACAAGTCCGAAGGCCAAAGCCAATTGACATGAACGGATCAATAAGGCGAGACTCATAGTTCCTACACTAACTCGTTATTTGTCACTGCCACCTACCCTACGATAAGGGCAACTACGAAACGAAAATTACGAGCTTAAGATGTGTCATTCTATTTGACGGGCGGATCCGGGAGGATTCGCTAGGAACAACGAAGATTCCTGCAAGTGTAAAACCTTTGCTTATTCCCGTGTTTCCAAGACTAAAGCAAGACAGGTGTCGGTTGACGTGGAGATGACGTCAAAATCTGATGGAGTAAGAAAAGGTTAGGGATGAGACGTAGGCCAACGCAACATCTTTATTACTTGAACTACCTCGATACAACTTATTTTCAAGAATCGCGGAAAAAATCAAAAACACGAGAACAAGTTCCGTTGCACTCTGGGTCGACCATGTGTTTCAAGGAT
The DNA here is from genome assembly GCA_030295235.1 of Fistulifera solaris. Lineage (NCBI taxonomy): Eukaryota > Bacillariophyta > Bacillariophyceae > Naviculales > Stauroneidaceae > Fistulifera > Fistulifera solaris. Next base: position 430,148 of record AP026158.1, on the reverse strand, counting down.
ATACGTGATTCATGATCGTTTCATTCGCCATTCGCCAGAAATTTCAAGCACTCACGTGTATCCCCGCGACCCGCGAATGTCAAATAAAACAAAACGTAGCTGGTATTTGTATAGTTCGACACGCTCTAAAATAACAAATAACGAATACCGATATTCACGTTATAATAACGTATTATATCAGAGCCATTTTTCCCAATATCGATATTTGTCGATATTCGTACGCCTGACAGACGGGTTTGTGGCATTTTACGCTAAAATGGCTGTATTTTGCGGGCGAAGACAGGCGGTCGCCGATATTAATATCGGTGATTATATCGTATAATACGATATTGATATTCGTAAAAATCGAAATATCGATATTTGTCGAACTATAGGTATTTGTACCCGTCTACATAGAACACATAGAGTCATTGAGTTTAGGGCCCTTGCATACAACTAATACAGCTATGTGCTATGTGCTATGTGATGTGTGATACTACGTATTTGTACTTTGGTCATTTGGTTCTCTATACTTTGTATCCAATTCGGTCCATCGAAAGATTGAAAGGATAAAGGATGAACCGTGCAAAATTAACCCAAGGAAAGGCTTAAAAAACAAACCACGAACATGAACCTTTCAAAGTATGACGTAAGACACGTACTGGGTCTTGATGGATGTGGGCTTATTTTTGATAACAGGCCCTCCAAAGCATCCAATGAAACCTCAAGATCCTTGGACTTTCGTTCGACACTGTCTCAAATACCAAATAACGAATATCGATATTACGGATTTGAGGCATTTTACGCTAAAATGGCAATATTTTGCGGGCGAAGACAGACGGTAGCCGGTATTAATATCAATCATTATATCGTATAATACGATATTGATATTCGTAAACATCCAAATATTGATATTTATCGAACTATACCTCGAACCATGCCGTTTATTGCTTATTTAGACGTATTCTCTTTCTGTTCAGGCATTCTTGACCTTCCAAATGTCACGTGTCTGCAAGGAAGTACTTGGAGAGAGTGACTATTTCTAAAAGACTACCAGGTACACGTGAAAATGTTTCCCAGTTCGGTGTTCGGCATATTCGGAATCCCGAACAACGAGGAGAACTCGGAAGAATAAAGTTCCGAATCTTCCTGAATACGGAACCAAGTACTCTTATCGAAAAAGATAGCTTGGGCGGCCCCCGTTTTTTCTATAGCCCCCAAAGATAACGAGCGAATTAATTTTACTGTTTAGACTGGGACAGTAAAAGACATCGATGATTTAGTTCACTTTATTCAAAAACCAAGCCATAGAATCTAGTAGGGAACTCGGCCAATTTTGTATGCAATATTCGATTGCATCACAGTTTTCCCGTGAATGTTCTACGGACCTATTTTTAAAGTGTCGGCTTAAATTTATTCTTACCTGTGCCCCGCTCAAAAGCTCCTTCATCAGAAAGATTGTCGCACAAATCCGATTCGAGCCGCCACCAAAACACAGTTCGCAACCAACATGCCGATCTCCAACTACCCGACGCGTTCCATATCTCATCGCCCCTCCATGGCCAACAGTATTTCTTCCGATGATTCGGAATCCTCTACGATCACAGCTTCATCAACGACGACCAACAAGTCGCTTTGGGGCAAATTGAGCCCGCGCAAACCCATGCGCAAAGCATCGACACGACGACTCGTTCGATCGGTTTCCTTTGAAGAAGACCCTGTCTCCGATGTACGAAAAGTTGCTTTATATGAACAAAAGACTGATATCTGGTACAGTAAGGAAGAAATGAAACTCATTAAGAAACGCAACCAGTTGATTGTGTACTTGAAGGAGAATGGTGGCTTTGAAGAGTCCGACGATCACACTTTCTTGGGACTGGACAGTATGTTAGATGGAGATAAAATTCAAACGAAACGAGAAACCATTTACGGAGCCGTCTTGCGAGAACAACAAAAACTCAGCAGCAGACGAAAAACGGTGAATGCAGAACGAATTGCCAAAGTCTACAAAGAGCAAATGAGACAAGTGGCCTGAAGCGGCCAAAAATCTTTTCGAAGCTGAATGTATCATATTTTAAAATTAACTCATAGCTAAACCTCATAATAGGAACGAAAAATCATGAAGCAAATAGTTGGCTGTTCTAAATGGGCTGCGCGTCTACCAGTAGAATGAATACTTTGTATTCGATGGAGCTCTTTTTCGTGCAAGGTCGTTCGTGATCAAAGTGACATCGATGATGTCGTACGAAGTTTGAGTTGACGGTCAGACAACCGGCATCGGATGCACCTTGTACGGAGAACGACACTGGTTAGTGGTACTGTCGCCGTTCACATTCAAATCCGACATCCATGGTACTAACATCTAGACACTAAGCCCCAATGTACATTTGGATTGCATTCATGTTTTCGCAGGTTGCATGCGCGAAAGGAAAAAGCTTCGGCTTCCGATCTGCTTCCGATTTGTCACTAGGAAGCACTTCAACGCCAATTGCCAAAGCAAATAATGATTGGTGGTTGGCACAAGGCGAACTTCTGCATTCGGCAACATATGTCGACTAGCATTGCATACGCTTCACCAGCTTTAGCTCAATAATCTATACTTTGTATCTCTGCGAAAGACTCTTAGAGATGGTTCTTCCAATCCGAAAACGTTTTCGATGCCTGGCAACATTTCAAAAGCCCTTACAACAAAGTAAAGCAATTTGTCAGAAGCGAGTTTGTTTTTCTGAAAATCCCGTACAGTCGGTTATTCTGTTCGACGACACGGAGGCGCGAGAATATCCCACGCGAATCTGGTACAGCGAACATGAGATTCAGTTCATCAAAGAATGCAATTTGGCATTGATTCGTCGAAGTCGCTTGTACGGCCCTCTCGAAGAAACGGAAGTAGAGACGTTTCTGGGACTGGATGTTTTGGTGGAACGAAAAAATCGAGATGGAAGCGAAATCAGATTTATGAAGCGGTGTTTTCCGAGCAATCGCGACAGGAGATTGGTCCAAAATCACCCGAGTTACTGGCCGAAACGTATCGGCAAAAGATGGATCAAGTGAATCGACTGGTACCGTCCAAGCGGATGTGTATACCCTATTCCTGCTCCTATCTGTCGTGAACCCACGTGCCCTACTTTGCTGTGATAGCTCAAGGAGCTTGACGCGTCAACAAATGAGAATGATGGATTGGTAACAAGAGTCTTCGTCAAGAATCCTCTTCTTATTAACAACCACTGGCTCCAAATTGAAACAGGGGTTATCAATGCCGTTCCATGAAAATCGGCGACTTGTTTTCAGAAAAGCGTGCGTTTGGTGTTAAATTTGACCCTCATGGTGACCATGCAACCACTCCTTGAGCCATTCTCACCTAATGATTGTGGTAGTTTAAAGAAGAAAACGATCTATGTTCCATTCGGCTGGTTTCGCTCTATTCCTCCGGTTTCGATGCTTCTATTCGAGGATCAAACATAAACAACATAAACATTACACTCCATGCCAGATTTCGCTTGAGGATGGTTTCCAAAAAAATGCCTGCGGTCTATTCGAGAGGTCGGGCGCAGTGAAATGTAAAGCCTCGTTCTTCGTCTCTCTATTTTGTATTCCTCATCATAAGGAATGCAATAATGATGAGCTCAGAAAAGTGTTCCATGCTATAGGTTGATGGTTGATCTGGTCTAGCCATGAGATCGGAGAAATAGCTGAATCACGTCACAAATTACTGAGAGGAGTACCGGTACGGTACTCTGGACGAAAAGGCAAAATAATAATAATAATGCACAAGGCATACTGTACGATTAAGGGACATTAATAAAAGTTAAAGCAAAAAGATTGGGCTTATTGCAAGTGAGTCATGAGTCATGAGTCATGAGGCAAGATCCAAAAGCTACTACCACTACGTAGTCTCAAATGTGTTCAGTGTTCAGAAGCCAGATGCCAGATTCGATCTGTTTTCTGTCACTTTGTCCCAAAGTACACTACTTACAATACTTTCAAGGCAGAGAACAGGCCTCTTTCAGTAATTAATCAATCAAGAGTCTCAAGTCTCAAGTCATGATCCACGGAGTATCTTTTACGAACACCGCTATCTTATCGACGCATGCCGCCTGCCTCATGGAATCGCCGCGAAAAGGCTCGTGTACACGGCACCACGTTCTCAATCTCTCCACCTATTTTCACCATGATGACCATGACGAAGCTTACCGTCGAAAGTGTATCTTCTCCGAAGACAGCACCCAGCGTCCGCAGGGCTTCTAATTCCAAATTATCAGAGTTTTTGGAAGCAGAAATGGGGCAGTCGAGAGGATCTGTCAAAGACAAGTTCATCAGTCACCGATGGCGCTTCTGTTACTACGGCGGCTTCTACGAATGCCAGTTTTGTGCCGAGAACAAGCATAATGAAAAGTTCCGAAGCAGGTCCGGTAAATAGTAATCCTGATCGATTGACGGCTCTTTGGGGGCCATGAGCGACGAAACGAAAAGCACTTTGATGAAGAATTTGCAGGCGCAACTCGCGGTTCCGAAACGAGTCGAAACAGAAGGAAATTCACAACAGCCGAATGCACAGAATACGTTCTCCCATACTATTCAAAAACGACCTTCACAAGATTCACAAAATGAAAAGACGGATGTTGTCGGTCCTCTCCCCGAAATGAAGGGCCTCGCTCGTTATGACTCTCAACAGCGAACTCCCTCCTTGAGCAATGCCGATTCGATGAAAAGTCTGTTGCGGCGCAAGATTGCGGAAAACAAGTTGAAAGAGGCTGATCAGCCACAAAGAAGCTCTCAATCGCTTATGCGTATGGTCTCCAAGCAAGCCGCACTTACCTCGAGTCGATCACATTGTAATTTTACCACCAAGGCGCTGCAGAGGAAAAAGAGCAACTCGGGTATGAAAAAGTGTGTTTCGTTTGAGGAGAATCCTGTACAGTCGGTTAAAGCTATCGAGATGTGCGAGTCGGAATTGAAAAACTCGGTTTGGTACAGTGATATGGAGTACACTGGGATGAAGAACAGCATTAAACAAGCGTTGCGTGAACAGAAAACAGGTGCATTTGAGGAGTCCGATTCGAGTACCTTGCATGGTCTGGAGACTTTCATTTACCGAAGAGAGTTAAAGGAAAAGCGAAAGGAAGCGATTGATGCGGTGATGTTTGAGCAAGCTCGACAGAGAATCAAGAGGATTCCAAGTGACCCCATGCTGCTGGCTGAGGCATATCGAAGCAAGTTAGGAGGAGGCGGGACCAAGTCGTGCTCGAATCTGCTCACCAGTAAATTGGACCGACCAAGAACTCATGTTCACCGTTCATCTTCTTACTCTGTCGATTTGGCTCAAGTTGGCGGTAGCATGCAAAATGCCGTTTGGGGAAATTCCGAGACTACCTATGAGACCGTTGAAATGGAGAACAGAAAATCGGAGCTCACAATCAAGTTAATGCAAAGTGCAGCTTAATCAGCAGAACAAACAATAATTTGTAGCCTTATGTTTTTGATACCAGCATTTTTTCCTTTGATTCATACTTGTACTCGTCCGTTCTAAACACTGCAAATCATTTTAATCTCTGCCCGTACCCAGTAACTATGTATTTGTGTACTATTGTGGATATCCGTCCAAGGACGTAGCTCCCGTAGCTCAGCTGGTTAGAGCGTGGGTCTAATAAACCCAAGGTCGTGTGTTCGAGCCACATCGGGAGTACAGCGTTTAGATTTTGGACAAATTTCGGACTAATATTGAAATAATGAACGTCGACGCTTCACTTTTTATGTCTTCTATTCTCTCAGGAACTTGGCAAAATATTTGAAATGAGCAAAAGAAATGATATCTTTTCAACGGCTTCCAGGCTTCCGGTTTAGAATATATTCCTCATTTCTCATGCTTGCAGACTCAAAGGCTCAAAGGGTTGTGGTGCTAAAATAATTTCGTTTTCTGTTACAGCCATTAGCCACTTAAGATAATCGATATTGTGATCCGTGATACCCTGCTACTTTTTGCGCTAATCGTTGCTTTAATCGTGGCAAACACTGCTATTCCGTATTAAATTCCCTCGCCTTAAACCTTAAAGCTTTCGTACTCAAACGATTACAATAAAATCGAGTCACAGTCACAGGTCTGCCACAAGCGATAATTGAAACCAAGGCACATTTTTCGTTGGAGTACTATCTAACTCTTTCAACTTTCAACGAAAGTGCTGCAATCAAGTTTTTACAGAAAGAATGAAGGATGAAGGATGTAGGATACAACATGTAACATACAACTCCTTCTCCTCCTATACTACTCCGTAGTTAGTACTACGTAATTTGATGCGTGAGGAGTGACGAGTGACGAGTCGAGCGTCGAGCAAGATGCGAAATGAAGGCTACGACTTTCTAGCTCGTGTCTCTCGAGTCTCGAGAGTTGTACGTTGTACGGCTGTCCGCTCTCCACTCTCCAGAGGGAAGAAGTCTCTTGAGCGTCCCGCTCAAGTGTTCAAGTAAGTTCAATGAATTCTTTTCTGCAATTGCCCTCACGACCAAAGGGAAACTAATAATAAATCTCATTGCGCAGTTGAGCTTGGGGAGTTCTTTTGGCACCATTCTGCTATCATTCAATCTGTAGAAGTCGACACGTCAACTGCCCTTTTCAGACAGTGTGATTGAAGTACGCCAGAAGAACATATGTGAAATTAATTGAACGGCTCACTTGCGTATTTTCTACAAATCGCCGTACACTACAAATCATACTTCGATCCGAACCGCGCCAAAATAGAGTTCTCCCTTGGAATAACTTCAAGATGACTACAGATCTTCGTGGGCATACAGGTTGCATGCTGCAGATTGCGGCGCAGTTTGTTTCATAAATCCAAACACACGAAAGCGAAACTTTGGCCAGCGTTAAAAGGACTATCAACCATGTTCCCATCTTCTCCTCGCCACAAGAATTCCACCATGTTCCCTTCTTCTCCTCGCACGTCCTTGACCAACTCATTATTCCCGCCCCGAATCATTTTCATTTACGCCGACGCCTTGGAGGACTCGGACGACATCAGCTGTTGTTCAATGCAAGAGGAAATCAAGGTCGGGTCAGCAGCCGAGCGACGATGGAGTGCGGACTTGAGTGAATCCTCTGCTTCTCATGACTCTTCTCCTTCCATGCCTCGTCGATCTTGATTCTATCAAACAAAATTCGCACACTGAACCAAAGAGAAAATCACATCTCAGCAAGCTAACATCGCTCCATCGACAATTTTGAAATTCGCCACTGTACACAATGAATAAATTTATCAAACGTTAAAGGTTATAATAGTGAATTGCTATTCATACTTAACGCTTCATTTGCTAGAAAGGAGTCTCGTCAATGATGAGCTTGGTTCATTGATTGTTTGAGTATTGAAGTTTCGCGGGGACATCCGGGTACCTACTCCGCTATTTGTATGGTTCTCAGAAAGTACTAAAGACTGGGATTTCAGTCATGAATCAATACTGTCAATTTCGGTCTCTGACAAAGTTTAGACTTTTCACGTTGAGTTTCTTGATGAAATTGCTAGTTTTTCTGCAATTCTTATGCTATCGAGTGTATGACGAACAGCAAAAGGAAATGAATCACGGCCGCCATTCTCACGACTAACTTGTTTTCACTTTAGATCAATTTGGAGCAAAATGAGGTCACGAGGCCATTCATGCGCCATTCCTGTCCGCAAATTCAATTTCTATATTGTAAACCAGTCTGCAAACATGAAAATCTTACTTTCAGCAGTCAATCTGTTATCGAGTGGATGACAGAAACAGGAACGAACCGGCCGTACTCATGACTTAATCCGGTCGTGGACAGTTTGGACTTTAGTCAAAGGAGAGGCGAAAATGGGTCGTTGCAGTGTGTGGATTACCATGATCATTAATCCGCAGCTATAAACAAAGACCAATTGACTAATTCAAGGTACCTACTCATGAGACTATGTTTGCTGCTTTGGGTTGTTCCTCGAGAAGTCGTCGCGCGTTTGGTGTTTGATATTTCGCGCCTCCGTAAGACACATTAACCTCTAGTGTCGAGTGGGTGGGAGGACGCGCCCAACGGATACTGCGAGAGCGACTATAGACCCAAAGAGAAGACGACTTTTCGTCACGACTGCATTCATTTAGTCATGAATGCGATTTGTATGGCGTTTTTACACGTCACTTTTCCATTGCCTGGTAACGGACACACGACCGGACGCACCTGGGCGGACGCGATACGCGATAAAATAATAATAATGGATGAGAGCAGGAAACGACATGCTTGCATATTTTTTTTGCGATGCAAGTCAAATAAATCATCCTGTATTAGAAGAATGAAAGAGTTAATCTGAAGTGACATGTCTGACAAACATCAATAATAACAAGTTTAAGCGATAAAATCATGGATGCTTCGCTCCGTTCGGCGCAAACAGAAGATAAACAGAGCAAGCGAACCTTACCGACCGCGTCGCATACTTCCTATCAAAGGACGTCTCTTCCGCAACCTGACGACGAAGAAACGACGAAAAAGAGGAAGAGAATGAAGATGAAATTATCAGTGTGAATAGTAGTTTAGCTACGAACGATGCCTTTGAAGAAAATTGCATCCAAATTCTCGGCACGCCGCACGAAAGTGTGACACGTCGTATGAGTAGTACACGATGGAATCGTTTGCAAAAAGATCCTGTTGTGTATGATCGTCTCTATCAACACGCCGTCTACAAAATGGAACTGGAGCGGATGCCATGGAACGAGGAACGACAAAAAGAAGACGAACGGCAGGCGGCAACAGCGGGTGGCCAGGGTACGCGGCGACCATCATCGGATGATTGGAAGACCATTGTTGCCTTGGAGGCATCCGTCTCGCATCGCATTGAACATGCCAAGTCCGCTTTAACGCCTATGATACGAACAGCGACTTCTACTCCTTCTTCTTTTTATCAGCGCAAGCCAAACACAAAAGTGTTACAAGCGACGCCCCGACGACGATCCCCGAATACACGTTATCAGCAATATTCCGCCGCAATCCGCATTCAAACATGGTGGAGGGCATATTCTCGTCGATCAAATACAAGGAAAGATGTCTGTCATGATAAGTTGATACCTATCAAGACAGGTGCTCATTACTTGTCCGACCCAAGGACTCCCGAGGCTTCTTCGTTTTCCTCCGGATCGACCACTTCGGTGCAACAACAGCAAAACGCCATCCACACAATTCAATCTTGGTGGAGAATGACCATACTAGAACGCGATTATCGTACACTGTTATGGGCAGTCCTCACTATTCAACGATTTGTTCGACAATCGGAATGGCATCGCGCGGCCCGTACGATCCAAACACACTACCGAGGATACAAAGTCCGACAATCGTTTGGGTGGTTGCGGGTCAGTGTCATTGTCATTCAGTCAGTCATTCGCATGTTTTTGATACGGCGTAAAATTGCCGATTATTACCATCTGTTGCAACAGCGTCGATTGCTGTTGCAATACAAACGTGTCATGGTCCAGCGCGATTTGTTGGTGCAGAAACGTGCCGTACTGCGGTCGCGGCGGACGGCGTCGATATTGATCCAAACGCAATGGCGTCGTTATCAAGCCATGGGAATGTTGGAAAGTTTACGAGCCTGTTCCATCATGCTGCAAGCGCAAATGCGAGGTTATTTGGTGCGGAAGTCATGGCAGCATACTCTACAAATGAATCAAGAAAGACTGAGGATACAATATGCGGGAGCTGTTTGTATTCAAACCAGCTGGCGTCGCGTCATGGCAATCGAACGGTATACCTTGTGGAAGCAAGTGCTTTTGCAAAACCAACGACCCGCGATCGTACTGATTCAAACCCAATGGCGACGTTATCTGGCCGTTCGAATGTATCAACTGGTGGTGCGGATGCATCAGCAGAGTCAGGAACGGGCTGCTGTAATCATTCAGACGAAATGTCGTGCGTATCTAGCGCTAAAACGATACGATATGATCCAGCACCTCCACGTTCACAATAGAGAACGATCAGCCAGTGTCATTCAGTCGCAGTGGCGAAGGTACCTTGCCAGTCGAGTCTATTGTATGGTGCAGTCCTTGAAACGACAATGTCAGGAGAAAGCAGCGGTGAAAGTTCAAGCATGCTGGCGACGATACGCTGGCATTCGATTAATGGATGTCTTGAAACAAATGGTGAAAGAGCACCAGGACTTAGCCGCAACATTTCTTCAGGCACAGTGGCGTCGACGTGCTGCTGCCAAAGTTATGAGTTTGCTAAAACTCGAGAGGCAGCAATTGTCAGCGGTTATGATTCAATCCAGATGGCGTCGCTATCAAGCTATCGAAATGTTTGAATGTTTGAGAGCGTGTATCACCATCATTCAGTCACAAATCCGCGGCTACCTCGTGCGCCATTCGATCCCTCGCATCATCCTTACAACGCCTGCTTTTCGACACTATCAAGGTGCCCTTGCCGCTGGCTTTGATTGTTTTAAAGCTGCGTCGATTGATATTCAACGTGTCGTAAGGGGCTACTTGATGCGACAAAAAATCAAGAAATATCGAATATGGTTGTCCGCAGCCGTTATTATTCAGAGCCATTGGCGTTCCTTTCACGCCGTGCAAACATTTCAGCTTTGGCGTTTGAGCGCAATTTCGATCCAGTCCTGTGTAAGAATGTACATGATTCAACGTTGGCTTGCTACGGCACCTCCTGGCTTCTTGCAGTTTCAGAGTCTTCTGGTCGCTGGGTTTCATCGATCAAACACGGCTTGTACACAAATTCAACGGGTCGTACGCGGGTACCTAGTACGACATAACTTCGATTTGCTACAGGCTGGTGCACTTCAAAGAATATTGTGTCGACACGATATCATCATGTCCTTCCCTGAAACATATCGCTGGCAAATTTACTGGCGCACGCTTTGTGTTCAAAATCAGTTCAACTTGAATGAGATTGAACGCCACGCACTTCGCTTGCAATGCTGGTGGCGTATGATTCCGATTCAGCACCACCTTCACAATCTGCAGATATTAAGTGTCTGGCTCCAAGCCATCATAAGGGGGTTCCTTTCTCGAAATAACTTTAAACGAGCAAAATCTGCTGCAACAACCATACAGGCTACTTATCGAGGCTGGCAGTCAGCACGCGACTTTTTCTCTTTTGTGGTGGGCGGCGATCACAGTTCAAACATGGTGGCGTCGTTATCATGCTGCACTATTGATCCAGTCCATGTTTCGCATGTGGATGTGTTCCCCGCAGCGACAACTTCGACATGAATCGGCAATCCTGCTCCAGAAATCGTGCCGTCAAATGTTGGCACAGAACTCTTTTATTTCGTCACGTGTGGCTGCTTTGTTGATTCAGTCAATTTATCGAGGATTCAAACCCCGCTACCAACTCGCTATTTCCAAAAATGCTGCTACAAACATACAAGCGAGAGTTCGCACCTGGCTCGCTGTGCATCGCTATAACTTGGTTAAGACGTCTCTTCTTGTTCTTCAGTCGGTCGTCCGTAAGTTTATCATTCAGAGCCGGAACAGAAGCGCTCTTTATCAAATCAAGATCAATAAAGCCGCAGTTCGTATTCAAACTCTTTTGCGCCGTGTGTCAATCAGACAACGTTACATTACCATGCGGGAATCTTTAATTGTACTTCAATCTCATGTGCGCGCATGGTTGATCCGCTCGTACTTCATTTGTATAAAATACGAGCTCAACCAGACTGTGATACTTATTCAAGCATGCGCACGAAGATGGCTTGTAAGGCAGAGATGCAAATTATTCCGCACTGCAATTATACTTTTACAGTCTTGGGCACGTGGGGTGGTAACAAGTCGCAAGCTCCAGAAGCATCGGCGTGACGCCCAACAGGAACGAGCAACAAAAATGCAAGCCGTTGCACGCAAGTGCCTAGCCGTTCGAGAAGCCTCCATGAGACGCACTGCTGTTCTTCACATCCAATCACATACACGAGCCTTGCTTGCCCGTCAATGTGTCAAAAAAGCCAAGTTATCGTCGATTAAGCTTCAGTCACACCTTCGTGGCTGGATTGAACGGAACAAGTTCAACAATAACTTGGCTGAAATCGAGATTCGGAAAATGGCAGCATCTGTGATACAGCGTCAATGGCGAGCATATTATAGAACGACGAAATGTCCACTAACAATATCCGAAAGGTCACCTGTGCGGTTGCCCCACACTCGTGTCATTTCTTTTTGGAATACACAGTTGCGGCTATTAGGATACAGAGCTCGTTCCGTGGATATCAATGCTGTGCTTATTACAAGCCGTTTCGAAAGGCAATAGTACTTTTCCAGCGAAAGTTTCGTCTGTCTTCTCAGTATCGTACAACATCTGCTCTTACCTTGCAAAGATATATTCGGGGTATCTTGTGCAGACGAATCATTTTAAGTCTTCGAAAGACCGAAGAGAATCGTCTTTTAAGATATGTATTACAAATACAGACCCTTTTACGCAATTTCTTTGACCGCAATCGCTTCCTTGACGACACCACCGTAACTTTTGGTCTACAAAAAGCACATCGACACTTTGAGGAGCGACGCCAAAACTTACCATGCGATATGCTCTCTAGCACGGTGTCGAAACAGTACAAGGATTGGAAATTCGACGCAATGATTTTTATATTGGAATCCGTGGTTACACTGTTACGACTACGTGTCGAAGAGCGTATGCTTAACATCCCAGCCCTTGTCCTAATAGGACTAGTAAGGCAAAGCATGGGTTTAAAACTAGCGTTACTCTGCTCTGGTCAACATTTTTCTTCCGCTGCACAGTCATCACGATTGACTCGGGCGTTTCGATCAGTGGAATCAGCTTGCTGCGTCATGATTCAACGGCTTTATCGAGGTTACCAAGCGCGCTGCGAATACAAAGTAATCCGCATTGGCTCCAAGAAAGAACGTAAACGACATGTTTCGCGGTCCGCGGGCTGGAATGTTCGAATTGTGGAACAACTCTCTGGTCAAAGAATACGGGTCGAAATTTTAGTGGACGATCGACTCGTCCAGCGGCACAAAGCAGCTTTCCTGATTCAAAAGACATTTTTGAATTGGCGAGAACGCAGACGCCAAATCTGTTACGCTGTTCTACAGAGCTTATGGAAAGTAAAAAACTATCAAAATGTAGACAAGGAGAGTCCTTTTCATGAATTTCAAGCAGACTCGACTCCCTATTTATGCGACGAGCGTGTTCGAGAAGCTCACATGGACTTTCAATTGCCACTTGAACGGTCGAATACTTTTAGCGATATGAGAAACCAGCATCGAGTCCAGTTGATGGATACAGTGCTGGTCCCTCTTCCCTTCTTGACACCATTGAATTGATCGTAACTGCGAGTATCCGCTCTTCAGCTACGTGAGAACTACATATTCATTTCATATGGTGTCCAGAACCACAAACTTGTGTAAACATACGAACTTTTGTGCTTCCAGGGCTCCGGTAAGGCGATCTGCCGAGCTTGAGCTGCTAGTTGCTTTGGATCTCCGTCGCACTTGTCCCTGATTTTCCAAAGTGCTGCATACGTTCTTAACGCGTAGAGCATCTGTAATTTCTCAGACAGGGTTCTTGCTGTCGACGAAATAGCTAATTGAAGCAGTTCTTCTGCCTTCTGAAAAGATTCTGACTTGTTACGACAGCGGGCAAGCAACGTTAATGGAAGTGTTAATGGAATCGATGGTTGTTGGTGCTGCAGTAGATTCAAGCTTTCCTCGGCAAACGTCGACGCTTGTTCGATATCTCCCAATTGCAACAGCCCCCATGCCATGTTTGTATTCAGTTGACTTTGTAATATTAAAGCTACACCCTCTTCTAGGGGTTCTCTTCAAACCAACTCAATCCTTGCTTCCATTGTCTCAGAGCTGGTTCTAGAGGTCGATCATTTTCTGGGCTGCTTGCATGCCAAACGTCTCCGTAGATGACTTCGGCGGCCCCGAAATTCAGTTGCGCCAGAGGTAATGAACTCCAGTCATTCCGTCGAACAGGGTCAAGCGCGTTATTCAGATCCTCCAAGGTACTGGCAATCATCAGCATACAAAGGGCATGACCATTGCGCGCCGCCGCCGACACGGCTGGCACATCATCCTCGATTAATTCTCGACAAAGCGCAGCAGCCGGGAAAAAGTCTCCTTCCATCCAATTGACTTTCGCGAGTGCAAGCTTTGTCAACGATTTGTTAAAATGATCACAAGATCCATCGTGCAGCTGCATTTCTTTCAGTTGCTCAAGAGTCTGGACAGGTGACTCGCCACGCATGACTTGCACTTCGGCTGTCAGTGCCAGCACAGCTTGTGACACAAAGCTACCGTGTCGACTATCATTACAGGTCTCGTACGCGTGATGCAACGATGCCAGTGCATTCCGCTCGTGAGGATGATCGATGGTTCGTGTTAGATGGGACAAATGTTGCTGCTTTGCAAGAGCATCTTGCACAAGCGGGCTATTTTGCAATCCTAAGCGACACCACGAAGCGTATGCCCGATGAGGCGGGAAGCTGATTGTTTTACGTATTGTCTTTGTAATATTAATCATGATATGATATTATTACTTTTTTCTCAGTATTTGTATTTTTGAACTGTGATGGATGGCGAAGAAGGTTGAGGTCTCGGGGGTTCTCTTCATTTGATTCGCAGAAATAAATTGGGCTTCGCTTTCCCATTCGATGCGTTTCGTTATCATTGACACGCAACGAGCGAGCCGGTGTGACATACGAAAGATTTATGCTGCACTAACATCGGGACATGTTTCACACAATCTTTTAAAAGCGTCGTTTCAGATATCGTGGATTGTCTGAGATTGATAAAAGGTCGACTCCCTAGATACAGTTGATTAGCGGCTTCACTCTTCCAATGATTCTTCGCCGGCTTCTTCTTCATCCTCTTCTAAATCGAACAAGTTCCAGACAACTCCCTGTACCTCTGGATCCTGCGGACACTCTACTGCCGCCATACCTCTCGAGCCACTCAGCACCAAACAGGCTCGACCATTATAGCTTGACACGGTACGTGTTTTAGCATACGTAACCCCGTCCTCGTCGAAACTAGGGCTGTTGAATTGTACCTGTATGGTGCTGATCGGCTGCGGCAAAACCCAATTTGACTCCTTTGGCTTAAGGGGTTGCTTCGTCAGCTCAAGGGCATCGTAACGAACAACCGATAATTGGACATCGTTTCCCACTCGCATCAACACCACCAAAGATTGCCGATTTCCTTCCTTTCCAATTGACTCGCCCGATAAATTGCTCTTTCCATCGTCCGAATAGAATTCAGCTGCAAGGATTTCATCACAACCATCTAAATGAAACCGCGACGTCCATGTTTGCGGAAAATCGACACTGTTTTGGCCATTCCAAGACAGGGGAATGGCATACAAGTCCACACAACTTTTCTCATCCGCAGCCCGAGCTACAAGGAGCCATTGCCGGAAACGAGCAGCATCTGGCGCGGGGCAATACAGTCCTTCATTGGTAGCTGCATTCCCTTGGCCCATTCGAATAATCATTGCCATAGGTTGCGTAGTTGATGAACCGCCAAAAAACAATTGCTTTGTCTGCATTTGCTGTGTAATACATTGTGGTGGACCAGCAAACAAAGCTTCAGCAGAAGTCTGCACGGCTGTAAAGCACTGCGGAAGCGTCATGCTGGTGGTCGTACCATCGTCCGAACCAATTTCTTGGAGCAACTGCGCAAATTGCAAGTGTAAAATCGATTCCGTCGTGTGGTCGCTCGCTTCGTCACCACTCGACTCACGCAAGTAGCGTAACAATCGTTGTACTACCGCATCGGGAACACGACGCTTGCGGGCATTTTCGTGTCGCGCCGATTGAGGTGCCGTTCCGCGTGCCTTGATTTGAGCACCGACGGCGCGCAGCCAGGCCACCCAATCTCGCAAACGGATCCGCGCTTCCAATAACTGCACCAGAGTGCGTTCGACCGTCAACAACAGCAGCTCGGCCTGTTGCAAGCAACGCAACGAATGCTTGGCCGACAATAACAGCCCATCCTCGTCATTCAATAAGGGATCTGCGGCAATTTGTCGTGCTAATCCGTGCAAGGTCGAAAACTGATGAACACAGGCTTGTGCCGGTTCCAACAAATGTTCCCGACATTGGGATTCCACATTGGCCACAGCCACAGTGAGCGAAGCCTCCAATCGTTGAATGAGTTGATCGTTCATTTGCACACCGGTAAAGAACTGATCCATGGCATTGGATAAGTTCGGTGCGGCGCGGGTATGCCCCGACAAGATGTACTGCACGAGCAATTGTCGGAGTGTTGTTGCCTCGAACAAACCATAATTTTCCAACAAACGCACCAATCCTTGTAATTTCATATCGAGGGGTTTGAGCGATGATTTCCACGCTCCCATAATTTCCGGTAAGGCTTCCTGCAACCGAAGGAGACATGTGGTGGTACTCGCATACAAGGCACTGATGGTTTGTAAAACTTGACGATGTTGATGCAGCGAAGGAATGGAATACAGAGTAATGATGGTTTCTTGTGGTGAAAGCACACTGATCGCAAGTTGCGTCAGATTGGTGGAAGTCACGACACGAACATCCTCTCCTCGTAGAGCCGAAAGAATCGGTATTTGCTTCAAAATAGGATAACATCCATGTAGGCACCCATGCCATTGATAGATCCCCGCATCTTCAGAAATTGCTACCAGCAGACTGAGGGGCGTATGCCATGTCGGGACCGTCGAAGTCAATGTATCTTTCTTCTTGTGATACGGTAAATAGAGCGATTCTTCGGAATTTCCCCAAGAATACAACCATTCCTCTTCATCATCATCTTCGTGTTTCGACCACAACACGTGCGCTTTTCCCACATGATACCACACCAACACCCGCAATTGCGTGGTGGAAGATGACGACGACGACGACGATGGAAACGCAAAGGAAGTGAAGGGTAGTTGCGGCATGGTATCATCGCGCGGTTGCATCGATATCATCACCACCGGTGATGATGCGGACAAGATGACTTCTAAATCCTGCAATACAACATGCCCGGAATGACTCACACACGCGAGCCATCGTCCATCGGGACGCCAAGCGGCGAGTGCCATTGTAGATGATGTATCCTCATTCGTCGCCGTGTCATTGGTGGTTATTGTCACGAGTTTTTGAAAAGTGACGCTGCGATAAAGGGTCAAAGAGGCCACCGACCAGACGAATAACAGATCCATCGAAGGACACAGCCTCAATATCGTCGAAGACGAAGCAAAACGACGTGTCTGTAACAATGTAAACGGAGTGCTTGGTGGGTTGTTGTTGTTATTATCACAATCATAGTCATCGTTGTCGTTTTCGTCAATATTCATGTTCGTCGTCATTGTTTTGTGAAAATTGATCTCGGAAACAATCGATCGTGCTCTTGAATTTGCGTCTACTTTTTGTTAGATAGTATTGCGAAGAAAGAAAGAGTTATTAATAGTAATAGACCATAATATCGATTTGCAAAACGCAGTAATTCGAACTCATGTTCATCATGGTCGTGTCGTGTGTCGTTCCACCAAGAATCCTATGCTGCAACGATGATGGACGGACGACGACTATATCCCCCATGTAGTACGTCTAGGATCCCTTGTCGGGGGACGGAAATTTATGTTTTGCTTCACAAACAATCACCGCTAGCAGGTACACTTTGGAATTTAGATCGCCGAAACTATCGTCAGTCTCTTTTAGAAGTAAAGGATGTTCCACTCAACTACAATGTCATGAATGAATGAATGAATTTGTGAATACGGAGTACTATCTTATTCACAAAATGTAGCAATCTCACGAGGTATATCGCCACTCGTCGTTGGGATGAGACTCAACCCGGATTCCAAGTGTTTGTACGGATCTTGACAATCCGACGAAGTAACATACGACATACCAATGAACACCGGTTGTTTCCGGAGCCATAGTTTAGTATTTCTTCCAACGTATAAACGGGATCCATCGGTGGAGCAAGTCTCTCGTAGTTTCTCACCGTCTTTTGTCGGTGCAAGAACCGAGAGACTCACTCAACTTGGTGGTACAAACTTTGGGACCATTGTCGTATCCACCACCACCACCACCACCACCACCACTACGATTTCCACAGGCCAAAATATTGCGAGTAACGATTTGACTCGCGTCCCAAAGAGAGCCGACGTTGTTGGTCTTTTCATTTTGCACAAAAGACAAATTGATAGCCTTTCTTATGTCTCCTTGCTGCTTTGTCAATGCTTATATTGCCGCATAGAAAACGTCTTCAACGAACATCACTTGAAAACCATCTTCTGGCGGATCATCGATCACACAACAAAAGTGAGGTGATTTTGAAATTGGATCCTTGTACTAATGTCATTCGAATTTCAAGATCCGTACCCGGCGTCGCTCCACCGGACGGTAATTCCAACTGAAACGGATATGTTAGGCTTGTCGTTTGATTGTGGAAGCCCGTAATTTCAAACGATGTTTCGTAAACAATGGCGCTGCTGTGGCGGACTGTTACATTGAATTGTGCCACGCTGTTTTCCCACGCCGGACCGTAACTTTTTAAGGAATGTAACGAAATGGTTTTCACCGGCTGTGTAATGTTTCGAAATTCCAATACCAGCTCTGCCCCGACGGAATGGGCACATAAACCGAGCTTATTCTGCCATCCATTCCGAATATCGTCTTCGGCTTGCCATCCCGTATTCGATACCTCGTAGATTGCAATGTAATTTGCGAGTTTGCCACGTAACCGATGTGTTCCGGCTGGATTGGCCACAAAGGCAAA
The DNA here is from genome assembly GCA_030295235.1 of Fistulifera solaris. NCBI lineage: Eukaryota > Bacillariophyta > Bacillariophyceae > Naviculales > Stauroneidaceae > Fistulifera > Fistulifera solaris. Next base: position 411,464 of record AP026158.1, on the reverse strand, counting down.
GAGACACGGACCATTCTTCGAGCACGGTTGGACGGGCAGTTTACTTTGTTGCAGGCGTTCTTGCCACTCCACGAATGTCGTATTCCAAAGCGTGGGCAACGATAGGGGCGTATTTATGATTGAAGGTACATCATTCTCATTGAAAGTAGCTGTGGTTCGCATGGTTCCACGTTCGTGTCGTTCGTGTTCACAGTATTCGATCGCCACGCGCAACAAAGAATACGCCACCATCCAGGTCACCGCAATATGCCCCGGCATACCAAAATGCGCATCGCGTTTCCGTTCCAACGGCTTTCCTTTTTGTTTGCGCGTCCACCACGGTGGTGAAAACAGCGTTTCCCGGGTATTTCCCCATACATAAGGACGGAGCGCTATGACCGGACTCACGTACATATTCCCTGAATCTTGCGCCACTTGTCGGACCGCATCATGACGAATCTCTTCCGCCAACAAGCGATCGTGATGATTACCGTAATAATCATTCACAAAGATCACCAATGGATTCTGTTGACACGAAGAGGCTGCCGCGGAAACAAATTGCGAAGCGGCTTGCCAGGTTTCATGATAATGATCGTAGTGCGCCGTCGCATTGTTGATGGCAGTATCCCACGACCACGAGTACAACGCATCGTTCGGGGCATAGGCATTGATGACAACATGCGGTCCCCCCATTTCTTTCAATCGTTCCGAATGATAAAGCTGATATTCCAAAACGGGCAACGCTAAGAACGAATTCGTCCCACCGGTCGCCAAATTGAAGATTTGGATGGGTAGGTCGAAGGCGTCCGCCAATAATTGAAGACGATGGACCCAGGTACATTGACGACTATCAACTTTTGGTTCTGTTGCGTTACTACGATATTCTTTCAATTCAGCCCGTGGCAATACTTCACAGCCACGTCCTTCTGCAACACTACCACCCATGACGGCGACGATCAATGTTTCGTGGCGTTTCCAGGGAGTAAAGGTCGTACGGAGTCGATCGAGCCACGGCAATACGATTAATCCTTGTTCTAACACATCCGGTGTCAATGTCACAAAGAGCCGTCGCATCCATGGAAGATGATTTTCAAATAAGGCTGTCGCTTGAAGGATGCGTTCTTGTTGTTCGATCCACACGGAAGCCGCCGACGGACCGATCGGCAACGCCATACAAATGGCCGGTACATCAGAATACTGGTTGACGTTCTCGGAAACGTTCTCGAAAATACTCTCTGTAGGCCAAGAACTTGGATCTTTCAGAAACGAAGCAGACAGGTTGGGTTCTCTGGGGAATAATGATAATAACGACGGCAGAGTCATTCGTTCGTTCATCATCGAGTCGGATGATGACTTGTCCTCTTTGGTAGAAAACCATATTGATCGCCATAATTGACGACTCAATAAGACCCATAAACTCAGCGCATACCAGCGATACGATTTCGATGGCATAATTGGAAACGGATCCAAAATACTTTGACAGGTGTGCTTGTTGTTTTGGGAAGCAAGATAGATGATCTTTATCGTTTGTGTGAAAGCATTATTATTTCTAGTCATTCGATTTTGTGTGCCCCATTTTGAACGTATGTCCTTCATTCGTTCGCACGAAACCTCCCCGTCCGCACTCCGCAGTGAAACAAATGACAAATGACTGTATCTTACTATTGCCCCTTTTCAGTAATTATTTCGGTACTGTACGTACACCTTTCCTTTTTCTCCGTTCCTTCTCGGAGTTGGTCGTTGGTCATTGGTCACAGAACTTTCGGGTGACATACTTTATGTGAGCTATTTTCGTCATTATGTTTGTTTTTGGCAACGGAGGACGGATTGGAAATTGCACAAAGATCTTATTTCTTTATTGATTGGTTCCGAAGCGATAAGATCTTGAAATCGCAAATCGCATCATGGCCTGAAAAAAATCTTCCATAATACTACGTACCAGAAGTAGGCTTAGCAGGGAAGGACGCTAAAATTCTGCCTCCCATGACAAATTGTGTTTAGTTTTGGATCGTGAGCATTCGGGACTTCTAGTGTGGACGGAGTGTAGTCACTGTCTGAATGATAGTGAGTTTGTGGATTCGGTACTCCAGGTATCTTTTGGAGTTTGCTTCCGCCCACGTCATCGGAAGTTTGGGTACAAATACAAGTTCTTCTCTTGACACGTCGCAGAGGTGTGTGTAGTGTGTGGTATATTGTTCTACGTGACGTACAAGGTGGTACGAGAGCTATGGAAGTTATGTTAAAGTCTACGGCGGCTTAGTACTTGGTAAATGGCGACGTCGACAAAATCAGGTTCAAGTTCACAAGATCTTGACTTCATTTTACCTTCGCTTTTTGCAGTCTCACATGAATAACAATAGTGAATTTGGTTTGCCTCGACTTTCCTTGTTCGGCTTTATTCTATCGCATCCTGTCTCCTGAAGACAAGCTTTCTTTCGTTCTCAGCTTCCTGTTTTGAAGATTCGTTTCGGGTGAGCTATCTGTGCGCTCCCGGAATTTGTCAGATTAACAGTCGCAGTTTCGCTTTCAAGTTTTTCGCTTTCGGCTTCGCCATGATTCTCTCGGGCTCAATCGCGTACGCCTTTGACCACGTGATGGACAATGTCCTCGGTCGTGGTGATGACTCTGCTCTCAAACGAGCGTTGGTGTCCACCGGATACGTGGACATCTACTTGCTTCTCGAGTTAAGCGCCCCTTTGGACATCGGAGGTCTTGAGTTCCGTGACGATACAGGGGAAACCATGCACGTCACCCGTGGTGATAAGACCTTGGTCTATGCATTTCTCGAGTATGTGGCTCATCGTGGCCGCTCTGGTGACCATATTGAAGATTGGTTGACGGTCACCGAAGACGATTTCAACGAAGTTCCGCCTCAGTCCTGAACGGGTGTTCGATCGTAGCAATCCCGAGGTTCCCGTTGTCCCCGTCCCCCCACCTGTTGCACCTCGTGCGCCAGGAATGTCCCTCGCAGCTCTTTTCAAGCGAGGAATCAAACGTGATCCTTCCCTCTTCCCTACTCTCAAGGACGAGAGTTACAATGACGCCTGGCATCGCTTCTTTTGTCAATCAGGCCCGTGCTCAGGATGTCGAGGGAGGTGCTTAATGAGGATTATGTCCCTACTACTGAGGAAGAAAAGGAGTTGTTCGATGAAAAGCAGAAGTTCCTCTACGCAGTTTTGGAAAGTAAGGTGCTTACTGACCAAGGAAAAGCCCTTATTCGTGACTACGAAGATACCTACGATGCTCAGAAGGTCTATGCGGCGTTGAAGCCGTCATCATCTACAGTCTACAAAGGCTCAGATGACTTCTGCAACTATTCTTTCTTACATTACTTCAGTTCGTTATGGAGAAGGTCATCGTGGTGGTACTGCTGCAGGCTTCGTGCATGATTGGATTGATCAAGTCCGTCAGTACGAGCGAATGTCCGGTGACCCCTTCCCGATAAACACAAGAGAATTCTACTTGAGAATGCGGTCAGCACTGTTGCCGAATTTCGTCAAGTCAAGACTAGTGCCGATTTGGAATTAACCAAGACTGGCAAAGACCTGACTTTCGATCAGTACTGCTCTCTGTTGATTTCGGCGTTGTGTTGCAGTCGATGAACAGGCCAAACGCAAATCTCGTAACAGTTCCGTTAACTTCCATGATACCATGGCCTTCGGTTCGTTGAATGAGTTTGGTACTGAGGAGTTAGACCTTTCTGGATATGCCCTGGATTCCGACGTTCCTACTTCTGATTGGCAGATTAATGCTACCAGTACTGAAAGACGTTCTGTTGGGTTCCGTGGTTCCCCTTCACCTGGTTCTGCTCCTATGACGCTGGTATGCCGCGCGACCGTTGGTTTCAGCTGAGTGCTGACGCGCCAAATTTGGGATACTTTGGCTGATCGTGACAAGGCCGTCATCCTTGGATTGCTTACTATTCCCGGACGTGATGTCAGCGCTGGACCTAACCGTGACTCGAATCCGACGTCACAGTCTGGTCGTCCGTCCAACCTCCGTCGTTCGGTTCACTTCCATGACTTTGACCCTAATGCATCTCAGGATACTCTCACTTCGGAACCTACTGAAGAGTTCCATGATGCAGCTCAAGAACCTACTAAGCCTGATGGCGAATCTACCGTGCTTGTGAACTCCGCTCGCTCTAGTTCTACAATGGCTCCACACGATATACGTCGCCTTCTCGCGTTCTTCCCAGAGCAACACAAGTCGCCAAGTCAACACTTTGATAATTTATCGCGTGTCCCTTCAACACGTGTCTCATGTAGATTCCCTACTTGATCGTGGTGCTAACGGTGGGGTTGCCGGATGTGACGTCCGAGTCATCCACAAGGACTTTCCCCATCGGGCGTGTCAACATCCAAGGTATCGACAACCATCAGATGACTGATCTTGAGCTTGGTACTGTTGGGGGCGTAGTACGACGCAAAACGGACCGGTCATAGCCGTTTTCAACCAGTACGCGTTATATGGAAAAGGCCCTACCATTCACGCTTCTGGACAGTTGGAGCACTTCAAGAACCTCGTTGACGACAAGTCTATCCACGGGCGGTCGCCAATGCATCGTGACTCTTGATGGGTATGTGGTGCCTCTTAAGGTTCAACAGGGACTCGCTCGCCTTCCTATTCGGTCCATTTACTGACGAAGAATGGCGTTCTCTACCTCACGTCATTATGACGAGCAATCTTGACTGGGACCTCTGTACTTGATCATGCAAATGATCAAGCTGATTGGTTCGATCGCATCAGCGATACACTAGAGTTGGAAGATCCCCGTCCACTCTTTGATGCATTCGGTGACTATCATCACGGAGATAGTATAGACATTGAAGATCGCTTTGTCTTTACCCGATTGACTTCTCCTACGCCTTTTCTGGCTACTGACAATATCATTGAAGTACGCGCGAACCTTACGGTATTGACCTCGCTGCTTTTCAGGCCATTGCCCGTCACTACGAGGTCTTTAACAACGAACTCGGCGCTTACGATAACGGTGATGATGTTGACGACGTGGCTGATACTCCCAGACCAGTTCTACCAGTCACGCCCACGTACTATCCAGCGTCAAGACCCAGATCTAGGCCGACTTCGTCCTTACTTCGGTTGGATTTCCCATGACTTAATCAAGAAGACGCTCGAAAATACCACCCAGTATGGCCGCCTCCCACTTCCTGGAAGCACCCTCCTCAAGCGCCTTCAAGTCATCAAATCCTGCTTTGAATGTTCATCGCCGTTCTGAAGACGTCGCGTGTGATATTGTCTACGCCAACACCCCCGGCTGTTGACAATGGGTCCACGTCTGCAGTCATTTTTGTTGGTCATGATACCATGGTTACAGATGTTTATGGTATCAAAACCGATAGCCAATTCCTCCCGGACCTTAGAAGACAATATTTGCGAACGGGGAGCCCCTACTGCTCTCCTTAGTGACCGCTACCAAGTTCTCATCAGCAACGCGGTTCAAGATGTTCTTCGTACTTTTTGCATCGGAGCATGGCAAAGTGAACCTCATCAACAACAACAAAACCCTGCCGAACGCCGTTTCCAAACGATCAAGAATACTGCCAATCGCATCTTAGATCGCACCGGTGCACCACCTTCTACGTGGCTTCTTTGTCTTCAATACGTGTGTTTTCTACTCAACCACACGCACAACCAAACCTTGAAGACAGTTCCGTTGTTGGCACTGACGGGTTCGACTCCCGATGTTAGTGTTCTCTTGCTTCTATTTTTGGCAACGTGTGTTGTATTTGAAACACGACTATGGCTTCCCTTCTGATTCTTCCGAAGGGCTTGGAAATATTGTTGGTATTTCTGAACATGTTGGACCCGCTCTTTGCTGGAAGATTCTGTCCGCTGATACTCAGAAAGTCATTTGTCGCTCTTCCGTTCGTCCGTACACTGCTGACGACCCTAATTTCGCGCTCGGACTGCCGGGAGATGTCTACTACTTCTGCTCCTGTCGTTCTGTCCCGTAACGATTCAGTCACCGAGAACAGTCCGTTTTCTCTCAGCCCTCCCGACGACGCAGCGACCATGCCTCCTCCGCCACCACTTGTTGATGTCAGTGATTTGATTGGTCGACGTTTCTGACGGACGTGGCTTCTGATGGGCAGAAACACCGCGCAAGGATTGCACGTCTTGTCGACGATTTCGATTCTTCCATCAAACGAGTACCAGAACGAATCAAGTTTGTATGTAAGGTTGGTGAAGACGAGGCCGAAGAAGTTTTTAGCTATGCCCAGATCATGGCATACCTAGATCAAGACGCGGATGCTCCGGTTTGGAAGTTCAAGCGCATCATTTCGCATCAAGGCCCATTTTGCGATGGAGATCCCGAATACAAAGGCTCTTCCTACAATGTTTTGATCGAATGGGAGAACGGGGAGATCACAGCTGAACCTCTAAATGTTATTGCTTCCGACGACCCCGTGACCTGCGCTATATATGCCAAGGAAAATAACCTCTTGGATGTTCAGGGTTGGAAGAGATTCAAAGGCATCGCAAAAAGACACAAGAAATTCACCCGACTGGTGAACCATGCGAAGCTTCGCTCCTACAACACTGCTCCGCGCTACAAGTATGGTTTCGAAATTCCCCGAGACTATGCACATGCGATGCGTTTAGACGAGAAAAATAAGAACACCAAGTGGAAAGAGGCAGTTGCTCTAGAGTTGTTACAAATTCAAGAGTACGAGACCTTCAAGGACTTAGGTCACAAGTCTGTTGGGAGGCCTCCTCAAGGGTACAAGAAGATTCGTGTCCACTTAGTTTTCGACGTCAAGCATGACGGACGTCACAAAGCACGACTGGTGGCAGACGGACATTTAACCGATATCCCTACTGAGTCTGTCTACTCCGGTGTCGTCAGTTTACGGAGTTTCCGTCTGGTTGCTTTTCTTGCTGAGCTTAATTCTCTCAAGCTCTGGGCTACTGACATTGGCAATGCCTATCTTGAGGCGTTTACTTCCGAACGCGTCTACATCGAGGCTGGACCTGAGTTCGGAGAATTAGCAGGCCATATTCTCCTTATCAGCAAGGCCCTCTACGGACTACGTACTAGTAGCGCGCAATGGGCGGATCGATTGGCCGACGTCATGCGTGAATTGGGTTTTCAACAATGCAAGGCTGACCCCTATATTTGGCTACGACGTAACGGAGACGTCTACGAGTATGTTGCTGTCTATGTCGATGATTTAGCTTTAGCGATGAAGGATCCCCAAGGGTTTGTCAACCTGCTTATGAAACAGTACGGGTTCAAGTTGAAGGGAACCGGCCCAGTCAGCTTTCACCTTGGTATGGATTTCACTCGTGACAAGGATGGTACTCTCTGCATGTCTCCCAAGAAATACACCGAGAAGATCATTGCGAATTATGAACGGATGTACGGGGAGTCGCCGAAACAGAATGTCACTTCACCGCTAGAGAAAGGCGATCATCCAGAATTGGACACTTCGGAGTTTCTGGATGAGAAAAGCACTCGAGACTACCAGTCTTTGATCGGTTCGTTACAGTGGTTAATCAGTATCGGACGTTTCGACATCATGACTGCTGTTATGACGATGTCCGCGTTTCGTTCCCGCTCCGCGCAAGGGTCATTTGGATCGAGTTAAGAGAATCTTCGGATACATTTCGAAGATGCGGAACGCCGCCATCCGTTTTCGTACAGGACTTCCGGATCTGTCCGATCTACCTAATTTCGAGTACGATTGGTCCAAGTCAGTCTACGGTGATGTGAAAGAGATTCTTCCCCATGATGCTCCGGAACCTCTCGGTATGCCAGTTGTTTCTACACATTACGTCGATGCAAACTTAATGCATTGCATGGCTACGGGGAGATCTGTGACTGGCATTCTGCATTTTCTTAATCAGACGCCGATTGATTGGTATTCCAAGAAGCAAGCTACCGTCGAAACTGCCACCTATGGATCCGAATTTGTCGCCGCAAGGACGTGTGTCGAACAGATCATCGATATCCGAAACACACTTCGCTACCTGGGAGTTCCTATTCGTGACAAGGCTTATATGTTTGGTGACAACCAATCGGTTGTCAATAGTGCGACTCAAGTTCATGCCAAGCTACACAAGCGTCACACGATGCTTTCGTTTCATCGAGTTCGCGAGGCAATTGCATCTGGTATGATTGCTTTCCTTCACATTCCTGGCGAAATGAACCCGGCCGATATTCTCAGTAAGCATTGGGGATATTCGCAGATCTGGCCGCGTTTAAAGGCAGTACTGTTTTGGATGGGTGACACCTCGGAGATCGGAGACTAGCTTACGGTTTCAAGGAGTCGGCTCATATGTGTGATTTTGTGCTGAGTGGTTTTATATGTTTATGTGTCAGAGCGAGGCAAACAGTTATGGAGTTTGGTGGAATTGGTTCGGATTTAAATTTGAGATCGTGTCTACGAGAAGACGGGGAGTGACAAATTGTGTTTAGTTTTGGATCGTGAGCATTCGGGACTTCTAGTGTGGACGGAGTGTAGTCACTGTCTGAATGATAGTGAGTTTGTGGATTCGGTACTCCAGGTATCTTTTGGAGTTTGCTTCCGCCCACGTCATCGGAAGTTTGGGTACAAATACAAGTTCTTCTCTTGACACGTCGCAGAGGTGTGTGTAGTGTGTGGTATATTGTTCTACGTGACGTACAAGGTGGTACGAGAGCTATGGAAGTTATGTTAAAGTCTACGGCGGCTTAGTACTTGGTAAATGGCGACGTCGACAAAATCAGGTTCAAGTTCACAAGATCTTGACTTCATTTTACCTTCGCTTTTTGCAGTCTCACATGAATAACAATAGTGAATTTGGTTTGCCTCGACTTTCCTTGTTCGCTTTATTCTATCGCATCCTGTCTCCTGAAGACAAGCTTTCTTTCGTTCTCAGCTTCCTGTTTTGAAGATTCGTTTCGGGTGAGCTATCTGTGCGCTCCCGGAATTTGTCATCCCAGTACAAGATTCTACGTAGCGTCTACGAAGAAGCAGAATTTTAACGCCGTTCCCAGGCAAACCTGTGTGCTATCGTCTGCTACCATTGAGTTGGTATACATTGGACATTGGGGCGAAACGCGGCCATTTGGTTCGAGGTTCGAGGTTCGAGGTAGACGCGAGACGCGAGACGCGAGTCGTTTTGTTGTTCGCCACTCGGCACTATCCGCCGCTGCAGTACAAAGTTCTTTGTAGCCAATCAACAGTAGTACATCATCGTACATCGTCTGTTTCGGTGTGGGGTGTGGGCGGTGTGGGCAATGGGCAATGACTGGGTCCGATACAAGCAATTGCCCTTTGCCTCCGTGATTCGGACTTCGAAACGCTTCAATTGACTGGGATCTGTGATAGAGAGAGCATTTATCATAAGATTGCCGGAAAGGACGTTAAAATTCTGCCTCCAGTACAAGATTCTACTTAGCGTCTACGAAGAGGCAGAATTTTAACGCCGTTTCCCGTATTCCTTATCGGTTTTTAGCATTAAAATTTCCATGGTTCTACTTCCGGAACTTGTTCTCGGCATTAATGCTAGATTGTGTTCTAACTTACGGACCTGAAATTAGGATCTCTTTTTCGGAAATGCCTTATTCCTTGGCAACAGAATTCCTTAAATCAACCATGAAAGAACGGTCCCAAACACCTTTGATTCCGAAATACAGTCATTGATATAGTTGTTAGAGGCAAAGCCTCAAAAGAAGGAACAGTTAAAGGGCGTTCTCTGGACTGCAGGGCAACATTCCTTGGTGATTCTGAAAACACATTGTACTGTGTCTATCGAAGTGACCAATGATTCCGAAAGATCCTTGGCGCAAGTGTTCGGTTTCTCTCGCTCGTTCGATTGCTGGCCTTTTCGGTGGCAATGCACACACAAAAAATTATCCTCCCAATAAAACCATGAACGCCATTGCATCCAAAGAACGAACAAACATGTTCCTGGATCGATTGTCGTTCCCATCTTCCCATGTGGAGAAACGAGACCATCGAATGCGTCCAACGCACGAAACCGCCAAGGCCATTCATTGTGCCCGAAGAATGCTCGGTACATCGTATAAGCGCAGAATGCCGTCCCACATCAGTCCTTTCAGTTGCTGGATTGATTTTACAAACACGCCCAACGATTGCGATTCTGATATTTCTGTCTCGGAAGAGGAAGACGAAGATGGCGACGATCACGATATCATCGTCATGAGAGAATCACGATGGAGTTCCACCCCGTGCCCTACCAGCAAGACACTACTCCTACGAGACTCTCCCAAGCCTTTACGGAAAGCCCTTCGGCTGATACGGCAATGACATTACCGACTCGGAAACGCAGTTATTGTGACTTGACACGTCTAGATTTATGAAACACTTTTTGAATAACACTTACATGATGATGTACATTTTTATTGTTTATTGATGTTAGTTGCAAGCAACTTAGCTCTGTTTTTTATAAATCATTTGATTTTTAAGCACCTGGCAAACGCTAAAGACAAAGGTGTCTACGACTAAAGGTTGGAAAAAAGCTAACCCTAACCCTAACCCTAAGCCCAACAGAAACGACAGACAAGGTTTGTGGACGGCGAAATTTCCGCGTCGCGGAACAAGTTCCTCTACTACACTTTTCTATCCTACAATGGAGAACAGTGTCTTTTGGCGGCAAAACGCCCTACAAATAAGAAACGCCAAGAAAAAGCCAATAGCACCGCAGGACGACTCCTCCTAGTTCGTCCTCTTTGTATGCAGAGAAATCGATTCCTTTACCAAAATCAGCGTTCAATACTTTAGAAGACAAGATGATGTTGATGATTCATCCGGATCCGCTGACACAACAACGGGCCCTGCTTCATTTGCAAGAAGTGCTCGAATTCATCGCACCGGAGCGCAAAGCTTCCTATCAGCGAGCCCTTGGTGAATGCCCCCATCTTGTCGAAACGGAATCAGATCCATTGAAGTTTTTGCAATTCGAACAGTACAATTCCTGGAGTGCCGCCGAACGTCTCGTGACGTACTGGAACAAACGACAAGAATGGTTCGGAGACCGGGCCTTCTTGCCGATGAATTTGAGTGGCCAAGGTGCCTTGAGTGAAGATGATGTCAATTACATGGCGTCCGGACTCGAATTGATGATGATTACGACCGGCAATATTGTCATTTACGATCGAACCTTGACAAAAGATACCGTGGAAGACAGTGTAAGGATACGGATGCGATTCTTCTTTTGCAAAAACTAATTGATCCCTGCTTGCAAATTGGCAAAGGACCCCGCGTTTTCATTCGAGGATTCAGTATCAATTTGGCGCGCACACGGGTTAACCATGAAACGCGCATTTTGATTGAACAGGCCTTTCCCATTCCGAAGATTGAAGAGGTGCACTTGGCGTATATTCGCGAAAAACATCAAACGCTGTGGGAGTATATAGTGCCATTTGGCCTTCAACAAATTGCGGGTTTGGCGTCACAGTTCAAAGTCCACAATTGCGATTCGGTCGAAGAGCTCGCTGAAAGCTTTGAGCGATACAATATTTCGCGGAGTAGTCTCCCGGTGGCCTTGGGGGGATATTATAACGATAATGTCAATTTTGTGCGGTTTCTACTCGACAACGGATACCCTGCGGCGAAGTTAGGAGACAGTCTCGCTTCGAATAAATCACGGAACAATCCAAGGAAACGGACACAAGATCATCTCAACAATCTTGTGGATAACTTTATTTCCAGAGCACCAGAACTTCCCAATTTAGAGGATTCGGAACCGTTGGGTCTCAGGAAATATCTTCAGTCCTTGCTGAAAACAAATTCCGACCCACCGACCCCTCGTCAAGTAGAGCATAGTACCGAAGATCCAAATTATATTCAGCCGATAACGGGTGATGGCACTTATCTGGCGGTACCGTTGGCGTTGCCATCTGACGAAGATTTTGTGTCGGAATATCAGTGCGCTTTGCGACAGCACATTGAATATTTCGAGGCCACCAAAGATGATACGACATCTTCGGCACGAGGACGCAACAAACCCATTGTACTGGGTCAAGTGGGGATTCGGTGTCGTCATTGTGCTCATTTACCCCGTCAGCTGCGTTGTAAGGCGGCGACGTATTATCCGACCAAACTCGATCGCATCTATCAGACGGCATTGAATCTGGCTCGCATCCACTTGATGGATGCTTGCCAGGATATTCCTTTAAAATATCGTCAACAGTTGCGGGAGTTGTGTACCTGTAAATCGTTCATGGGAACGGGGAAGGAATATTGGTCCGACGCGGCGCAATTGTGTGATGTTGTCGAAGACCAAGACATGTTGCGGTTTCGATGAGATATTTTATTACTAGAGCTAGCAGAGCATTTCTTCTGTTCCGAAGGCTCCCATGGAAAGGAGGATTATTTATTGATGACGACTCTTTTTATCGCATTCTTGAAAGCTCAAAATGTGTGGAGAATTCGATATAGTTCGTAAATTTGGGGGCACGAATTTCGTCGAATCCGAAAAGTTCCACTTTTCGCTTTGACATTGGGGGGGAGTCTGAGGGGGGGCCATTTCTCGCCAAAAATTAGGACTTAAGGACTTACCCTCTGGCGCAATGTATGCTAATGACCTCGCTACAGGCATCCCAGCTTCTGGTTATGCCACAGTCAAAATTTCAAAATAAAAAAATAGCACAGTATACTACCGACGAGAAAATGAATTGATAAAAATGTCTACACAAAGGAGGTATAGAGTTTTTAACAGTACAAATTATGTTTCCGTTAATTCCCATGTGTTTTATTATCTTCTCCTGGAGCACGTATTTGATATACAGAGTCGCTCGATGTGGTCGCCAATTTTTTATTCTTGTATTCTTTGTAGGGCCAAATTGTAGGACCGTTGCACTTAATCTCGCCGCCTATTACGTTGCGACGCACGACACACGTCAACAAAGGACGAAATCCCGACACGAGTTGTCACCGCCATTGCGGCACACTGTAAGGCTAAAACAATAAGTATTCAAATTGACGTCGTGAATATTGAATGCCTATCATGGTATCTCAGAGAAGACTAAATGATATCAAAGAGGAGTGCAAAGTACGAACCTCATTACGGTTGCACACAGAGAGCGACGGATATTTGCAAAGCGCAATGATAAAAGCGTGTGACGTTCTTCTCCACGAAGCCAACTCCGACGTGAATTTCTAAGGATTCTTTTTTATCAAGGGAATGGCAAAAGAAGACCAATATTCCTGGTGCTTCAAGACATTTTTTCACGAAGAGTATTCGGTTCCTCCGCAACGAGTGTTTAAGCTCTCTTCAAAGGACAGAAAGGCTATTGCAAAGCTTACTATATCGCCAAGAAGCGTAGTCACAAAACCCAAAGGAGTTGTCACCCTCTCTATCTGCAAGCGATGCAAGAATGCCAAGGACCGACCAAAGTGTTCCATTGTTGACCTTCCGATTGGCCATACTCCCTCAGTAATGGAGTATCTAAATGACGTCGAGCTTGCTTTACTCAGTATAGGACGTGTCTCAGGAAACATCTTTCAAATCTTTGCTGGATCTCATCAATCAATTAAACTATTCAATCATTTTTTGTGACGCGGCGCTGTATTTCTCTGGAAAAACATGTTCCGCTAACAATACTTGATCGAGATTTTTAAACAGGTCTAAATCAACGACAAAATCATTGGCTGCCATGACCACGCAATATCTATCGATGAATACACAGTTGACTTTGATATTCGATTGCGTGCAAGTGCAAGTGGTTGTGCTGCCTGCTGCCTGCCTAATGTAGCTGATGTGCCGCAACACACCAGGTTCCGTTATTTTTTCCTCACATTCACATCGTTACCATACTATTTCTCTAGTTATTGTCAGGCGCTACCGGTATGACAGTTTGCTGGATTTCTTACGTTACACTCATCACTCCTCTAGTAAGTAGCCTACAAAGTACTGGTAAGACTATCTCCGTCTGCTGCTACCAGGTACTGTACCTGGTAGTGCGTTGTACTTGTACTTCTTGCTCCGTACCGTGCAGCGTAACTTTTCCGCCTCCCAGGCGTGAGCCACAATTTTTACTCAATCTCCTTTATTATATGCCCGACAAGAAAAAAATAGCAATCTTCATAATATTTCTTTCCTTCTTTTGTATTGAAGCGAAATTTGGCTATCCGGATCATCAAACATCATTCATTTACCATGTTCGTTCACACGAGGCGACTTTCCTTTGTTTTCCCTGTTTTAGTGCATTCTTTGAATTTCGGAAGCAAAGTGCACGGCCTCCGGACTTTTTCTTCGTTTACGAGAGCAACGATTCGACCAAGCTATTCTCGTGCTACGATTGATTTGAAAGCACCAAGAAAGACGAAGCGAACTTCCTTGACGATGCTGAGCACATCATCGATGTCTCAATTGACGAATTCTTTTACTTCTTCCTTGCCAGCTTTTCACACTTTACTTGTGAACGAGTCAGGTGATTCTTCCTTGTCCGTAACGCGCATCGCAGCCACTCTCGCAATTCCCGCAGTTTTAATTCTGTTTACCATGGCCTACTTGTATCGCGGTGCTATTTTGGAAAAGTTACGACAACTGGAGGAAGATTCCTTGTTTTTAAATGTACAAATGACTCGAGTATCGGACCCCAGCGAACAAGAAGGATCAGTGTTTCGACATTTACAATTGCTGGAAATAGATCGAGAGACTTGTCAAAAATTAAAAGAACAGGAAGGTTGGCAATTGATGAGTCTTGGAGAATACATGCGTCAATTGAAACCGGCAATGCTTCCAGCAAGCATTCAAATGAAAGACGTACCCACTGTTTTACAAGCCGAACTGGGAGCTGCTTTGACGGCGGCATTGCTCAAAGCATTGGGGCCCAACTTAGGACGTGCGGTTTTGCCTCTCACGGGGAGATTGACGCAGGGACCCACCAAGGCACTAGCTTCGGCGCTGGCTGGGAGAGCACTGGCAATGCAAACGACATCAGCAACGGTGTCGGATCGTGCCGGTTTACCTTTGAATTTGATGAGTGTTTTGGCAGTGTCTGAAGTGAATGCCAAAGTTCAAGAGTTATGGAAAAGTCCCGAGTCGTTGATTGATGATAGCGAAATGGAGTCGACGCAACAGCAAGAGCAATCCACGGTGAAACGAACGACACCGATGGAAAAGATGATCATGGGAGAGACGGGAAACGATCCATCTTTTGCTTCAAACGAATTCATTCCATCCAAACGTTTTCATCTCGACACGGATTTACCAGCTGCATTGGATCGGATGGAAGCAATTTTGATGGAACGAGCCAATACTGATGAACAAGTAGGCGAAGACAAGGTCGAGAGTCAAAGCAATCGGAGATACGACATTGGTGGAGTAGCACCGTCTATAAATTCGATAGGTGGATACAAACCAGAAGGCCGTGCGATGGCACCGCCCGTTCCAATCAATCCGCGCTTACTACCAGATTTGCATTTGGGTTGGGGCAATGCTCAATGCACTCAAACAAACCGTGAAGTGTTACTCAATCGATTGGTGGCAGTCCTCATGAACAAGCTGGCGTCGAACTATTATCGACGATATACAGGACAATCCAGAGATGGCGACTTTACGGTCGTATATAATGGTAAAGAAATTTCCACTCCAAGTGGTTTCATTGAGGCGTTAATTGAAACGGGTCATCACGTGGAAACAGCTGTCACTACGCACGTAACGACGTTTGGAATTGCGCTTTGCGTGAAAGAGAAAGACGGCTCTTTCTCGAATATACCGTTGGCGTGTTTCCTGGATAGTGGATACGAAGATCGTGAAGGGAACGCAGCGTCAGTCGCCATGCCGCATTCAGGACTGGATCTGGACATTTCCGGACCATTGTTCGGAGATCGTGGAGACGGGAAACCGGCGAAATTGAGCATTCAGCATTTTATTGCGATTGATGGTTTTTGTGGTTGGTACACGAATCACAATGCCAACGTGCCGTGGATACGTGGCATCGACTGCGGTCCTCGTTTAAAGGGAGCTGAGGCAGTACGAGCGGCACGATACGCAGCTGTGTATGCCACATGCTTGAACGGCTTGGCCACGGAACGCGATCTACCTTTCGGTGGCTACGGATTGACCGCAGTTTGCAACGATTCAGCTGCCGTCATTGAAGAATGCTTGCACGGAACTTGCAGTATTTATCCCATGACATCGATTGGTAGCTACATGATGAGGACTGTACGCTATGCAGCGGGTGTACGGGAAACGTTTCAGAGTATGAATACTATGGAACAAGAAGTGGACGCTCTGGGAAAAATCATTCAAGCAATGGGTAAAATACCCTCCGATCTGAACGCACTCCCGAGTTATGCTGCGGATTCTGCCAAACGAATTCTACACGGCTTGCCCGAAAATCCTTCTTTCAACTCATGACCGAATCTCGTGCTGTGATGGTATCCTTGTTGAAGGAAAAAGCTATGGATGAAGTGGCGGCCCAATTGCCGATTCGTTCGAGAGGAATTCGGGTCACTCAACATGACTAGGAGTTGTGTTTGAAACACGTCTCCACATCACGATTTTGTAAAAATTACAGCTGAATCTAGTTAATTTATGCAGATTCTTCAGACTGTGAGTGTCTTGATCGTTTCCGTCGATGATTGTGTTCAATGTTGCGTTCGTCTGCAAAAAATGAGGGCGATTTTGCGATGAGAAAAATGCAAATAATAATATCGAAAGGCCATGCGAGTCACGAACCTGTCCTTTCACGAACAATGCATGACCTTTGACCTTTAACGGTCCACTCAGTTTAGTACTGGAGAAGTAATATCTAAGCAAGTGTACGAATCGTCCCAAGGATATGGCGATTTCAGCGACGAGCGTTTCGAAGATGCATGTTCGTCGCACGTTCTACATCCACTGCAACACGTGTCAGATATAACAGTAAGTCGCGCCTGCGGAATGAGGAACGTTAAATAATATATTCGATTGACAAACAACAACGAAATTATCTTAAGTAACTTTTGGTTTTGAAGCGCGTGCCGGGCGTCTGAGTTTTCCCTCTCATTTCTCATGTGTTTGTCCACACTTGTCACGATCGACGATCATCGTTCTTGGGCTTTCAGCTTTGTTTTGCATCACAACACAAATTCTTTGAATACATCGTTCATCTCAAAATACCTTTCAAATTTTTGAAAACCAAGGTACGTTTCCGTCAGAACTTTTTCGAATGAATGATTATAAAATTCGCTGTTTCTCACGCACAACGCTTCCAAGATGAAATATTCGGCTATCAAAGCATCCATTTTGGCTCTCTTTTTCTTTGCGATTGCCAGCGCAAACATCCGAGGCGTTGACAACTTGACACCTGTGGAAGCGGAGGACCGTACTTTGCAGATTCGTCGTCATAATCGTCACAACCGCCACAATCGTCACGACCGTCACGATCGCGACCACGGCGGACACGATGGACATGACGGGCATGATGGTCACGATGGTCACGATGGTCATGATGATGCCGATGACAGTCCCTCTTCCAGTTCCGGCAAAGGAAAGAAGGGTGGCAAAGGTGGTAAGGGCGGCAAGAGCGGAAAACGAAAGTAATCGGATTACCGCTCACCATGAAATGTGCGAGAACAATGATTCAGGAATGACAAGGGATAATTCTAGTGGCGCACAGAGGAATTGTTTGTTCTGTACGTTTAGAAGCAACAAGAGTAGAAACATTATCAGTCCTTATTTTTATCTATTACTCTCTTCAATTTAGAACGTGCCGCAACTCATAATCAGAATGAATCATGTATGTTTTTTTGACATTGTTTGAGGCATGCGAGCTTATATTGAATTCTCTTGCCAGTTGCCGCACCAATGCAACACATACATTCAAAGTTTGAATGTATGAGGTCGATTATGTTGCTTTAATTCATTGGCATTGTCTTTTACTTTTCTGAAGCGAACTCAGCCTAATTTTTGTACGGCTGAATTCGATTTCACTCCCTCGTCCTTCGCTGATCAACCGAAAAGTATAAAGGGTTAAAGACTAGGTTATAAGTCCATCCAATAAACCTAACGAATTGCGGAGTAGAATAAATGGCGATCTAGACTTACTGCGATTCCTGTGCGTCTTCGATAGAAGCCCCAGCCGTCGGCCACCGGCCAAAAAATGACTAAGGCACACATCACGATTGACCCGAGACGAAATGAAACGATTCCGGATTGAGGAATGTGAAGCGCAGCGTTTTAGGCTGCTATAAAGCGGCCATAGCGGCCTCATTCCGTAAATTCGGCGACTTTTTCATCCATAAAAAAATGGGCGGACGCGGCACGACTCTAAAACTCTTAAACAATTGCCGCAGTTGCAACGACAGTACCGGAAAGTGTACGGAAAAACTCACAGACTCTTCAATTCCACGTGCCTGTGAGTGTTAGCTACTGCTCCGCTTTATTAAATAGGATGTTAACACGTGGGCGCGAGAAAGAGCCTTTTCGAAATTTGCCCAGGAATGTATGAGATAAGCTTCATGGCTCTTCGGCAATATCATTCGTTTCTTGTTTTCTGTTTAAGCTTCCTAGTCGTGTGAAAAACAGTATCGGTGCTCGATGGTCGATGACGATGTGTCACAATGAAAAATGAGGCATTCACTGTACACGATGCAGTAGGTGTACATGCGCCATTCACCTTTCGTCTCCTTCCTTGGCAAGATTCTCATATCTTCCAAGCATCGATAGACCGATCGATTTTCATATTGCTGGCCAAACAAGGTACGAATACGTCTCTGTTCTTTTCCTTCAAACGAATATTACCTCGAAATCCTCGAAAGATGAAGTACACCGCTGCCAAGACTGTATTCTTCGCACTGTTGCTCGTTGCCTTGATCGGGGCATCGATTCGTGCTTACTCGGGTCAGTTCTCTTCGATTGAAGTGACCGACGAGCCCGAACGCCTCCTCTCTCATCGATGGGGACATCGCATTCGCCACAACCGTCACCGCCGTCATGATCGTCATGATCGTGACCACGGACACGATGGAGATCATGGCCACCACGATGATGACGAGGAGGAACCCCCTGTGAGCTCAGGTAAGGGCAAAGGAAAGGGAGATTCCGGCAAAGGAAGTTCCGGTAAAGGAAAAGGAAGCTCCGGAAAAGGCGATTCTGGTAAAGGCAAAGGCAAGGGAGGCTCCGGAAAAGGCGATTCTGGTAAAGGCAAAGGCAAGGGAGGCTCCGGCAAGGGCAAGAAAAGCGGCAAGGGCAGCTCCGAGTCTGGTAAGGGCAAGGGCAAGGGCAAAAAGAGTGGCAAGGGTAAAGGAAGCTCCAAGTCTGGTAAGGGCAAAGGCAAAGGAAGCTCCGGAAAAGGCATGGGTAAAGGCAAGAAAAGCTACTCGAGCTCGTCAAGCTCTGGCAAGGGTAAGGGCAAGCGAGATTAAATCAATGCGAATGGGGCGCGGAAAGTAGAGGACTATGGGGCATGAGTTGCCTGTGCACGCCTTTCGCTTGACCCGAAAGAGCATTGTGATAAGAAATATTGGCCTATCTAGTGAATTACATAGTTATGGAGTACATTTCGAATGATTGTTAGGCACAAATTAGGGGGACATTACCGAAATACGCGATATTCCTTTATTGCCGTTTGCTTACTTGGGCTTATAGAAACACTCCTGAGACGCCATCCGATCGACCAATATGAAAATCACAGCACTATCGAGTTGAGAATGTAACAGATACTCACCGGAAAGAAGATCGTCATCGCCTTCTTGGAAACCTTAGAGGCGAAAATCATCCATTACTCCATCACTCGTGACTGAAATCCAGTCGGATGAATTATTGTCAAATCTACTACACTTTGGAGGAAGTAAAATCTGGAACGCGTTTCGACCCTATTAATGTGGATCTAGAGATGACTTGTACAATTTTGTGGTTGGTTTCTTGACTTGCCTCATTTCCATGCAACCTATATGCATAGCTCGTGCTCATAAAACTACACAGCTAAACATCCGCCAAGCCCGAAATTGAGTCCAAAAAAATACAATGAGCGTCATTCCCGAAACCTTTTTGTAGGACGAACTCCCTGGGTACGAAGTATATTGAGGGCGTGTCTCCCGTCGCAGTAGCATAGCAGGCGGTGGCCCTTACGAATGACAAATAAAAAATAACAAAGACAATATACAACAACAAAAGAAAAAAAGAATGACGCAAGATATATAGTTACAGAGTCTCCTCTCTTGAAGCTTGAACGAATCAAAAGTCCTTTGATGAGGGAACGATGATGAGAAGCAAGGCTCATTCCTCACAAGAAGAAAGAGCTCGCAAGAACCGCAACCGACAATGCAAGCTTCTCCTCTCATCAATCCTTTTCCTCTTTTTCCTTTGTCCTATCAGCAATCGTGATCCTTTTCAATCTCTTGATTCTTTTCCGAACTCAATGACACTGTACTTCGGGAGAGTCTTCTCATGCAACGGAACAAATCATTGCACAATCGCAATAGTACTAATTCCGACAATCAACAACCGCCTCTAGGAAATTTATTAAGGATACGTCAGAGCCACAAAATTCTGTATTTTTTGCACATTCACAAAAGCGGGGGAACAACCATGTGCGCTTTGGCGTCTTTGAATCAATTGCGAGTCAACAAAGAGCAAAATTGCAATGTACAACCCGATCAACGGTGTTGTGGGTTTGCGGATACTTTGCCAGCGCAACAACGATTTGCGGCCGTAACATTTTATCAATTTGTCGCCAACGAAAGGGACATGTACGATGCGATGGATCATCAGCATTATACGTATATGGTGATGTTGCGTCAAAGTCAAAGTCGGTATCAATCCCATTGGAAGCACATGTGTCAAG
This sequence comes from Fistulifera solaris, assembly GCA_030295235.1. Classification (NCBI taxonomy): domain Eukaryota; phylum Bacillariophyta; class Bacillariophyceae; order Naviculales; family Stauroneidaceae; genus Fistulifera; species Fistulifera solaris. The sequence continues at coordinate 390,733 of AP026158.1, read as the reverse complement.
AACAGTATCATACGAATGTGACGTTACCAACGTTCGATACGTGGTGGCAGGCACAACCGGACAATTGGAACTTTCGGAAAATCTGCGGAACGCGGTGTCAAACCGTACCCAAATTTCAAATCACACGTGAACTTTTTGAATATACACTTGATCGGCTGAAGTCCTTTGATCATATCTTGTTGTTGGAGTATTGGGATGTCATGTTGCCGCAACTCACACAATCGTTAGGATGGCGCATGGTTCCGAATCTGCATATTAGTGCCAAGGCAAGCAATATAACCTATCCGGAGCTCGGCAATAGTGCTTGGGATTCGTTCATGTCTGTGCTGGATGATGCATTGTACGAATATGGTCTAGCCCGATATCAAAAGATCGATACATTTGTGTTTTCGCAGGACACAGCACGAATGCTAGAACAGTACTTTACGAAAGGACGTGAGCGGGGTTGCGAGAATCCATGTTGTGCAGAGTCGTGTTCTACGTATCGTTAATAATGCTGAGGGCTATCTTTCGACATTGGAATCCGTTTTTCCTACTTAATGAGATAAGCAGCAATGACAACATGAGATCGTGATCGCTTGAGCTGTGATGTACATTGCGACTGATACATGATCGAGATCTTATGTGTGTCTGTCATTCTCGAGGAACAAATTAATGTGCTATTTTAGGTAGAATTCATTGAAGGAAAACAGGAAATGAAAACATGAAGTGATGGCGCTACAGTCTAATCAGTCAAATGATGATGATTGCAATATCTCAAGTCGTACAATTTCCGCAAATTGAGCTTTCATGATGTAGATTGTGGCCGCCAATCTATGTTTAAGCATGTCCGTCGAAGAATTCTACCCTACAGGGGTCACCTCTTTCATTTACTGCTACTTTTCTCAGTCTTAAGTTACGTCACTTCATCAACTCTTTGCCTCTAACAAGCTGCAGCTACTTCGTGCAATCGCCATAAACTCTGGCTTTGTGATGCGTGACTTCAATTTCCGAATCACGAGAGAAAATGGACCGCACTGCGCGCAAACGCGCAGCATGCGACACGACGGAGAGAAGGACATTGTGACCGCTTTTAACGCCGATGGTGATGCTCTTCAACTTCAAAGCCTTCAAAAAAGAAGATCTCTTACAATGAGGTTTGCTTTCCTTGGCATTCAAAAGTAATCGTTCCACGAGCGGATGACTGAAGTCACGACGAGGGAAGAAAAGAAAAAATCGGTTCTGCAGCCGTCGTTCTCTTCTCGCATTCTTGTTTCTTCTCCTTTTCTTGATCGGCAGCAGTCCGCTCGGCTGGTTTCCCAATTTTCAACATCTTTCCGGCTCAACAGATACTTCGGTTTCGCTGTATCCTCATCAAATTCCTTACGAACCCTTGCCGGGAATGATACCGTTTTACCCAACCAACGCCGAAAACGCAAACTCGTCTTTTTGTTGCATATTCACAAAAATGGAGGCAGTACCATGTGTGGTGCGGCTTCTCTCAATCGACTCCGCGTCGATAAGAAACACAACTGCAACGTGCAATTGGATCAACGATGTTGTGGGTTTGCCGACACTCTGGAAGCGCAACAACGATTTGCGGCCGTGACGTTCTACAGATTTGTCGCCAATGAAGGAGACATGTACGAAGCCATGGATCCAGAGCACTATATCTATATTGTGGTGCTACGAAATAGTCAAGATCGGTATGTTTCGCATTGGAAGCACGTGTGTCGGGAATTACAAAAGAGCCAAAAGAGAAAGCCGTTTTGCCCGACTTTGCTGCTTGGTGGCAAGCCCAACCGGACAATTGGAGTTTTCGGAAAATTTGCGGAACTCGATGTCAAACCGTACCCAAGTTTCAAATAACACGGGACCTGTTCGAGTATACACTTGACCGTTTGAGATTGTTCGATCATATCTTATTGTTAGAACACTGGGAGACAATGTATTCGACAATGGCAAAATCGTTGGGATGGAAAGTAGTGGCTCCGAAAGTACAAAATAGGGCGAATATGATAAACATGACGTACCCTGCATTCGCTAGCAATGATTGGGATCCGTTCATGTCCGTGTTAGATGACGCCTTGTATGAATACGGAGTCGCGCGCTACCGAGGGATCTTTGACGACGAGTTTTTATTCTCAAAAGAAACAAGTCATGGACTCGAAACATACTTTACCATGGGCTTCGAAAGGGATTGCGAGAATCCGTGTTGTGCAGACTCATGTTCCAAGTATCGCTAGTGCTAATGATGATGCAGAAATTGTTTGCAATTAGTCCTGGAGCAGGGCGGCAGAGTGGTGGTGTATAATGAAGGGACATGGTCAACGTCTTTAGTGTTACCTTGGGTTACATGTCATTTAAAAAATGAAGTGTCGGCAGTCAACGAAGACCGCTCGAAAACTGCCTAGAGACTGAAGAGCCTCTAACAGAGAGAGTCTACACACGGCATCACAACTTTATACGCAAAATCAATTCCGCTCTCGCCAAAGAATGCCGAAGACAAACACTCTAGTCAAGTGTTGTTTAGTTCAAGTTTTGGCAACTAACAAAGACACTTACTTACTTAGCCCTCACTGGAACGAAACCGCTTGCCGACAATTATAACAGTTGTTGTAAGACGACCTAACACAGCATTTCTGGGTATTCTGCTCGTTTGCGGCGATAACGGATAAGATCATTCGAGGTTCGAGGTAGAACTACTTGTACAGCTTTCGAGATCCTGACATGCAATGACGTGGCGTCTGTAGACGGACAAATGTGTGTGGTATCTTTGCTCTTTGATGGCTTCCGACCGTTGGTCCTGTCGATGACGTATGTTTTATTTCTTCTGTCAACTTTTGTATGCGCTCGTGGTTCTACGTCAGCACTTTCGACGCGCTACGACATGAGAAAAAGTACGTACGAAAACGACAACAACCCATCATTCTCCTCCACATCCACATCGCCGATCTTGTTTTGCGAGAGTTCATTTGCATTCGCACAACCATACAATAACATCCAAGCAGAATAAAGGAAGCAAAAGAGAAGCAACAACATCATGACTATCAACATCGGTATCAACGGATTCGGACGCATCGGACGGTACGTAAGCAACATTAAAAACGTTCGAACGAGAAAGAAATCATCGGCACTTTTGATCAGGCATTTCATCGTAAGGCCATTTGCTGTGTGGTCCTTCGTTGTCGATTTCGAGTTTCTTCCTAGCAGAGACTACGCATATCTTGCCTGCATCGCGATCATTCGTTTCGTTCATCGACAGTTTTCGTGTTTATTTCGGCATTCTCCTTCACTCATCACCCACTTCCTCCAACCTCAGTCTCGTCATGCGCGCTGCCGCCAACAAACCCAATGTTAACATTGTGGCTGTCAATGACCCTTTCATCCCCGTCAACTACATGAACTACATGTACAAGTACGATACAACCCATGGAAATGCCGGTGTCGAAATCTCGCACGATGAAGCCAACAAAACCATCACCATTGATGGAAAGACCATCAAAGTTTTTGGTGAGCGTGATCCAGCCAACATCAACTGGGCATCAGCGGGTGCTGATTACGTCATTGAATCCACCGGTGTTTTTACCAGCATGGAAAAGGCTTCCGCTCACATGAAGGGTGGTGCCAAGAAGGTTGTCATCAGTGCCCCATCTAACGATGCTCCCATGTTCGTGATGGGTGTCAACCAAGAAAAGTACCAAAACAACATGGATATTGTCTCCAACGCTTCCTGCACTACCAACTGCTTGGCTCCTCTCGCCAAAGTCATCAATGATACGTTCGGATTGACCGAAGGTCTCATGACGACCGTCCATGCCGTCACGGCCACGCAACAGACGGTCGATGGACCTTCCCAGAAGGACTAGCGTGGAGGACGAGCCGCGTGCTACAATATCATCCCCAGTAGCACCGGTGCCGCCAAGGCCGTTGGCAAAGTCATTCCTTCTCTCAATGGCAAACTCACCGGCATGTCCTTCCGTGTCCCCGTCGTCAACGTTAGTGTCGTCGATTTGACCTGCCGTCTCAGCAAGGGTGCGTCGTACGAAGAAATCTGCGCCGCTCTTAAAGCGGCATCGGAAGGTCCCATGAAGGGCATTTTGGGATACTCGAACGAAGATATTGTGTCGAGTGATTTGATCGGCAACACGCATTCGTCCATCTTTGATGAAAAAGCTGGTATCGCCTTGTCGAATGACTTTGTCAAATTGGTGTCGTGGTACGATAATGAAGCGGGTTACTCGACGCGTGTGTTGGATTTGATTGAACACATGGACGCGCAGAAGTAACCCAGTAAGAGTTTTCTTTTAGTAAATATGAATTCATTGTTTATCATAACGATCATTCGAACGGAAATTTCTGTATTCGTTGCAAATGTTTGCGAGATTCATCGTACTTTTGGGAGTACAACAAGGGGTTCGTCGAATTGCAAGGAGTACAGGTATTTAATCAATGGTAAAATAAAGCAATTGACGATATGACTTATAAATGCAGTTCAACTAAGAAGGTTTCAAAAAGAATCGATTGTATGTAACCGAAGAGGCTCAAAACTGTTACGTGTGTTCTAGCAACCACTGGACAGATATTATTGCAAGTCGTGGCTCATTTTCTGCAGAAACAGATTCGAACATGGGCCTGGATAAGGCAGCGTCTCATTTGGTCCGAACGTAGCATTCTGATTCTCAGCGAGAAACGATTTGTAGCTGTAATGTATTCGAGGAAGACAGCCGACCCGCAATCGTGCCCCGGATCTCTTCATTTTCTCTTGTCGAGGAAATCGTCGGAATGTCGACGACAACGAAGCGATGGACGAATAGGAATACAAGTCGTTCGAGGACGACATTCGGTGTTGTTTCTCGCTGACACTCATTACTGATAAGGAGGGTTTTAACATATTTTTCTTCTTTTTGTCTAGTCTTTGTAATACAATAGGCTTTCTTTTGGTTTCAATTTATGATGACTATGTGTTTTTGGGATGGAAAGCGTCTTTTGGGAACGAAAGAGTCTTATTTTTTTCATCATTCCCAAAAGTCTTTGTCTATGTATTTCAGAGAACTTCTATCTTTTTCTAAGGGCGTCGCGAAGAACCAGTTCCTTGCTCCAATTCGAAAAACATTATGCGTAAGTATTGTACAAAAACGTCGCAAATATGTCTTCATGTCCAATAATGACCGTGGTTGGTACGAGAGTTCAAGAACATCACGGAGAAACATTCATTTTGCTCTCTACCATTAATAATTACTGCAAAGGCTTAATTCCTCTCTTTTTCGATACTTCTGAGGTGGCCATTCACCACCATCACATACCACATCATTCCGTAACGCATGTGAGGACATCAGCTTTCTCCGCCCTTGTGACTGGCATGAAAGACCGGCACGCAAGGAAACTCCGAGCGATTTATTACGTGGCATTTTGAGTTCCGTCACTTTTCCACGACAACGAGAGAATCTGGCAACCATCACATTCGAATGCCTTGGCATTGCATATTATTTGAATCAATTGGTGAGCATCGTTGAAGATGAACGGTAATATGAATGATACGTTAGAAACCGGTTTGAGCTTTCACAAGCGAGCGCGAGACGACGAGACCGAAAATGATACAGAATCTTCGACCGCCAACGATGGGTCTTTTAGTGAGGACTACAGTGACAGCAGCGAAAGCAGTTCTGATTCGGTCTATCAAGCGTACAAGAATCTTCAGGAGGTGTCCGCATTGTTCTCTTCCACACAAAAAACTTTCGGCCGACTACGCGATGTGGCGAGTCACAATAATTTGCCGTTGTTAACTACCGCAATTTGTACCGATAGTCTCTCTGGAACAACAAAAACCGCCGTACTAAGACAGCAATCCGAAGCGAATCTGCTCGCACCGGCGCGAAAGAAAATGATCTTTGCCATTCAGACCGCGTCGGCGGTACCGAAAGAACAACAGTCAGCTTCTCCATTTCAATTGCTTCCAAGACATGTACAAAGAACGGGGCATCGAAATAAACAAACAATCGTACAAATCGCAATCGGATTGGATGCCTTGGAATGTCGACGGATATACAGCCGAATTGACCAAGGCCATTCGAGAGAATGATGTTGCGACGATTCGTCGTTTGAAGGAAAAGGGTCAAAATTTACAATGCTCCAATAAATTCGGTGAAAGTGTCGTGCACACGGCTGCTCGACGGGGCAGTTACAATGTGCTTCGTTATTTTGTATACGAAGCTAAGGTTTCCACTCGCGTTTGTTGTGATTCAGGTCGTAATCCATTGCACGATTCGTGTTGGACGGGTCAGCCGCAGTTTGATTGTGTGCGATTGTTGTTACAGGAATCGCCCGCGTTTTTGCTTACGATGGATAAACGCGGCTTTACTCCTTTGGAATATGTACCGAGAGACGCGTATCCTTTGTGGACTCGATTTTTGAAAAACAATCAGAACTTACTTACGTTCTCACGGTGACATCCGTATTACCCCTTCTGCAGGAGTAATTGATCCAATCAAGAATAGCCCGTTCGGGGATAAATGCTCAGACACTAGACCTTTCTCTTGTCCGCTCTTCACCGTTCAACATTTTCGCCTGAGAATTCACAAACAAGTACCTGGTATTTGGTCTCATACTGCTGATTAACGATATTGCATACCTCCTAAGTGTTTCAATTGCCGTTTTATATTCTTTGCTTTACCTTTGCTACTAGCGAGTAGCCATCCAGACTTCGACGTCGTGTAATTCTTGGGATCATCGTTAGACTAAATTTTATTCCTTGAAAGATCGACGTTTTCAAATTACAGAATGATGTTCGACTTATCATCACTTGTCAGGTTCGAAAGTATGCGAAGACGATTAGGCAGCTTTTGAAATTACGTAGGATAGAGTATGAGGATTCTGCTTTGATATTTGCTTGATTTTAATTTCAGTCCGTGCAATTGTGTGCACCTACCAAGGACGTTAAAGTTGTTGGCTGAGGCTTTTTCGTGAATAACTTTTTGGCAACGCTAATCGCGATGGAAATATTGCAAATACGTAGTACAAAGCAATGCTCTGAAACCGGTCAAAAGCGAGCTACAATGCATCATGTAGGAATCGTCAGTTTTTGTGTTTCTTGTTTCCACATCAGGGGTTGGTAATGAAAAAGTCACCAATATCGCTGTCGTTAAAGACGTTGTGTTTCAATGAAAGTAATTACGTAAAAAGTGCGCTCGCAGCTGTGGGGCAATTAGTTTTCCTTTTGGGATGTCGGTATGCAGAATGTAGATGATTGTGCGACATGTTCGCGTAATTTGCGGGGAATTAACAGTGAGCCTTTTAGTGCGAGTCCCGAGTCCCAAGTCAACAGTGCGGAGTTTTCAGCTTTAAAAAAACCAGACACGCAAAAAAGTTTTCCTTATGGTTGCGGCGACGCGGCGACATTTTTAAAGTGTTGTCATGGGAAATTGTACAAAGGATATCAGAAAAACGATTACGCATTCTTCCGAAATGGTTCGATAAAACAGTTTTGTGCTGATCTTCCGCAGGGAGACACGGGAAACTGGAAACGGGAACGCAACTCTGCTTTGTACATTTCTCTACAGGGGCAAACGTGAAAGTACACAATTTCCCGCACCTTCGCGGTTCTCGGGTTCGGTTATTAAATCTGCGCCGAATATCATTGTTCAATTAAGGTAATTGCCCCCATCCGTAGTTTGTTGTCTTCATTTTCCCCAAGCGTTCACGAAAATTACAATTCCGTAGATGAAATGGTATAGTGACTTTTCATTTTCCGAAAGTCCTACTTTCTATGTGTGCTTTCCCCTGCATTGTGGACTTATTTGTCCGAACTATAGGTACGTGAGTGTAAACCAATGACTTTATGTCCATTGCGTCACGGATCACTGCCGTTCCGCTCCACTATCCGATTTTTTTTCTTCTTGTGTTGACGACGGTCAAACGACTTCCATACAGTTTGTCTTATTGTCGGTTCGCGGAGAAAACAAGTTGCACCTTTTCATTGCGATTTGCCGTCGGCACAAGCATATAGCCAACGTAGATAGTGCAAGTCAGTGAAACCAAGTGTCGAAGCCTATCGACATCCTCCCGATATTCTCATAAAAACAAAACCTGCCAACAATGGAGCTTTACGGATCAAAACGAAGCACAAACAATGTGTGTCCTTTGCCACCACCCATGAACGTAGCTCTATCTAGTCCACAGCTGTCGGTGTCAAAGCGAATGCCCGGAAGAAAGCGCCGAGAGGCGCTGACGAGACAACCCAGTGATGTGCCCAAAGAAATCTTATTGTTTCCTTCCAAAGCGAGCAAGGAGGAAGACGATGATGAGGAAAATCGATGGATCTCGAATTCGTCAAATCATTCAGCGACAGCGCCGTCACGACCAAAGCGTGCGCCGTCGATGGAAGAAAACGATTTCCTCGTTTTGATAAGATGACCTTGTGTTTTAATCTACCACATTTACGCTATAGACCACTTCTGATTAAAACGCCTATAATCAGTATCATTAATACGTTGTTAGTTTTTCATCACAACCGTGTAGTATGGTGACTATTGCAAGCACGGTTTTCTCCCAACAACTGTATGCATGTTCCTAAATATCATGTATTATTCCCAAACATAACTCTCGTAATTCTCAATCATATCTTTGTAGGAGGAAAGTAAGTACTGCTGTCGCTTTTCGTCATGTTGATCTTTGCGCGCTTGAACATTTGCGAGTGCTGTTTGCACTTGTTCCTTCTTGGGTTCGAAATGGAACAGCAAATCCACTTCTTTTCGAACCGCATCCATCATGGCCTTTTCGGACGCTTCAATAGCATACAATACATTCGAGTCGGGATGATCGGGGACTTTGGGGTGTTTGCGGTCCAACAGCGACCGAAAATTTCGACTTTCGCGGACTTGAGCGGCACCTTTTTGAATGGCCTCGGAAGCCTTGGCTTTATGATGGTCTTTATCGTCGTGGAACAATGCGTCGACTTCTTGGTGAATGGCGTGCTCGAGAGCTTTTTCGGCGGCCACGAGGCTGTTGAAAATAGTCTTTTCGGCACGTTCGTAGTCCTCTGCCAAGGATATATTTGAAGACGTACCTCCGCTGATAAGATAGATATCTGAAGTGAGCAATGAAGCGATGACTGACATAGCAATACTTCTGCGAGGCAGCATATCACTCTACACGTACCGCACGATGCCAAATGTCGACACGCTCGAAAGTAGGAATGGACGAGCCGAAACTGAGGCCACTACGCCCATGCACAAAAGGATGGTAAATCGAAACATGATGTAAACTTAAATGATTTTCTCTGGAAAAGAAAAAATTGTTTTATGAGACAAACAAGAAAAGTTATACTTTTTAACGAACGATATCTTCGGATTGCAGGTTAGTGTTGTTGCAAAGAACAAGCTTGTCACACGTATTATTTCTGCGTCGTGATCTTTTTTTGGAGTTCGCATTTCTCATGGCACTCGATGCGAAGCCTGCAATCACGTGTCTTGCGTAATCAACAGATTTTGAGTCCCGAGTATACAAATCCGACGACGACATGCCAACGAAGTCGGAAATACAGATTTTTGAACTTCATAGGGTTGAGATCAGTTGTTATCGGGAAAATCCAATGAACATGGAATTGCAATATTTACTCAAACTATAAATTTGTTTCAATTTAGAAAATGGTGAGTAAGTGTTTGCCTCGTTTTCTTCTTGTCCCCAAGATGGCGATCGTCCCCCTCTTCGTTGATTGATTTCGTTTAAAACAGCATATCAAACGTAAGACCGACGGCAAAACTAAAGATATAATAACCCAGCACATAGGACTTGTCCTCGTCGTCCTTCTTCTTGTGGATATAGTTTCGGGCGTTCGACATCCATTCACGCAACGATGGCTGCCACGAGACGGCTTTGGCTCGCCATGATTTCAGTCGTTCCTTTTGCTCGATTGGACAATTTACTTTCTGTCTCGTGACATTCCATCGAGGAACTGTCCAATCTGGTTGGTCCGGCCGAGGAATGTGCTCTCTGACGGCCGTCATGAGTGACGACGTTCTTTGCGAGAAAAAGGACGACGTTTTGGACCAGCGCTGGGTAAGAGCTTGTGCCGGACGGAATCTTTGCTGCTGAAGATGAATCTTATTTTTATTGTTTTTTACGTCCATCGAAATAGGTTGTTGTGACATGACATTGACGACCGTTGGTAAATTTGATGTTGTTGACGCCAATCTCTGTTTCTTTCCTTTTCCTCTGTAGAAAATCAAAGAAAAAACATTAGCTAAGCTCCTCAATGATCTTAGGAAACACACAGAGGAAGATTCTTACCGAACTTGTACGTAAAAGGTCAAACGCGGTGGATATACTTCTGCTTCCGTTCGAGTCGTCGTCGACAGCAATAGCAACGGCACCATCAGAAGCAGTACGTAGGCAGTAGATCGAGATGAACGCATCAAATGTTGTTTATTCCGTGAAAAAGGGAGGTATGATTCGATGAAAAACGTTTTGGTCTTGATATTCAAAGGTGAATGACAATGATGATGCGATCGGCCGATCTCCGCTACTTCTTGTAAAACGAAACGAACAAAAATAATAACAATAATGCTCTGATTGAGTGCCGGTTTGTGTCGCCGCTCACAAGATCGACGAAAAAGCCTGCACCCTAATGAAAAGCAAAAAGTCATTCGAAATTCGAAATACTCTTTCTACTAGGGACAAAAAGACCGACGATACGGAAAACAGTGAAAGAAGAATGAATATCGGAATTCAAAAACAGGTTAATCTTATGGCAAGAGGTGAGATCCAAGGCGTAAAAAGTGCCTTCCTGATGATGTGGAAAGAGCCAAGCGGCAAGAGCTAACCCCCTTAACCTAGTGATCTACTTACTTCTTCTTCATCGTTTCGAGACAAAACCGAAAGGCCTAACACACCAGGGTGATGACCCAATCCACTTTTATTTTCGCATGTCCACGGGCATGTCTTCCGGAACATCGCAACTCTTTTCGTTGCCATTTGCATAAAAACAGTCGCGTCCGAAGCGATGTATCGTCACTGATCATTCTTCTACTTTCCCTTTCATCGGTACACGGGCGTATTGTTGGCGGAACACCGGCCACCGATGGTGAATATCCCTACTTTGTACATACGCGTGGCATTGTGTGCGGCGGAACCCTCATTCACTCGGACATTGTCTTGACCGCGGCGCACTGTGATGAAGGCTTTGCGATTGACAAGACAATTTATATTGGCGCCGTTCAATTGTCCGGTGAGGGTGATGAAAGCAATACCGTCAAGCAACTATTACTGCATCCCCAATACAATACCAACACGTCTGACAACGATATCATGCTGATCAAATTGGCGTCCACAAGTTCGTCACCGGTGGCCCAATGGAATACCAAGGCCACGGTTCCAGCTAGCAATTCGAAGGTCAATGTCATTGGCTTTGGTGCAACTTCCGAAGGTGGGTCTGTCTCTTCGACATTGCTAGAGGTAGAACTCACGGTACAAAGTTCTCAAACCTGCGTCGAGACCATGGGAGCCAATACCGCTCTACAAATTTGCGCGGGGGAAACGGAAGGCGGCAAAGACAGTTGTCAAGGAGATTCCGGTGGTCCACTTTTGGTGGACGACACGGTGGTGGGAATTGTCTCTGTCGGCGCAGGGTGTGCGCGTCCCAATACGCCAGGTATCAACACCAGAGTGAGTGCGTACACGCAATTCATCAAAGATGGCATATGTACTTTGTCGAGTGATCCTCCGGAATGGTGCGTGGCAGCCCCCGAAGAATGTTCTCTGTTTTTCTGCTGTGATCGCTGAGTGAATCATGGTGGGCGTGGCTCCGATGGGATGACGGTGTGTTTGTAGAATTGAACACATTAATGCAAAAATACTTACAGTTTTGGTAACATTTTGTTCAACAATATGCCGTTGAAAAGAAAGCACAAACGTTCTTTTCATCTTGTAGGAAGACAGTTCGTCGTCTTGTCGCATGTTGTTCTTCTACACAATCGCCGTCGCCAATGAGAGATGAACCTCAAGTATTGCGAGATGAAAAATCAAAAAAAAATGAATGATAGAAATATGTATCGTCGCGGTATCACCTTACATTTTTCCCACCAATTCGTTCCGCACGGGGCCATCTCTCAACTGAAACAATGACGGTGTGTGTCGTTTTGTCGCCACATCGTTTTCTCTCCTTCCAAATCCAGTGCGGGGTGAACCTCAAAATTGTGAGGTAAACAGCTGCAACAAAGAGATTTAATGGAGTCATCGTTGGAGTATATGAACCAATGGACGCCCGTGAAAAAAACATTGCCACGAATAGCGAGTGAAAAGGAAGAAGATCTGCTCCGATTGTTGCATAACTAAGCGCGTACTGGTATGCATTTTGTCGTCGATCCTCGCGTGTCATCTCGAACGGAAATCGAAACGACGCCGAATAGCGTCATCACCCGAGAACTGCTGCGGCATGCTGTTACAGTACGAACGTGTCGCCTTATACGGACGGATGTCTTGCTGTTGCTTTGATTATATCAGTCAGCAAATGAAATCGTTATGAAAAATTGGTGTCCTTTTGGTCGCTCCGTCCTCACACGGCAACTGCGATTGCAAATTTGAAAGACAGAACTAACACAGCAATCCTTTACTGTCGTTAGTTGTTGAAATCACCTCAACGATAAGTTTGACAGTGCTCCAAGATAGGAGTAAATTTATTTAGCTTTCGATGACAGTAGGAACGCTTTGCGCTCGTCCGCGTTTCCCAACACTTTATCTTGTATAGTCACACGAGCGAAGAAAAACCAGGGAATCAAAAAACTGCCGAGAAAAATGAGCCGACTTTTGTCGTGCTTTGTTGTTTGTTTGTTGGCGACGGTGCACTGATTCGACACTACCAGTATAATTCCTTTGCGCCTTTCGATGCTACAACTTGTTTAGATTCATCATGCGGTATCCATTCTTTCTATTTGGATCCACGCTGTTGTTGCTTTCCTTCGCCTTTGTGCAAGGGCGCGTTTTCGATGATTCACTTCGCCGTTTGGAAGGACAGCCGACGATCAATCCCTCAGAAGCTCCTTCTCCGACACCGACTTCCTCACCAGCACCCTCCATAGGGCCGTCCTTTGAGCCGACAAGGTCACGCGCACCTTCCGGAGCTCCTTCCAAGTCACTGGCTGCTTCCGCCGCTCCATCGACAGAGGCAGAAAAGTCGGAGGGTTGCGAGCGATTCATCTGCTGTAATTGGTTCAATTGACGCAGATTTTGAAAAGAGATGACACGCCGAAACTGCCGTAACTTCCAATCAAACACTGATTGTCATCGATTGTGAAAAGTGTCCATTTTGAAAGAACTAACTTCGTAGCAATATGAGTATTTTGTCATTGCTCTCGCGCTTCGGTCCTTCATCCAATTATTTCCTTCTTGTATGGACTAAAATAATGTGAAACCGAAGCATTTCATTGCGTTTGATTCCAAGAAGCCGTCTCTCGAACGTCCTGAAGTAATGCATGACGGATGGGCAACACAATCTGGTTTTAAAACGTTGCGTCCCACTGTGACTTTTGTTAGAGAAATAGAAGAGAACGCGAGGAACATTGTTTTTTTTTTTGCGAACCCTCGTCGAGATCTTTCTTTTGTTTTGCGACTCACTCCGTCTCTATTGTTCTAGAACGCCACCTTCCATCCCATCTTATTCCTGGAATTTAGTCCAAAAAAGAAGAAGCAGAAAAAAGAACCGAAGAACCGAAGAACGCTATGTTGCAACATAGTCCATTGACGTCGAGTCAACCTGTTTCGCTGTGGACTTGTCAAAAGACGCCCTGGCCTTTCAGTTTCATCAAGAATTCCCTCGTCTCTTTCCCACGCAACGAAGGTTTTCGGGTACTTTCAAAACTACATCGCTACTCCTGTTATTGCTATCGCCGTCGTATCCCATCGCCGTTGCGAGTGTGGCTTGTGGATTGTTTTGGTTGGTTTTGAGACCCCGATGGCAACAAAGTCAGCCGTTCGCTCGCGGATGGTATGAACATCGTCTTGATGCGAACCCAACGGCACTGGACGTGTATGCCCAACATGAGTCTTCGATTCGAATCGTCGATTCGCTTTATGATCTGTTCTTGCCGTCAAAGAACAAGGATTCAGTCGTAGCCTTGGTGTTTCTTCCGGGCGCTTTGGTGGATGCTCGAGCGTATGCTGGTGTTTGTCACAAACTGCGTCAAGAGGGCAATAACCTTGCGGTGATTTTGTTACAGACGGATCGATACCGACGATTAATGTCACCCTTTTTTGGTCTGAATGAGCACGCCCTACGCGACGTCATGAAGCATGCCACGAACGAACTCGCTCAAGCGAATTGCTCGGTGCGTAACTGGGCTTTGGGGGGACATTCCCTCGGTGGGCTCACCGCACAAGAATTGTTGCCAAAAATGCCCGAAATCTCCCAATTGGTGTTATGGGGCGTGAATTATCCACGCGCTACTCCAATCTCCCCGACTGTCACCGAATTGGTGGTCACGGCCTCTCAAGATGGCTTTCGTTTCAGTGATCCACCTCCGTCCACTCCCGAAATACAACGATACGAAATAAAAGGAGGAAATCATGGCGGCTTTGGTGATTATCCGCACCAAACGTATCCGAGGCCGGATGGAACACGCACCATCTCTTTGACGGAACAACACGAACAAGTGGCGCGTGTGACGGCTCAATTCTTGTTGTCTTGACTGACACATATCAAGTCAAGCAATCAGTGAATGAGGACAATGGTAAATGAAACAAGGCTTTTCGATTGAACAAACTTTGTGTCTGCGTAAAGAAACGAGAAGTTGGTGAATTCTTTGTAAACGTCCCAGCTTCTCGTGACTCGACTGTCACATGCACGACTGCCAGGAAATGACCTGTAATTATTATTTATACTCCGAGTAGTGTTCATGTTCCTACAAAGTACTCATCAGTTCAAAAATCCTTTAGTGCAATTCATTCGCGCATACTGAAAACAAGCAGACATTCTTGCTCTCGAAAAGATTGCATGCAGACGAAAAATAATATAATACCGAAAAAGCAAAAACCAAAAAGCAGCGTAAACACTCCGTGTTATTATTATTTATTTCCATTCATTTTATATTAGAATGCATCATTAATTAATATGAAGCTCTTTCATGCGCTTGCGTTAATAACAACAATTCTTCTTGTTCGAACGGATCGGGCGGCGACATCACAATTCTCGACAGAAAGGCGCTCATCCTCGCACTGTCCTCGACTCGATTGCGGCAAAGGGCGGAGTCGGATGCGAAAAATTCGGGCTCACAGTGACAAATGTCGAGAAGAATGTCGATTCAACTTTTTATTGCCAGGATTGCGAGGTTGGGAATGTGGGACGTGCGTCGAATGGGATTATCCCCACTTTGATGTAACATTCATGTTTCGGAATGTCCAAAATGAAACAATACAAACGGTCTTTGAAGAGGCGGCATCGCGATGGGAATCGGTCGTGACAGGTGATTTACCAAGTCAGCGGATTCCACTGATACGAAAAGGTCCTTTTACGTCGGATTGTCGGATAGGGACCTTGCCGCGTGTCGTGGACGATGTTTTGGTGTGTGTGCGAGTAGGAGAGATTGATGGAAGACGGGTGGTGTTGGCGAGAGCGAGTACCGGCTATCGACGGCGTCACAATGGATTAGTTGTCTTTGGGAGTATGCTGCTTGATGAAGTCGATTTGGACTGGCTCTTAGGGACCGGTCAATTAAAGGGGATTGTGGTGCGTGTTGTCAATAAAGAGTGTGTGTTTCGGGTGTCGTTTGTGTTGCCCTATCATTTTCATGAAGCGTGATACTCATGTGCATTATCTCTTTAACACGCTTAGCTGCACGAAATGGGACATGTGGTACGTCTTTTTTTCAAACGAACATTGCAGAATTGATGGAGCGTGGGTGCTACAAGACATTTATCTCTTACTATCGTCGTCATCTTCTTTCACATGCAGTTCGGTTTAAACCGAGTTATTTGGGATAAGGTTGGTCTCATCAACAATCGAGAACCATCCTGTAGCTATAAACTGGATTCGGCCGCCAGTCGGGCGTGGCAAAATGTGACGGGATGTGGACCTGATTACGCGGTGCCGATTGAAAATGAGGGTGGATCGGGCACCGCGTGTTCACATTTTGATGAGCAATGTATGCGGACAGAGCTCATGACGGGATTTGTATCCGCTGTGGAACTGCCCTTGTCGGTAATCACCGTGGGTGCCATGGAAGATTTGGGATTTACAGTCAATTACACGAACGCGGATAATTACACGAATTTCGCCTGTACAAGCGAATGTGAGGTACCGACACGACGAGTTCGTCGGCGGCGACGTCTTGTCGAAGATACGGGCTATCAGTTTGCAGTGCAATACGGAAAAGAGTTTTGCAGAATCAAACCATGGAAGAGTATGAGACAGCCCGATTAATGGAAAGTGAGGAAGGAATCGAATATGTTGGCGACCAGTATGTTTCTATCATATATTTGGACGATATCGGAACGTTACGGCACGTAGAAGTCACTGCGGATATGATTATTTAATCGCTTTAAATTGAGGGAGAATTCGCTCTGACGAGCACCAAAGAAGACTTTCTTGAGGAATGAATCAAGCATGGATTGTTTACCAGGCCGTGTCAGTATTCCGCTCGTGGATATTTCAAAAATGTTTTCTTCTGCAGCGGAATTGAAATCGTAGGGAACACCCTGATGACGAGACGACCCATTGTGCACCTGCCAAAAAGCAAAAAAAAAAATGTGGTGCACGAATAACGTTTTTCTTTGTTCTATTGCGCCCAAGCCGAAATTCGTCGTCTCGCACCGCCCGGTGCTGTTTTTGTTGAACCGATGACAAAGTCGTCCACTGTCCCAACACCGGCAAGCTACATAACTACGCATAATTACAATGAATCTGACATTTGGCAAGATCGACTTACTATTATTTAAGAAAGAATTTGGTCATGCGAAATAATTAGCCTGTGCCTGTCAGAAGCTTTACAACAGTTTGTACAATAGCCCCCTTCTTCGGAGAAACGAGAAAGATGCGGTTCTTCCTCGGCAACACCAAAAAGAAAGTGAAATCATTTTCGTTCATCATATGGATCATTGGAGTCATTCCTTCTGATAATCATTGTTGATTTCCCTTCGATCGATAACATTTTGTGCGGCATTTTCAAGAGACTCCCCTCAAAGTCTTTTTGGATCTATCGTAGTTGGGTGTCCTTTTTTTTGATCTCGTCTAAAAGCCATCATGAAGACGAATCATTTATCCAATGTCTCGGTCTTCTGGATATTTTTCATAACTTTTCACGCTAGTGTTCAAGGCAAAGGATTGCGTTCCGATGAAGAACAACGTGAATTGCTTTTGAACAGCTGTCAAGGATGTGGGATGTTTCGCAATCGCATGAGACGCATCAATCCAGATGATGACTCGTGTGTCGAACAATGTCGACCCATCGGATCTCGCTGGACTTCGGATTGGGAATGCGGTACTTGTGAGGAATGGAATCAATCCTATCCGGGCTTTGACACCACGTTGATTTTGCGCAATGTTCGGAATTCCCAATTGCAGGCGGTCTTTCGGAATGCTGCGACGGAATGGAATCAGATCATTACGGGTGATTTACCCAGTATTCAACTCCCTTCGACGGCGAAACAACAGTCTCGCTTTTGTACAGCACGATCGATTCCCCAGGTGATTGATGATATTCTCATTTGTGTCAATGTGCAAGCGATCGATGGGCCGGGTAGGGTGCTGGGCCAGGCGGGCGCCGAGTTTATCCGGAGGGACTCGAGCATTCCTCTCATGGGTGGAATGGTATTTGATGAAGCCGATGTTGACTTTATGGTGCAACAAGGTATTTTTGATGAAGTCATTGTAAGTTGTAAGGCATTTTTTTGGAATTGCAGGAATAATCGATTTGTTCTTACGGGTTGAAATCGTCCTCTCTTTTTTTTTTCTCCTCGTTTTTATCAGCTTCACGAAATTGGACACGTGGTACGTTGCAAGAGTAAAAACACGTTGCGCACCATATAAGCTACAGATGCCTCTCTTACATTCTATGCATCTTTTCTCTTTACTTCTTTGTTACTTAAACTACGTTGCAGTACGGCATCAACGGCGCCATTTGGAAAATCAAAGGACTAACGGATTCGACGCAACGACCATGTAATTACAAACTAGATTCGGCGGCCAGCACTGAATGGCAACTCATGAGTGGTTGTGTGGGCACGAGCATTCCCATTGAAAATGATGGTGGTCCGGGCACGTCGTGCTCTCATTTTGATGAACTGTCCCTAACGAATGAACTCATGACAGGCTTTGTCCGCAATGCGGTTCCTCTCTTGTCGCGATTGACTGTCGCGACCTTGGAAGATATCGGCTACAAAGTGAATTACGATGCCGCGAAACCATTTACGGGGGTGAATGCGTCGGTGACTTGTTCCCTTCCGGAGTCTTCGTCATCATCACAGGAAGAACGGGAAGAAATGAGCAGTGACAGTGGAAGGGATTATGCTATACAGTACGGGATGAATTGGTTGAAGAGTCAACCAAGCGACGCTAACAACAACGGTCGAGTTAGTTCGACCAACATTGCTTACATTGGCGATCAAATGATCTCGGTTGTTTATGTGGACGATGCCGGCGAAGTCCGCCACGTCGCACTCACAAGTAAAGTTTAATGGCTTGGAATGCTGTCCGAAGGTGTAGAATACAGAAGTCATTTGTTAATCACTAATGTCTGAAATCTTGGCGGATGTTTCCCTAATCTAGTATTCTACCATGGTGTAGAATGCAATCTGATTTTTCCAGGATTTGATTGCAGTCACGAGAACCGATAACAAACGTGACTGACCCATCGAATGACGCGAAAGTTGATTGCGATTGGCGAGATGTTTGAGATATATTTGTTGCTGTTCTTATTATATATATTGTCTCCTTATCTTCTCTTCTGTTTATCCCTTTCCTTCCTTTATTACTCGTTCTTCAACATTATCCTTTCAGCAACAATGACCTTTCGAACGACAGCGTTAAGAAAGCTATTATTATCAAGGAATATGACGGTCCGACGCACTTACGCGACGTGGTGTCATTTGGGATTGCAAAACAGTTCTCTGGTCCAAAATTCCTTTGCTTCATTGCAGCAACTACCCGATGTCACACAAGCTCTCGAAAATCCTCTCGAGTCGAATGCACTGGAATCGTTGCATCGTGCGTACGATATTTTTGAGCATATTGGTGGTAAAGAAGTCGTCGCCGCCATTTTGGCGCTGACCGCGGAAGTCCAAATACGACGGGGAGAATCGCCAATTTCGACACTCCAACAATTATTACAGCAAGAACCATCGACACTGGTACAACTGGCACTCGCGAAATCGTATTGGATGCAGGGAGACTTTGCGCATGCCGCCAATCTGTGTCAGCAAGTACTCGACCACGACGACGACGACGACGACAACAACAACAACAACAACGACTACAACAACGACAATACCACGAAGGACGTGATGCTCGCAGCGCGCAATGGCTACGCCGTATCGCAATTATTGCAAGCATCAACCTTGGATGATTTGTTTGTGGTACGAGATCCGTTTCGGAGAAATGCCATGCATCATACGCAATGGGGTGTCACGGCCATGAATATGGGAGTCGCTCATGTCGTGTATGCTGACTTGCTTTCACAACATCGTCCCGATACCGATATTCCCATCGATTCGGCTTTGCGTGAATGGAAACAAGGCTTGACGTGGTGGAAAAAACACTCGGCGAAGAAACACAATATGGCTCTACTCGTACAAAGTCAATTGCAAGCCAACATGGCTTGGGGATTGTTGCAATTACAAGAGATCGAACAAGCCTCGAAATATGCACACGATAGTTTGAAATTACTCGAGCAACAACAAAAACATGAATATGTTTCAAACATAGCATTGACTATTCCATTGACATTAGTGGCACAATGCTATCACAAATCGGGTGGTGCCGTGACGGCCGAAGGTTTGTTGCAAACGGCCATTTCGGTTCCTCCACCACGGACTCTAGTTGAGAAATTGCAACTGCGATACGCATTGCGGGCGTATGCGGCCTTGTGTCAGGATTGGGACAAGCGGGGAGGAGATGCGGAGCGTCTAACGGCACAAGCGGATGAAATTGAGCTACCGGAGGCGTGGAGATCAAAAGACTCGTTTGTGTACACGAGTTTGTGGTTCTGGCTGCCTTCTGATTGGTAAAATAGGGTCTAGTCGAATGATTGGATGAACGCATTCGGGACAAATTGCGTCGTGACGACAACGAGTGAGTCATGGATCATGGATCTCACTCCCTCTTGTCTGTCTGTGCATCGGTCCATCAGGTGCGTCACTCGCATCACGGAACACACGACATTTATTATTCTCCTCATCGTTCATTTCATTGCAAAGGAACGACTTCACTCCTTTCATGAGTATAGAAAGTTCTACGGAGTATATAAAAGCGTCATCTCTCTCCTTAGTTCGTGTTGCAAAAGGAGAAAAACGACGAATACACATTTAGGATGAATCAATCTTCTGTAAAAATGCTATTGTTCTTACAATTCACTCGTTTTGCGGCGAAGACGCATGCGTGGAGTGTGTCAAGAAGAAAAAATGCTGTCGCCATTTCCACGCGCTTGTTTTCATCGTCTTCTGTAAATAATGTCGGTATTTCTCGAAAAACTACGTTGCAAACCATGTTGCAACACTGCTCGATGATACCCGGTATTCCTTCCTCGGGTAGTAGTAGTAGTAGTACTTGGGAACCCATGTCGGCCCCCGAGTTGATTCAAGCATTGACGGATGACACGACCTGGGATTTGCATCCTTATTTAGTACCATTGGCCGTGAGTGACCAGAAAGAATATATTTGTGCCCTACGCAATCCATCGGACGAATTGTCGTTGACTAACAAAGCCGATTGGCCTTTGGTTTTCACGACAACAACACAACAACACGGATATCAATGGCTTGCACTCAATGCGGAGCAATTCATGCAGCGTCTTGTGATTGCGCACGAAACTGAAAAACAGTCACAGATGGAAATACTTTTGTCCTTGTACAATGATGGAGCCACAGCACCGTACACAGCGGGTGCCGCTCAGCAATTTCCGTACGGGCCGGATAAATACACCTTACTGAAAGTAGGGCCGTTCACCGACCTGTATCAAGCTGTGGCATGGAGTCATTGGAAGGACCGTCAGGATGAAGCCAGTGCTCTCATTGCAGCAGAAACGTGTCAAACGAAATGCAGTACACCCATGGGACACCATTCGTTGTTTTATGCCCAATTGCTGTCGCAGTGCCCGAATCGTGCGGAAGAAGCGCGAGATGCGGCACGTACGTGTTTGCGCCTACCGTTGAGTACTTTGGTGGATACCAAGTTGCCATTCATGGAAACAACACCCGCCTGGCAAGATGTTGTCGTGGATTTGGGAGAATTGACGTCGTCGAGTAGTAATGATTCACACGCCATTGTTCGGGAATGGTACTTCAAAATCAAACAGGCGGAGTCATCGCAACCACGCCAAGATGACGACAAGACACCGCAACAAAAAGCGGTCGAACGAGCCAATGATCTCTTGGATTTAGCTGTTTTGGACAAAACGCCGTATCGGAAAGTGCGAGAAGAAGTGGCCGACTGTTTACGAGAAGCTGAACTGTGGGACATGGCGGATGCGATTTATCCTTTGAATACGGCGGCCTAAAGTTACTATTGAATCCGGGAAGCTAATGTATTTCCATTTGAGCTACAGTATTCGGATTTATTAAAGATTTGCGATGTCGGCATAGTATTACCTCCTTTAGTTGATGATTCGTTCAACGGCCTTCGCTATGAATCCTCGTCGAACCGAAGGCGCTACTCCGAGTGAAGTTGAATCATTTTGCAAATCGGGTACTTGCACCTCGTCGCTACGAATCAATAAAGCGTTCCAACACTAATGCTCCAAAAGAATACGCTGGGCGTCATGGTTCATTGCTTGATGCTTGTAGAATTTTGTGAACTTCGTAAGAACCAAGAAGCCTCGATGACTTTGTTGATCTGCGTTCGCCGTTAAAGTTTTTGGATTGTGCATTATTTCAGGAGCAATTATTAACAATTTACACATGCGAAAAGAAACGGGTGATAACCTCCAGCATTCAGCAGCTTTTTGCGCGTCGATCTCGCAGTTGAAAGGTTAGAGTAACCGGAGCAAAATTGTGGCATTCGCTACACACGTGACATATGATAGCGACTGTACCAAGTACCAATGGGTAATAAGACACATGAGAGACAACTTGTAGTCTTGCTGGTGAATGATGGTGATAGTAGACTGTACAGATATTCGATATAAGACCTATAGTATAAATATATATCTAGTGCAGTAAAGACTGTTCAATACCCAGGTCGTCATCACTTCTCGATACAGGTAGTATACCAATGACTTCCTGTCGTAAGATAATTTACAGCGTATTCTATAGCAATTTTCAATTACCATAAGAATGATCGCAATAAACAATGCGTATCCGATACGAAGTACCGAGGCTTTGCAATAGTTCGCGCCCTTCAAAGATTAGAACTTTGTTGGGGAGTCTTGCACGTTTTTGCCACCGTCATAAAAAAAAGAAAACGAAAGCAAATCTCGGCCATGAGACCCAGCATATCCTGTGATGAATTGGAACGACCGAACATGGACTGCGTTCCCCGTGTTGTCGTAATAAAATATGCGTCAGAAGACAGATCGGACAAGATGGACATGGAATTTGACCCATTGGATACCGAGCCTGTGGAGCGGATGCACAAAATCAATCCATCGACGACGAAGCGCAAAGAAGATCGATGGAGCCCTTCCTTGTGTGAAAAATCGCACATTATGTTGCCGCCGCAACGAAAGCCGAGTGAATCATATCAGCTGATGTTAAAGAAGTCACGCATGGCACCTGCCAAACCCTTACGTTTGCCCAGTCCAAGGAAAACACCAAGGCGGAAACTCTCCGAAAAGGTCAAAACAGGCGACTTGCGCAAGCCATTCTTACTTCTGAAATAAAGAAGTTTGCAGGAAAGATTTTAGCAACCAATTTTAATAAGCATCGAACAATTTATTCAGTTTTTTTTGTCAAGAACGATAGCCACTACCACAGCTCAGGATCTAGTCCAACAAACCAACGTGACGCTTAAGTCTACTTTCTTAATTTGACCGCTGTTGCACGCTCATTTTCAGTTAACGGTTACCATATTATTCATTCGTCTTTTTTTTGGGGGGGAGTTTAGCTTGCATTTAGCCGATGGGGGTGCCACGTCAGAAAAACGAAATAATAGTTCCATGTCTTTCTGTATTCTTCTTTGTGCGCTGTGCACTAGTACGAATGACACGAATAGAAGAGCAAGCCAGTTATTAGTTATTACGTGGTAGTGCTAGGCTAAGCTCAGTCCTCTGACCTTTGATACAAGACTAAGAACTCCGCTTTCCGCTTACAGATAGGTCTCGAACTTTTAGTCTCTAGCGAAGACCGGAAAAGGAAAAAGCCAGTTTTCTTTAGCAAACACAATTGCACCCTGCACTTGTACGTAGTCTAGAGCATCCGATAATTCATGACTTTGATCTTTGAACTCTCGTTGCGGAGAGCGAGAGCGGCGAGGGGCCAGGGGGAAGGTGAACTGTCAACAAACGGAAGGGCCTTTTGTGACATAAAAGATAGTGAGCAGTTGGCGAAAGTTGCAAAGGGGCGTCCTAGAGTCAGGCATCATTGAGTACACTAGTGCCCTATACGTTACGACACTTGGTCACACGATAAAATAAGGGGCGATATGTCAGTTGTCAAGCACCGTTCGTCAAATTCCATAGATGATGTAGAGTGGAAATGGAAACGTGGCATTCTTAGTTTTTTCGTACAAAGTAATTTAGGTTTACTGTTTCAGAAGGGCTCTATTGCCATCGAACTTGGCACTTGTTCGCAATGACATACTTTCAATGGACAACGGATAACTCCGAAACGAAAAGCCTACGACTTGTTGGAAGATGTCGCCTTTTTTAGAATATATTTTAAGCAGTCCATAAAATAATTTGGACCCAAAACGAAAGCTCAAGCCATACAAGCATAGAATGTTGGGCGAGATTCCGAAGGAAGTGGAACTAAGGTACGTCTCTGACGACGCGTCCCTCGATTATTTGTCCTTCCAGGTGGACGCTGGACGCGATTATCACAGTATAATTCCTCTGTCAACGCCACTTTCGCAAGACGATCGATGGAATGCTTGTTGCTACGACCACTCTCCCAGTATATCTCCACCAAAACGAGAGTCCAGTGAAAGGAACCTGTTACCACATAAACGAACGTCCATGCCGCCCACTCCCCCCGAAACGACTTCCCAGTCCTCGGAAAACACTAAGCCCGCGACGAAACATTTCGGAAGAGAACAAAGACAGTGAATTGCGCAAAGCTTTGCTGCTTCTGTCATAACAATAATATTAGTTATTGTATTCACAGCTATAGACCTTTTATAACGCCAATTGCTGTCGCGTCCTCGGATCCTTTCGACCGAACAAATACTGATCTAACAATCCCATGGTCGTGACGACACCTCCCACTACCGCACAAACACTCGTAACAAAGGCAATCCATCCTTTCCGATAGCCTTCCGTAATCTCAACATGCAACGGACTCACTTCATAAAAAGAAAAACACGCCCGGTAAACCCCGATTCGATCCGGGAGGGACATGCCGTAAATGTTCCGTGACGCTGTATTGGTTAGTTTGTATAGTGGTGCCATTCTGAAATTTGTATTGTGTCGGAATGATCTGTATAATTGATGTGAAGGGGTGTTTGTGAGAAAACGGCGTCAACTTTAGCGCCAGAGAATCATGGCTTGCGTCGCGTCGTTCCTCTTACCTGCAAATAATATTGATACATTCCGTGCGAATCTTTCACAACCCGCCGTTGCCCTTCCAATTGATAAATTGCATCGGGATGTTCGGGACCGAATCGCAATTTGTGAATGGTATGGGTGACATTCCATTCATGAAATTTCAGCAACAACAAATCAAACAGGCTAACCGAGGCGGGTCGCGTCAAGCCATTCGTCATATCTTCCCCCGGTGCCAGGTGCAAATTACCGCCCCCCGAATCTAGTGCGACCTTGCCGTGCACGTTACAGCCTTCGTGCTCGCCTTCGTCGGCTTGCGGCGATTGACGGCATTGAGCAAAGGTGCTCAAGTCCGGCAATGCCCATCCTTTCCGTTTGTAAGCCCGCTGTATATCTTCACACGTGTTACAGCACTCATCCTCATCTCCGGCTCCGTAACAACTTAAGCAATCACCGTCGTTATCATCTCGTATAAGTTCCGTGTTCTCGGCAATTTTGTATTCTATTGTTTCCATATCGAGCAATGTACTCCCCAATTCAATTTTATTGCGTGACCCAATGACATTGAATTTCGCTCCATTGTCTGCTAATTCGACCCGATGTTTCCATACATGATGTTCTTTATCGAGATGCAACGACATGCTTTGCCCAGAGGGATCTTGCGCATCAATACTCAGTTGCGAACATTTTACGGAATGCAACGTGATATCAAATTCCATTTCGAGACCTCTGGGACTCGTCGCATTCACATGAACACGCTGTTGGATGGTCGTTTGAAAATTGAAAGTAATCTCCGTCCAAACCAAGTATAAAATAAAACAAACGGTCGTTACCGAGAGGACCGCGCCGGACACGGTGTAGACGCGAAACTCATTCGATACGGAACTGTGTGTATCGATTTTCTTGAGTCGCTCTTTCAGTGTAGATGACATTCGAGCTTTTTAATTGTTGAATGAAGGGATAGCTACTAACAGAACAAACACAGGAGCGCCGAATCAAACAAACATAATTGGAAAGGCTCGGGTCTTTTTTTTTTCTCGTTTTTATCATCGTCGATGACGAGACGCGGGCAAAAACAAGAGCGAAACGTATTGTCTTTTGCACATATAGATCGATGCCTTCGTAGCGGTACCCAACGGAGAAGTCCATTGATCTAAAGAGGAGTCGTCGTCGAAAGAGGAACTGTTCGTCGAGAGTCAGGATAGAGCTCATGAGCTACGATCAACCACTGCTTTCGCATTTATTTAGTTGTGAGGGATGCCTGGCACTAAATGTGTTAGAAGGAGCGCCTTCGTTTAATGCGGACTTCAAAACTGGGCGTCTCATGACTGAAATGCAGTCGTGGCGAACGGTTGCATACACTTTAGAGATATAGTAAAAACTAACACAGCGATCCCAATGCTTCTCGACGCTTAAACGACATATTCTTGTGCTGAAACAAGTGATGTTCACACAAATTTTTTCGTTAACTTTAAGGTTCTTACTTTGACTAAATACTGACCGGACTTCGGTGTGTACGCGCTGCCCGGCATTTTCCACAAAAACTCAGGTTTTCCGCCACGGGTTGCCTCTTCCAAATTTATCTTTGCGTTTGATCAAATCGCTTCTTTTCCTTCGGTCAGCGAAGATTCCGTGCTGCTTTTGAGGCATGACCGGACTTTTGTAATTGTAGCTAGAGAGATACCTTGGACACCCAATTGTGCAAATGAGCATTATTTTTCCTCCTGGACAACAAGTCGACAAGTTTATGGCTCGACCAAAGTCCTAGCCTTTGCCCTCCACAATCATTGCGACAAATTCCGCAACCACTTTGTTGAGCACTTCGTTTCTATTTTCATTCATCAACTGTAAGAAATTGGCCGCAGTTGAGAATTCCTCGGGATGCAACGCAGTACAACGAGAGAATGGACTCCAAAATCGATAGAATGGGATTGTTGTTGTTGTTGTTGTTGCTGTCGTCATTCCAACCAAGCTCCTTAACCAACGGGGAAAATAGATGCAATGAAAGTAAGCAAGCGACGCAGAATCTGGGGATCTTTCACCACTTCGGACACAGTTGTGAGTGTTAGCTTGAATCGTTGCTTTTTGCCATGGTACCAGTACTGTACCACGAGAGCTCCATTATGAAAGACGCTAGGCAGCTGAGTGACGAGTGTCGCAAACATCCCATCTTCCGTTTCGGTATGCTTTGTGTTCACACGTGTTGGAAGTTGAATGAGAGCTTGGAAAACATCTCGAAGTGTGGAAGGTTGGAAGGTTTTTCGAGTGGTTCGGCTATCTGATTGACTGCAACTTCGTCAGCCTGCTGCACGGCGGGCTGGGAATCTGGAATCCATCTAACCGACTAATCATCTAGCGTGTGCAATGACCAATGGCCAACGGCCAATGACCCATCTCTCCACTTTGTACACTATTCCAGATTGTAACACATCGACAAGAACTGCGTCTGGTGACGACAAAGTGTTGATCTCTGGAAGTACGGATGTCTCGGACTGCTGTCTTGGTGTTTGCCATGCATTGCAGAGAAAACACACAGTCGTAGTCGTGGAGCAATAAAGTGAGTGAAAATCGCGTCAGAATTACTTAAGCCTCGAAGCATTTTGATTGTAGTCTATGGTATTTTTTGTACGATCATGATTCGTGGTTTTCGGTCTTGTTGTTCATTGTCTAGGACTCTCGATTCTCGATTACTGACGCCACGTTGCTCTTTTGTGTCCAAATTCCACATCCCGCATCCACAGCAAGGCCACTCGCCACTAAAAAAGCCACCCGTTCTCCACAGATAGGCCACAAGCCACAAACCAAACTACTGCCACAAAGTTTGACAAACGCATTCATTATTATTGAAATTCGCTGGCCCTACATTCCACCTTTCCCCTCTTCTTTCTTTTCCTCAAATCTTAAATTTCCTACCATGAAGATCATTCCCGCCTTTTTCGTGCTTCTATTCGCAACCAGTGCATCAGCTTCGTCTCTCGCGGCCGGCTTGTCCCCCAGCAGCCCCGCGACTAGCGACTATCCGAGTGCGACGCCCAGCAATTCCGAAGAACCCATCAACTCCTTCAGTGATTCTCCCTATGCGACGCCCATTTCGTCGGAATACCCCAGTACGACGCCCAGCAATTCCGAAGAACCCATCAACTCCTTCAGTGATTCTCCCTATGCGACGCCCATCTCGTCGGAATACCCCAGTGCGACGCCCAGCAATTCCGAAGAACCGGTGAACTCGTTCAGTGATTCTCCCTATGCGACGCCCATTTCGTCGGAATACCCCAGTACGACGCCCAGCAATTCCGAAGAACCCATCAACTCCTTCAGTGATTCTCCCTATGCGACGCCCATTTCGTCGGAATACCCCAGTGCGACGCCCAGCAATTCCGAAGAACCGGTGAACTCATACAGTGACGCACCGTATGCGCCGTCAACCTCACCGGGGCCGACCAATAACCAGTGTTTGGGCATGTTTTGTGGTTGTGCTTAAGTTCTGGGCACTGTAGAAATTGCATAATGAATAAAACCATAGTAATGGAATCTATAAATATTATCGCTTTCCGGGCGTACCGGTACTCAACACGGATTTTCCTCGATCGATCGATCGATTCATTCATCTTCACTGTTGTTTTTGATTCGATATATACAATCTACAATCCTTTTGTGAATTTCCTACTAGCTCTAGTAGTTCCTTCTTTGTCAGAATGTGGTCGATTGAAGACTATTGTGCTTCTCAAACGCTTTGGGATATTTCTACAGCAACAATTCTACACACTTCGTCACAAACCTTTCTCACGTCCCTGCAATTACCGACCATCCATCCCTTTTGTACGACCTATGCAGCGAACTATTCCGCTTATTATTTGCCCCACATTCCTCGACAAGGACCGTTGTTGCATTGGGAGCATTTGGAAACGTGGCACGATGTTTTGTTCACAGTAGTAGCCCAAGTCGTCCCTTCGTTGTGGGCCATGATGGAATTGTGGTTTCGATTGTTTGCCTTTTTTGTGGCTCCCATCGGTCTTTTGTATTTGTTGCAACAGGAATTACTTCCTACCACGGCCAAATATCATACACTGTTGTGTGTTTGGACGGTGATATCGGCCATGGTCTTGTGGACGGATGAATTGTATTGTTTGGAAATGGGGCCTCGGTATGGTGCTTCGACGTTTGTTGCTGTAGTTCTTCTCGCCTGGCGATCCACACCCAGTCGATTCCTGCGCTGCATGCTTCTCGGATTGGTGATAAGCACAGTCTATCTCGTGTACGATTCCACCACGGTAGCTCCTCAATTCGAAGAAGGACTGTATTACGATAAAACGCGTGCCACACCAATTGTGCAACAGTGGCCCGAAGTTTACCGAATGTATACACCGGCAACACCCTGGATGCCGACGGGAGATGCTCGTACCGGTTTGCCTTTTTTACTCAATCGAGCACCTCTCATTGAATGGCATCGAATGTGGTTGCCGGTCCACGACGACGATAGTGTCGAAGAAGTGGTCGCGCTCGATATCGCGTTTCCGCCACACGGACACGACTCGACGAAGCCAATTTATTTAGTGTTGCACGGTTTGAATGGGGGATCGCAAGAACCTTACGTGCGCGAAATGGCGGGACGACGATTGGCCGAAAATTCGACCGTGGTGGTCATGGTCGCCCGCGGATTGATGGATTTGCCCGTGCGGGGATGGAATGTCTTTCATGGAGCCCGCTGGACCGATGTTCACGAGGCGGCAAGGGTTTTGCAAAAGGCAATGGGACCAGACCAACTCTTGGTTGGTGTGGGGTATAGTATGGGAGGGATTGTTTTGAGCAATTACGTGGCCCGATTGGGTACTGAATGTGCTCTCCATGCGGCGGTGGCGATTTCGGGTGGGTTGGATATGCGTGTCGAGGCACAACCGAATCGTGCGCATCGATTGTGGCAACCCATTGTGGCGGTGGAATTGCGTGATACATTTGTGGTGGGGAAATGGGGAGAACGAGTACGAAGTCGTTTGTCCAAGACACAAATGAAGGCATTGATGCGGGCTACCAATATTGCTGGTATCGATAGAACAGCCGTCGTTGCCTACAACGGATTTCGTGATCTAATGGTACGTATTGCTAAAGAATGCGAAAGCATGACTTTTTAGATATTTAGCTCATCTACTTTTTCAGCACTATTACAGTGAGATGAGTGCACTGGGGGATATTCCCTTTGAAGAATTTGACAGTGATGTGATTGCACCACATCGGCGCATTCACAATATATCAATTCCTTTTCTGGTATTACAAGCCCTCGACGACCCTTTGATCACGTGGAAAACGGTTGCGTCGAATGATGGATGGAAACATCCCGCCAATCTGACTCGAACAGGATCGGGCAATCTCTTCCTGTTGCTGACCAAACGAGGAGGCCACGTTGGATGGTGCGTGTTTGTTCTTTAGGTCTAGCATTTCTGACCTTTTTCTTCTTCACGTCTGACCGCTCATATATTTTTCACAGGCCAATCAGCTGGTTTCCATTTTTGCACAACTGGGCATTTATGAATAATGCTGCTGCAAGCTTTGTGAATGCTGTCGTTGCAGCGAAACAAGAGTCATCCAGGACAAGTAGCAAGGAAGTGACGGCGGAATCATAATAGAACAGACCTTCATAATTTCCTTTTTGTAGTTCGTTTACATTTCATGGCGACTCGTCGGTATCGTCTTCCCATCCATCTTGTCCATAAAGACCGCCATGCACCAATTCTCCCACAGTTCGGAATAAAATCAATGCCAGCAACATGGACCGGATGCGGTGTTGTCGCACACACAGACCCGCCGCCGATACACCCAACACAACCACCGGCTGGGGAATGGCCCCTCGCACACTAGCCCAGCGAAATCCATAACTGGCCAATACGAATGTGGTTTGTAGGACGGTACGAAAAATCGTCACCAGTGACCCATCCCCTCCTCGTGGCGCCAACGCTTTTTCCCATGACAAACGTTCACCATCTTTGGTTCGTCCTAACAGAAGTGCTATAAGACTACCTTCTTCTTCCCAGAATGGTTTCTTATTGACGGAGCGCTTACGGGGAATAATCTCTTTTTCTTGTTCATTTTGAAACCATCGGTTGTACACATTCCCATCTTCGTGTATTCCCATGATGGAATCAAACCGTTCTTCCAAACGATCTTTCCAATGTTGTGGTCGCGAGAAAGATTGAGCTGTTTTATTGTACGCTTGTTTTGCAGGACGTTGACGCTTTCTTGGTGGTGGTCGCTTTGCATCTTGCTTGACATCATCAATATCGTACTTTCCCCAAAAGAACTGATCGACCGTATCCGCTAGAAATTGCCCAATACGATCTACAGAATCCATATCCTCAAAAGGTTTGTTGTTGTCGTACTTGTTGTAGGGATTATAGATTCGACGTTTCCGCGTTGAAGCACTTTTGAGTTCTGAGGCAGGACGAGATCGTTTCGGTCGATATTGCGGTAAAGTAGGCACGGACGTGTTCGTCATAGAGTTACATTGCGATGGATACCCTAATTGGCGTACTCGTTCCGGTTTTGGCCGTACCTTGGGTATTCGAGCGTAGTCAAAGGTTCGATTATCCTCCTCCATCGGAACCATAATATCGATCGGATCCCGACGAACATAGTGATAGTCCACATCTTGTATGCTGTCTTCGTCTTTAACAGCCTGCCGTCGAATGATTCGTTTCATGGATCGTTGCCAGGATCGTTGTGCTGTTTGTTTCAGTGCATGAGAAACTCTTACCAGGGTCATGAAACGTCGATGGGTGGGAGGGCGTGTTCCAAATAAAGAAGAAAGTCGTGTATTTGTCGTGTTTGAATCCAACTGGTTTAAAGAGGAAACGACATGATTGCCCGGTTCGTTCGTAATCACAGAATCATCGTTGTGCTGTTGCAAAGAAGATTCTTCTGATAGATTCGATAATGCTGGCCCTGCTGCAATCCTTTCGTTGTTTTGAGATATTGTTCTGATTATGATTTCATCACTGTTGTTGAATCCTTCTTCTTTTCGCATATAAAAGTCGGTTGCTGTTCACTATTCAACACAAAAGAGACGTTGTTGTTTCCTTCCAGGTCTTGTGATACGATGTGTTGGTTGTGTCTTCCTTCTTCTTCTTTTTCGTAATGATTATTTATTGAGACGGGCGGCGTGGTCGGAATTCGTCGTCGTCGTCGTTGTTGTTGTTGTTGTTGCGATCGTCTTCGCAATTGTCGTTTTCGATACCGTTCCAATGCACCCGGATCATCATCATCATCATCATCATCAATATGCGTGTTGAAACACAGACGTACTTGTTGTTGTTGTTGTTGTCTTGGTTGTTGTATTGGTTGTTGTTGTTGTTGTTGTTGCAATAATAAGGGAGTGACCCAAGCGAACGTCATAGTGATAAAGAACGAATGATGACCGTCGCACAACAAAACGATACTCCACGCGAGAAGACGATGGCTTCGTTTACGACAATGATTACTTATTGGCAAAGTCATCCCTTTTTTTCGTAGACACGCAATATACGATTTTGATGATATTCTAAGAAGAGAGGAGGAAATAAGAAGAAGAAGAATGCCCCCGCTGTAAAATAATGGTATCGTTTTCGTATCGTTGTTTTTTTTTTTTTTAATTTTATTTTCTTTTCGTTTTTAATCATTGTCGTCGTTTTTGGCAAACGAGAATAATAACTGCGGGGAGCGTATGGATGTACAGACAGCGACTCGGTACCTACTTTGTCGGTACGTAGCGTAGTACGACGGACAAAACGTGAAGCGAAAAAGACAACTACAAGTACTCACTCTAGGCTCTAGGAAAACGACGCATGAGTGAGTCGTCCCAGAACATCATTATATTATTATTATGAGTCTC
The DNA here is from genome assembly GCA_030295235.1 of Fistulifera solaris. Classification (NCBI taxonomy): domain Eukaryota; phylum Bacillariophyta; class Bacillariophyceae; order Naviculales; family Stauroneidaceae; genus Fistulifera; species Fistulifera solaris. The sequence continues at coordinate 358,063 of AP026158.1, read as the reverse complement.
TACTAGAGGACAAGGAAGACGACAAGAAGACAACATACTCTTGTGTCCCTTCGTCTGTTACTAGTGATCATACCACAAGACAACACTATTAAGGTAGTATTATTCACTATGTCGCTCTCTCTCTCTCTCTCTCTCTACTAAAATCCCAATCCTGCCAACCATTGTCGGATGACGCGGGCGTAATTGCCATTCACTTCAATGGTCCCTCCTCCCGTTCGTACACGCACTTTGGCCACTGTCGAAGGCAACAACGTTTGTAATTCTTGCAAAAACAGAGTGCGATCTCCAGAGACGTGTTTGATGCGTGTCGTGATTTTCGTCCCGTCGTTACTGTGTCCGAGAGAGAAACGAGTGTGTGAGAGAAAAGAGAGAGAAAAAAAAGATTTTATTATTTATTATTATTATTTCGTTTTCTTTTTTCTTTCTCTTTTTGAACGTACCGATGTTTCGTGTTGGGTTTGTTGCGCGTACGGGCAATTTGAAATGGATATTTGGGAATTTCGGTCAACGGCGGTGCCGACCAACCATTCGGTAAGAAATGCGGTGTATGAAATGTCGGAGCATATTGCAGTGCGGGCTTGATGTCATCATTATTATTTGTCTCCTTACTGTCGAGACGCTTCATCAAACGCAACCGTGCGGGATGTTGATTGAACAAACGTTTCGTTTGTGTCGAGGAATGTTTCGAGCGTATAATCATTGTGGTAGCGAATGGCGGGAGCGGACGCAACGATGAACCAATCATTGATAGAAACATTTGTAGAGGAGTATTTAAATATTTGTAAATTTTAAGGAAAGGAAAGGAACGAATCAATCGAATGATAAATAAAATGTAAGACTTATTGTTGTTGGTGGTGGTTTTGCAATGAATACTAATAAAACATCTAAACGATTAACGGATGTCGTACAGACGAGGAGATCGCGCAAAAACCCGCGCGAGGAAACGGAATGGGCGGTGCGCGTGCACTTACAATACCGGAAGGACACAATGTTATACTCAACGACAAGGTTACAGGTTACAATATCACGGAGTATTACCAGGTACCTGGTATCCGATGCGAGCACCTCACAAAACCTGATCGATTCATTCATCATTCATTCTTACTATTATTATTATCTCTTTACCATTCTTTTTGTTTCACAATCACTGTCACTATCACTATCTCTTTTTTTCTTTTTCTAGCAGAAAATGACATTCCGCAATCGTCGTGGACGGGCGGCTGTGTACGCCGCGAAACAGGAAGACGCGCAATTGTACGAGATCGTACAACGTCAACAACGTCGTCAAAAAAAGGTCGTTTCGCGGCCTTTGCTGGTATGCCTCTTATTGTTGTGGTTCTTTCGTCACAAAAGTGTACTACTGCGATCCTCAACAAAGACAATCTTTCGTGCGGCGGAGATTGATTCCAGCAATCAATCGTTGCAACAGCACAGTCACAAACTGTTCTTTCAGCAACCAGTCTTTGGACCTGAAACCGTGGTGATTGGCAAACATCAACAAATCTTGGTCTTGACTGAAGACGGGAAATTAGTCGAATTATTGGTAGATGATAAGAACCAAAAGAAAAAGAATAAGAAGAACAAGGAAAAGATCGATTCTTCGTCGACTAGTAGTAATACTACCGTCGACAGTCGCATCGTTCAAGAACTAGGCATCGGACGACCCTTGGGAGGACGGTATACGTCGCACGAACACACGCTTTATATTGCCGATGCTGTGTTGGGATTGACGCGGCTGCGGCATTACGACGACAACAACAAAAGAAAGAGTCGTGTGGAATTGATCGCAAATACCGTCACTGTCTTGACCGAAAAAGGCATTCCATACGAATCACCCTTGCGTTACGTCAATGCCGTGGCAGTGGGTCCCCAAACGGGCAATATTTACTTTACAGATTCCACCGACATTGCTCCCCCTCGCATACGTAAGAATGGTAAATATGTCTGGGATACAATGTATGCCAGCAAACTCGACCTCATTCGTGGTCAGGCAGTGGGCCGCGTTTGTGAATACAATCCCCGCACGGGACAAGTACGAATATTGGCCGATGGTATTCATTTTGCCAATGGGATTGCCGTCGATCCGGTTCACGAAAAATGGTTGGTTGTGGCCGAAACGTTTGGAACGCGGTTGTTGCACTATTCATTGTCAACAACAAAAACATCTTCCGCACTATTATTGAAACCATCCGACTATTTGGAACCACAGATTTTGGTGGATGCCGGTGACATGACGGGATACGTCGATAATGTCGATTGTGCCGTGCACAAAGGGACCATGTATTGTTATGGAGCCATTGTCAATGCATTCAGTCCCATTCATCGTCTGTTGGTGAAATTACCTTCCATCCTACAACAAGTGGCTCGAACATTGTTGTGGTATTTGCCACATTCGCTCGCACCGCCCGTCGTTCCCAAGTATACGGGGGTAGTTCGTGTCAATATGGAGACACGACACATCGAGTACATTCAAGATCCGACCGCTTCGGTCGTGCAAATGATATCAGGAGTGACGGTGCATCAAAATCGATTGTATTTAGGCTCCTTGACCAATGATCATATAGTAGTCTACGATTTGGAACAGGAATGGCGATCGGAAGGAGAATAAGGATAGTCCATGTCATAATATGAGCACAAAACAATTGCGTTTGAGTCGTCTTTATCATTTTATATATTATTGTTTGGCAGCAGTCTAGTCACTATCATCACTGTCATCGTCGCTGTCGTGATCTCCACCGGCGTCGTTGACACCATCACTGTCGTCGCTACTGTCATCGTCGTCGTCGTCGTCATCGTTCTCATTGTCACTGCCATTTTGTTGCTCCAAGACCGACTTATACGACGCCATTTCTTTCCGGGCGCGTTCCTTGTCTTTCTGTGCCATTTCTTCGTACTTTTTCTTTTCGTCCGCAGACAAGGCACGAAACATTTCTCCAATTTTCTTGCCCGTTTCACCAAACGTCATGGAAGGGTGCTCCTTTTGAGCTTGACACGCATTTCGTCCGCGAAGAAGATGTAGCTGGTCTTGCTACGCTTTGGTGCATTCGGATCTTTCTTTTTCTTTTTCTTGGTGGCGGCGTCCCTCGTTGGTTTGTATTCTTTCATCTCGGATGCGTACCGGGTCTTGTCTTTCGAGGCCATTTCTTCATACGGAGCCTTGTCCGCCGCGCTCATTTCATTCCATCGTGCGCCTAATTCTTTGCCCTATCACATGTCATGAAAAACAATGAGAAAAGAATCACGAGCAAAGATGACCAAGTAAACCCAGAACACAATTACGTACCAACTCTCCAAAGGACAAATCCGGTTTTTCGGCCTTGAGCTTGTCTCGATTCTTTGTCATATAGAACAAATACGCCGACAAAGCGCGTTTCGGTTGATTCGGATCTTTCTTGACTTTTTTGCCTTTCTTGGGTTTTTCCTCTACTTCTTCGTCATCGTCACTATCACGACTGCGCTTGGCGGCTTTTTTCGTCTTTGCACCAGCTTTGCGATGCTCTTCCAAATCTGAATCTAACTCTTCATCCACTTCGGATCCCATCTCATCATCATCGAGTTCGTCACTGTCATCATCGTCATCGCTGGAACCGGGAGCTTCATCTTCCGCGGCCGCATCCTCATCGTAATCTTCATCGTCCGATCCTTCTTCCTCGGCACCACCACCACCGGGTCCAAAGATTTCGTCTTCATTGTATACGGGTTTCCGATTCGTCTTGACTTCGTCTTCCTCCATGAAACCACTACCTTGCAAGTTCTTGATTGGAATTTGTTTGCCATTCAAAAAGTTGTACAATCCAGCGTAATCGGATCGATCAATTCCGGAAAAGATGTATTCCTTCGTACTTTGTTCGGGATCTTTTAAATTGACACAAAGATCAAAATTGCGCGTGCTGCCCTGTCCACCGGCGTAACGTTGAAATTCGACACTTTCAATTTCATTGAAACGAATGATAATGGGTGGTTTGTGAATAAAGACAAATTGTTTTTCGAGCGGATACAACAACCCCTCGTTGGCACGAACGGCACATTTGACACAGGCCTGTTCATTGGAATTGGCAAATTTACCCGGAATAAACACCTTTTACCGGAAATGACCTTGAACGTCTTGGCAATGAGATTCGATAACGACCCGCGCATGACGGGTTGCAATTCTCCCTTGTACTCTTTTTCCAACGTTTCTTCGTCCAAGGCAATGGTCACTTCATCGGGATCTTTCGGTGCCTGTAATACCAAATATTGATACCGCTGTTGTCCCTGTCGAATGGGCTTGTCCAACGCAATGACAAAGGCCATGTGGACTTCATCGGGTTTCGGCAACAAGAACAAACGATTGATATCATCGTATTTGATTTTATAATCGTACTTTTGTCCTCGTAATCGGAGGAAACGATCGTACAATTCCATCCCGTACCGTCCCCTGGGCGTCAAGAAGGTTCCCTTGGCGGCATCAAAGGTACAAATGACATCACCGGTCGTTTTACGCACTTGGGCCGTGGCCATGATTTTGGCTTGTAACAATTCGGCCGCCGTGGGAGCCGTTTTATCGGACGGATCGGCATCAAGATCCGGAGGAATGTAAAAGCGAATGGAGACTGTATGAATGCAATGCAATGCGATGCGATGGTTGAGTATATAAGAAAGCCACACGAATCCAAAAAAATACAAAAAAAACACAGTATCAGAACGCACCCAACTGATCGGTTCCGGCTTCGACGGCATCAGATTCAGGAAATTGTACTTCAATTTCGTTGCGATTGTTTCCGGGCAACACACATTGACTGACTTCGGCCAAATTAAGTGACATCATTTCGTGTTCGGGTCGGGGCTCGAATTCTTGTCCTTCTTCATTGATTTCATCCAATACACAATGTCGGAAGACTAATTGTTTGCCCTTGACGGAAGTCAAACCGTATTGAGTGCCCGCCGACGACATGGGATGCAATTGCATCGCAATATTGTATTGTTGTTGCAAGGCATCTTTTAAAATGTCAATATCTTGTGCGGGGAATCCATCGAAGCGCAATTCGTGTGGTAATTTATCGTCTTGAATTTGGATTCGCAAATGTCCACTTCTTCCGAAAACCGTCCATTGAGCTCCTTTAATGCTCAAAGCAGGTATATTGCGAACCATGGTTCCCTGGAAATCGTCGTCGGCGGTACCACCGCCCGTTAAAGCACCTTTCCACGTGATGCGTTCTTTTGTCAACGATAAAGTTCCCATCGAATGACCATGTAAACCAATGTGTTTCCACACAACTGTTTGATCGGTCATAATATATTGTATTATATTAATAGTGATAGTATTCGAAGAAAGAGAGAGAAGAAAGGAAAGGAAAGAATAGAAAGGAAGGAAGAGAGAGGGGAATGCGATCTTTTGTTGTTGCAATTGTGCAATGCGATGCAATATTATTATAATCGCAATCCTCCGCCGCCGTCGTTTTAGATGTGTTTTGGAGAAGCGCGCCCGTTACTGACGACAGACAGACCCAGCGCGCCAGCCAGGTCAAGCGCGCCTTTTTGGACAAGGGTAAACAATGTCGCACAAAGTTTCAGTTGCACCTATGTATCTTTTCGTTGGTGTTCCATCGCGACAAACAACGACCATGCATGGCGCATAAACAAAGTATCATCCGAACGAACGACCCGAATGATTCTCAGTGATTGTTTCTCTCGATACTTTATTTCTCTCCTATTCCTTTCCAGCAATCTTATAGTAGTAAAGAAATGAAATGAACGCACCTTTCGTCGAGCCTCATCCCTTGCGACGACTCGGTTCTTCCTTCAACATAGAATCATCATCATTCCCCCTCCTCCTTGCGTTCTATCAAGCCCCCCGACAACGACATCGATGGCAGGAACCACAACAACATTTGACGCACAAACAATGGGGAGATATCTTTTTGATCTCTTTTACGTTGCGGCGGCTTACAATTTGGGGATCGTTTTACAACAAGATCCTACTACTACGGAAATACTCTATTTTTTGGGCTATTTCTTACCACTCCAATCGTTGTGGATGTTGCAATTACTCCGTGACGGACGATTTCTCTTTGCTACAGGCACTTTCTACGAAAGTGTCTTGTCAACATTGCGATTCGTAACCGTCGCCTGTGCCGTCTTGCACATAAGGCCTTCCCCATCTTCTATGGACCTATTCTGGTTTTGTGTCGCCATCGCCATGGGTTTGTTGTGGCACGGTATTTCGTGTTTGGAAATCATGTATTGTCAAAGATATTGTCCCCAAAATCAATTGAAAACGAATGAGAAAGAAGTAGAACAAGAAATAGTGGAAGAAGAAGAAGAAGTCGATCCGAAAGAAGAAGAAGATGAAATAGATCCACCATTGTCCCACCAGCGAGTCGTCGGATTGGAACCAGCCGCCTGGGATACGGCCGTCACGACACTGCACATTATTGGTGTTCCCTTTGGTTTGGTTGTGGCCGCGGTGATCTATGCGGGACGTCAAAAGTTCACGAATATTCGTCGTCGACTGGAGTCAAATGAAGAAGAAGAAGAAGAAGAAGAAGAAGATCCTGTAGTTATGTACTTGCTACTTGCTTCCTCCTTGTGGATTATACTGTATCATGCGGTGCGGCAATTTATCAATGATTTCATCTTTCAAAGAGATCACAAAAGGTTGGTGTAAATGGAGTGCTTCTTTTGATTCTTTCATTTGGTCCTTCTCACACAACGCATCTTTGTTACAGATCGGTCGTTCCGATCAATGTGGAATATGCCATTCATCGCTATGGAGAATGGATTATGCTCATGCTGGGAGAAACGGTATTGTCGTTGTTGATCGTCGATCCGGTGCATCATGCCGATTATTATATCACATTCTTTGCTGGAGTGCTTTCCATCATCATGGTGGAATATTTGCATTTCCTTTCGCAACCACATGATCCAGATCATCACGCATTACGGCGAAATATTTATGGTGCCATTCTGCATACGACGACCATGATGTTTTACTCGGCATCGTTGATAGTACTGGGGGCGTCGTACAAAATGTTGTTGTACGAATTGGTGTATGAACACAACGATCGCCACGGCGAATACCACCAAAACACTCGATCGGTGTTGGGTACAGTATTCTTCCAACGCACATTGGCCGGGGCAACCAGCGATGCGCTCGACACCGAAGATCGTCAGAAACGCATTGCCATTCTTTTCTCCGGTAGTATGGCAATTGTTTGGATTTGTCTCGATATCTTGATTTTGGCCCATCATGGATGGAAAGATTTGTGGGCCACATGGAAGGTGTCAAGCTCGCCGGCACTGGTGGGCATGGCCCAGATGGGTCGATGGAGTATTTTGATTTGGTTTCTTTCGTTGCCTCAGTATGTGACCGAACCAAAGATGCTGTCCCTTTTGGGAGTCATTGGATTGTTGGGTCAAATTGTGATACAAATGATCATTTATAGTTTGTGCCCGAAGAATCCGGCGCACAAGGAGGAAGAAGAAATCAATCGTGTTCTGGAGTACGCCAACGCGAGGCTTCGCGTGATCAAGTCAAACGGAGCCTAAAATGGTTTGTGAAAGAATATATGAGTTATGCTATAAGGTTAAACGACTGCTGGCCCAAGAAGTCCGAAAAGTGCCGACGAAACCCGCACACCTAACATGCTCCTGTGCTGCCGCTCAATAGTCTGGGTCCCAAAACGACCCCATCGTCAATCGATCTACATAGGAGGTCGCGCGTAATTATTTCTCTGCTGCTGTTGTCGCTGAAATTGTTGCTGTTGTTGAAGTTGTTGTAGTATGCGAACTCGATCGGCATTTTGCGCGCGCAGCAGCTGCAATTCTTGCATCGACACGGCTTGTTGTTGCGGTCCATTCACGGTTCCTCGCAACTGCGCCAACAAAGCACGCTGCTGCTGAAAGCGCTGTTGGTCCAAGTATCGCTGCTGTTGTTCCAAATGCATGGGATTGGCCGCTATAGGATTTGACACGGGTTGTGGAATGGATACAAAATATGGCATTTGGGGATTCGACGAAAGCGGATTGTAGTCGCTCATGTTGTTGTTGTTATTCACCATTGTTCTTTGCATCAGTGCCGTGGGCATGGTAGGAACATTGGGATGGAATGGTTGCGGTAGTATCGGTGCGTTTTGGGACCCAGTAAACTGTTGCGGCTTTACTTTTTCCTCCTCGGATGATTGCTTAGTCTTGGTTTTCGCACCCGACAGATTCTTGAGAAGATCCGGACGACCTTTCTGAAACATGGGATGCTGATAGATGTAAGCCTCCGGATCGTATTCTTCATCAAAAATCCTTTTGAATCCCCAGCCTGCCGGAGCACAAATCCAAGTACAGTTCGTGAGTCTCACGCAATTAATTCCCTTCACATGACAGTAGCTACGTTGTTGTTCTTACGATTCAGTTTTCGGGTAAAACTCTCGAACTTGGCGCCTTGAAAATAAACGTTCAAGACTTTGCCGATGAAGGGGTACGGAAACAAACCGAAGGATTTGCCATCATCGAGCCAATAAATAGCTTCTTTCAAGTTGGGTTTCTCCAAAATTTCCATCATACGTTCAGGAAAGGTTTTGAACATACTAGCCGTCATTTTGACCGGAATCATCTCTTTCGAAGTTTGCTTGGCGCGTTTGGAGCTTTTGCAGCTGCAGAGATGGTTAGTAAACACGGCTCGAAAGAGTCATACGTATCCTCGTTGTCTTACCAGCATTGCTGTTATCAATCCCCCGTTTGCGAACACTTTCCCATCGCATCGTCGTCTTTTCGTCCTTATCGGTGATGGCACGCGATTGATCTAATGAGTCTGTATTCATGATAACGATTTGTTATGACGCTTGTTTTGAAAAAGTGTATTATTTGTTGTTTTAGAATAGTCAGGATGGAAACACAACACACAACAAACGATTTTTCGTGGACGATGATTATTTGAGGCCGCTGTGCTCACATTCAAAACTACCTGGTAGGCCACATGCCACAGCTCTTTCTGCTTTTCCACGTTCAAATTACTGTAGTCTACGAAGTCCCTTGCCGGAACATATATTACAGAGCAGTGTGCCGCAAGAAGCGTGCTGCTTCTTCAAGTGGGAATGATGGACAGGTAAATCGAACATCATCGAACAAACAAGTTAATCAGTGGTTACATCACTATACGATAGAATGTAAAGAAAACGGATGCTGTTTCAAACACAAGACAGGACTTAGACAACTTCAGTGTCAATGGATGTAAAGAAAAGGCATATCATAAGTTAGCGATGGGTGGAGAATCGGACCATAAACCTTTATGTTGATAGTGTCTTTACAGTTCATCTCACATTAAAGCTTACTGGATGAAAATTCAAGAGCACAGTCTAGGTAAAGAGGACATAAATCGACCTTGACCTCAATTACTAAGTGATTCTTAAGCCCCCCAGGCGAAAAGCCACTGTTTTTCGTCCCATTAAATAATATTCTATATCACTGAGTGAGTGGACAGCTCTATAGATCTTCTTGAAGAAAAATATTCTCTGTTAGAGGATTTAATCATATATTGTTTCAACATTATGATAAGTTTCGCTTTTTATTTCGCAATTTTTATCGAAAACAATCAAAATTGAAGAAATACTTACGAAATCGTAAATCAGCTGGCATCCGCACATGTAGAAACGGTCATAAGTAGTAATACGGCGTTGCATCCGGGAATCCATCTTAAAGGGCATAATCTCGTTCTTGGTGTGGCATTCTTTTCAGCGAATAATCGAGGTCCATTGTACATCAGACGTGCGATCCGGTACATGTCTACTGTATTTAAAGTACACAGGCATCTCACTCCTTAATTTGTTACAGAAGCAATACCGGAACGACTCTAGCGTCCGGCTGTCGTCCGGTAGAAGTCGAGATGAAGGAGGAATGCGACAACATCAACACGAACATCGCTCTTTCGTTCATCTTTTAATTGTTATGTTACCTCTGTTTGCTCATTCAATGATTTTGTGGAACAGAATATAGTGCATTGCTTATCATTTCAGTGCAACGTTTATTATGCCTAACATTCAAAGACCCTTTTCGTCGAATCGACGTCGCTTCGTTTGTCTGATGCTGTGCACCTGCTTATCAGACACTGTGGCTTTTCTCCCTTTCGTTTCGCATCCAAAACGTGTATTCTGTACGTCAGGAAATAGCGATAATGAGACATTACCTGATAAAAATCGCGTCTACATTCAAGGACTTCACGACAATCTCACCACCTGTTTGGACAAATGGATCATGACCGGAAACCCTGCCACAAAACAGCGCGCGTATAATGTTTTAGAGCAAATACAATCCCAAGCACACGATAAAGAGTTAGTAGAACAAGCTGAGCGATTGTTGCAACGAGCGGGCTTGCCTTTGCCGGAACAAAGACGACGACAACAACAAGCGCAAGAACGCCAAGAATGGGAGAAATCATTTCAGCAAGCAAATGAACGTTCGGCATTGAGTCGTCGCATCAAGGACTCGAACCAGCCAAATAATGCGCTGTTAGGGCAAACTCTATCTCCTCGTTTAGAACAATCTATACAAGACAAGGTCACTTTACAGAAACAACTTACTACACTACCCCTTTCAACAATACCCACATCTGAAACCCACCGAGACGAGCAAGCTTCCATCAAAGTGTCGAGTTGGGTTGCCCGTGCCTGGAATACAGAATTGTGCTCGGCCACAATTGGTGGATTGGATGATGTCTTATCACAAATTAAGCGACGCATCTGGACTCCCTTGGCGGCTCCGCCAGCCTTGCTGCGCGAGTTGGGGATCCATCCCGTCCGCGGTTTGTTGTTGTACGGACGGCCGGGGTGTGGAAAAACTTTGGTGGCCCGGACACTGGGTCGTATCTTGTCTCCTCTGCGGTACGTCCTTTTGCGCAACTATAACTATCCGTAGTGCTGACCGCCTTTCTGGATTACTCACAATGTCTTCAGACCCATTTCGGTCGTATCGGGTCCGGAAATCATGGATAAATTTGTCGGTTCGAGTGAGAAAAATTTGCGAGAGCTGTTTGACAATCCTCCTCCGATATACGACACGTTTCGGATCGGGGAAACGGATAATGGTGAAGCGATTTCGAAAGCTGCTCTTCATATCATCAGTAAGTATTCTGTACATGCAGTTCGATGATTTTCGGCCGTATGATTCCTTATTCAATCTTACTGTATCAGTTCTGGATGAATTTGATGCGATCGCCCGAGCGCGAGGAGGAAATGGCGGAAAAGCAAGTACCCAAGGGGATGCGGGAGTTGCTCGCGATAGCGTGGTAAATCAAATGCTTGCGAAAATGGACGGAGTCGATCCGCTCGTTGTTCCGACGTTAGTCATAGGATTAACTAATCGACGGAGTTTGATTGAACCAGCCTTGTTGCGACCGGGGAGATTTGAAGTGCAAATCGAAGTGCCACCTCCTCGGACAACGGAACAACGCGTCAGTATTTTGCGGGTTCATACCAGGCATATGCACCAGGCAGGACGACTTCTTGTCCGGGATGCTCCGGCGGTATCTGCCGCTTCGCGAAAAAAGACATCCATTGAAAGGTGAGGAACTGCCATCCTATGAAGAATTGCTTCATAAACTCGCCGAACGATGTGATGGTTTTTCTGGAGCGGCCTTGACCGGAGTGACGAGAGCGGCAGCGAGTCATGCGCTAGAGCGTTCAGTAGAAGATTTTTCATTGAATCCAGAGGGAATTTCTCTCATGGAAGAGTGTGTGGTTACGTCGGAAGATTTTGACAACGCTATCGCTGACCTAACGACGACTTTAAGTAACGACGACTGGGTCGATGATGCCGTGGCAGATACTGATGCCGATAATGCAACAGCATCGGATGACGATGCCAATAACGAGCCATAGTTGAAACGCTGTACATTATATTTACGTTTTGCTGCAAAGAAATTATTCAATTTCGATACCAATCTGCAAACAAAGGATTAAACTAATAAGTCAATTGTCAATCTCATCAAATTCCAAACGTCAACCACTGTTGTTTTAATTGGAGTAGCTCTTTTTTCGCGAGTCAATAGGGACGTCAACCCAATACCAGCTGTTATTCCCTAATCCTCTGACGTTCCAAGTATGCTTACACGATTCCGGCTGGACATTAAATGCCAAATCGACCGCCTTACTCGCTATTTGAGCTTTCAACTTCCCCGACTCTTTATCTTTCACCACAATTGCAGGAACATCTTTACACTTCCAAAATGTCCACGCCCAAGCTCGACCAAAAGGCTGTTGAGATCCCTCGAGGAGTTCGGCCGTCGACCACGTTTCGCCACCATCACCCGTTACGTCCACTCGCACAATGTTACGGCCGCCACCCGCCCACGACCACCCTTTGACTGCGCAGTGAACCGTATCTCCCTCTTTCACATCTTTCGGGATTCTCAGCGGTCCTATTGAAGTTATACCCGAAAAAGTGACACCTCGGTCATGCTAGGCATCTGATCCAAGTTGACTTTGGATGCGTCAGTCACACCTGGGGGCAACGTCTTGTAGTTCAGGCCTCTCTGCCAAGGGCCCTGTGCTTCTTCTCGTGAAACCGATATATTATTAACCCACTTCACATTGCGGACAGCCGCATAACCAGGCACAATCACGCGTAGTGGGAAGCCGTGATCACGGGGAAGAGGCTCGCCGTTCATTTCGTACGCCACAATGACATCGCCGAATGGATTGCAAGCTTTTTCAATGCCAATACTGGCCATCATTCCATCCAAACTTTCAAACACAACATGCTTCATTCCATTCTTTTCTGCCTCGATTGGGTTTCCGAGACCCGCTCGTTCCAAAAGATCGGCCAATCGAACCCCTTTGAACGTCGCCGTAGAGATAGCACCTTGTCCCCATGCTGTCCCCGATGTACGTTGATGTTCATTGAATCCACTGCGGCGATTCCCACTACATTGTAACGTGACTGTGACAGTTGTTGAAGGCATTGCTTTTAGTTCGTCCAGTGACAGGGATAGTGGCTTAACATTCTCATCACCTTTGCATTCCCTCATGTCCAGTTTGAGACGGAAATCATGAAGTTGCGCTTCCGTCAAGATGGGGACGGGATGATGATGGCGTATATAGAAGAGAGCGTTGGGTGTCAAATAGTGTTCATTCAGCCACTTGGCCGGGGTTTCGGCATTCATGGGAGTGTCCGAATGAATGCGGAGATCGGCATGACGCCGAGGCTCACGAGCGTAAGGATCCTCCTTTTCCAATTCGGCCACTTGCTCATCAATCAGTTCTTGATCTTTGTCGTCTAATTTTCCAATGACTAGATGCTCCATCAAGCGCATGGGCAAGTCGGACGCATAGTGTTGGCGGTACAAGTACCAGAATGGTTCGACGGCGGACCCCGCGGCCGTCATGATTTTTTCACTACCTCCCGGATGATTTGCCACAAATTCGGTAACGTCGTACACGATTCCTCCGTACGACATCCATATCGGTCGTCCGTCCTCACCGTTGTTTTTGGCCACGTCCTCAGAAGTATAAATCGGCAAATGATCAAAGTCAATGGAAGAATCGAGTTCGTCGAGGTCTTCTTTTGCTACCTGAGAGACTGTTATACTATTTTGATTATCCTTTTGCGCTACGCTCTTCTTGCTGTCACATTTCGATGTCTGACTCGTAAGAAAGATTCCTGCCGAACAGGCGGTAGCCACGGCCATGAAATAGGATGAGGGATTGTCCTCGTGGGTGCGCGACGCGAAAGGGGCTGTGAGAACACTTCGGCTGTTTCGACGACGAGAAAGGACCGCCGCATGCCGCGTCTTCATTCGTATTTGATTCCACATTGTAGGATGTTAGTTTTAGTAATTTAAATGTCTAGTTACGGCATGGACGATATCCTTTACTACTTGATTTATTTAAAAACAAGCGTACTATCCATTTTTTCATAGTAGTCACAAAAATCACGACTGTTGCAACCTTCCACCACGCAAAAGGCCTTTGTTCGAAATCCTCCGTTCGGGTTTGGTACCGGTACCTGGTCCAAGCGTTGAGGTAACGGTAGTTGAGAGTCACGGTAAGACCTGTCGGAAGTCGGAATGGTTTAAATTGAGGAGTCGATTGTCGATTGAGTCATGACGAAAGGTGAATAAAAGCGAACCGTTTTTTTTTCGGGAAGTGCTTGAAAGAAATAATGGGAAAGCAAGTGGGCTCGCATAGCGTGGCACGGACTGTACCGGTAGATTGAGTCGTGCATGTTTTATTGCCCAGCACTTTTTGCTTTTTGCCTTAAAGTTAAGGAGTCATGTTTCATTCTCCTCAGTTGATACAACGTTGAAAAGTGTGCACGACAGATCACAGGTCTTATTACTACGTAGCTACGTAGCGCTTATACCTTGTTTTGCTTTTCACAATGTTCTGTAACCTGTCACACCCGTTTAAAACGAGTGCGTATTACGTAATACGAGAGACAAACACGACGAACAGTGACAAAAGACCAGCTGGAAGCTGGATGTACAAGGTAGAGTCAGTCGTGAACACAGCTTATATCGTAAATACTCTCACGAAATCAAAATGCGACCGAGGACAATAACGATAAAAGGATTAGTGAATGCAGAAGTCGAAGATTTTCAAACTCTCAGACTAATTTTCACCTTGAACCTTGGTCCCATAGCGTGGAGAGCGTTGCAAACGTTGCATATTTAGTATTCGGTGAAAGCTTGCGGGATCGCCAAAGGAGAGGGAATGGAACGATGTCCCATTGAATTCGACGACTCTTTGACCCGCAGGGAAAATACGGCTTTCATCAAGTGCTTGGTACGAAGTTGCGCTTCGAGCAACGAGTCGTCAATCGTCAACGAGCCAGGGTTCGTCCGTGTGTGAGTGCAATGAGATGATGTTAAATCCGATGACCGTTAAGGGACGTGGGCAAATGTAATAAATTAGAAATTAGTACATAGTGTGGAGATTTCTTATTACAACAAACTCAGAAAGAAGGTACATTATATTATTATAGTCAAGTCCTTTGTCGGCCTTACATTAAAGATCTTATGACTTTATCAGAGAGTTTTGGGTTCTGCTCTATCATCAAGTTCGAACAAAAAAGCTTTTTAATCCATTCATGTTTCTCTAACGTCTACATTCGAACCTACCAGGTGCAGTAGTGTCCTCTATTGTCCTTTGTGGGAAAATAGGCGCCGCCGACAACGGTCATGGAACGTCGTTCCTTGTCTATTGTCTCAAATGGAACCTTGGTACAATTTACTCTGCAGTAAACCAAGGCGAAGGAACGGAAGAAACTGCATGCAGACTTCTTGCAAGATGTAAGATGTAGATTATAGCATTATGTTGTATGCAGCTTTCTTTTTATTTTTTACTCAGTTTTTTCTTGCTTTTCTTTTGTCATCAGAAGGAATAAGAGAAATGGTGAGCGACTGAAGGATCTTGTTCGACATTGCTTTTCATTTCCTCAAAAATAGAAAAGAGCTTGTCTAAAACAACTCTTTCATCTTTCATGGATGCTTTCGAATGCTCGTGATCATAAAAGCCAACAACCTTCAACCCAGACACACGCATGCAACAAATCGGCAATGATGGGAAGTCACCTTCAGCCGGAGCAATCTAACGACCAAATCAACCAAAAGAACGATGAAGGTGAGTGGTTGTTAGCAGCGTCTTTGTTTAGCGAAAATGATCTTGAAACTTACAACGATTAAATTTGTTTTAATCCAAAGCAGAAGCTTTGTCGGACCGAAAACGAGAGCCAGAAATAAATGAGTCCATCGACGGTGGTGCTCATAAAAAAGCCAAGGGAAGCAACAAGCTTTCGCGAGATGATGCGGCGTCCATGCAATTGACCGACATTGGTACCAGCGACCATTCTTCTTTAATCGATACCAGTGAAGGTGGCGATACCAGGGAAAGCGCTACGGAAATCATTCTACACGGCAACAGCTTCCCCGAGCGACTGTTCGCAGTCATTAATTCGGGCGATTTCAAAAATGCTATCCGATGGTCAGTGGACGGGAAATGTTTTGGGTTGATTCCCCGTCCTTTCGTTCAGTCCGTGTTGAAAACAGAGTTCCAAGGAACCAAGCTAGAAAGTTTCCAGCGCAAGCTTTCCAGATGGCAATTTTCCCGCTGTTTGAACGAGTCGTTTGCGCCAGAAGCCATCGTCTATCGTCATCAGCTGTTCCGTAAAGACAAACCGGAACTTGTTCGAACCCTGGTATCCAACAAAAGAAAGAAGTCTCAGTAAAAAAGCAAGCGAAGAAGGAGTTGAAAATGAAGATGCTATCAGAGACCAAAGAATCATCGTTAAGCAATACACCCGATTCGAAATCAGTGACGGCCAGCGATCGGGTTGCCTCTAGCCAATCGAATTCCGAAACCACCTTCGGCTTTTCAGTTGGAACTCACCTTGGTGACAGCGAACGTAACGTCGAATCCCATCCGGGCGTACCTCCACTTTTGTTGCATCCACAAGGTAGAATACTTCCCGACACTGCGCCGTTGAGTTCCGTAACCCTTGAACAAGCGAGACGATCTGTCGTGGGACCGTTCATCGGTTTGGGTGGCACATCTCAGTTTGCCAGCGTCCTTTCCAACGAGTTGGACCACCAATCGGTGGTGCGACTACTAGCTAACCAACGATTGCCAGCGAGCTCACAAAGTCGATTAGCCATGTCACTCCAGGGACAACATTTTGCGGACGAAAGTACACTCCAAAGGGCAGCACTAGCCGCTACCTTGGAAGGGCCCTCTGTAATGGGCCTGACAGGAAGAATGAGTGACGAAGAGTTACAAGTACTCCTCCGCGCACAGCAAATTCGTCAGGATGAATCTCGTCTTCAACTACTAGCACAGCAAAATCACCTGGCCTTGGGTTTGATGCCTCCACTTGTGTCTTTGCAAGGACCGCTCGATGAAGAAGCCTCCCTGCTCGAACTTTATCTCCGACGACTCCAGCGTCGTCAAGGCTCTTGAAAGCAACATTTTAATTCATTTTTTATCCCAGATATACAAAGCATAAACAACCGTCTAATTTTACATTGATACATTCCTTGATAGAAGTCTCATATTCCCGAGAAATAGATAGTCGCTCACAAACCAGCGCTCTACATTCTTCACCATGATAGAAGTGTTATACCAAGTAGTCGGCCACGAGTAAGCGTTCTCGGCCCTGTTGATCACGAACTCGTAACTGTCCGTCG
Organism: Fistulifera solaris; assembly: GCA_030295235.1. Taxonomy (NCBI): domain Eukaryota; phylum Bacillariophyta; class Bacillariophyceae; order Naviculales; family Stauroneidaceae; genus Fistulifera; species Fistulifera solaris. The sequence continues at coordinate 340,920 of AP026158.1, read as the reverse complement.
GCTTCAATATCGACGGTGACGACTACTTCTCCTTCAAAGCCTCCTTGCTCTTCATCCACCACACTCCCTCGTAACTCGTACGTTTTCCCAAATTCCGCCCATGTTCTCCATTCCTGGACAATCTGTTGTCCGTCGTTCTTGTTCGCGTGTGACCAATCCGCCAAGGCATTGGCAATATCCAATCCCAACGCGGAAGCCATGGCCGATGCTTCCGGACACCACTCGTGCAGACTGGTGGGAAGTCGTTTGTGCGATCCGGGCAGACCCTGTAAGGGCGGAGTTTCGGCGACATTGACGCCGATTCCCACCAAGAACCAACTCAAATTTCGTTCATTCGTAAAGTGTTCAATCAAACATCCTGATACTTTAGCATCATGGATCAAAACATCGTTCGGCCATTTGACGGTGACTTTGGGTTCGGAGGAATGACACGCTTTTAGTATGGCCTGGACGCGTTGCGCCACGACAATGCCAACATGGAGGGGTAACAACGTCAGAGAAACCGGCACTTGCGGCAGAGCGACGGTCAAATACAAATTTCCCGAAGCCGCCTTCCAAACTCTCCCTTGCGTTCCTCGACCTTCCGTTTGGGTCGTTGCCACTAAAGCGACACAGGTGTGTTCGTCTTTGTTTTGGAGGATGGTGCGCATTTCATCCTGCGTGGACGTTACGGGCTCTGTGCGATAAATGAATTGCAAATTTGGAGAGGCGAAGGTTTCGAAAGAATTCACGGTATCGGTAGCGAATGGTGAATGGATACTACGATTGAACATTTTGTGCAATATCGATGGCGTAGTCAAATTACCTCGGGAAAAAGCACGAGAAAACGAATGACAAAAAGAGGCCCAGATAACAATCATGAGCAAAATTGAAGGATGCTTCCGTATGTTGTTATGTTTCAATCTGTTCCACGATGAGACCATCTGTTGTTGTGCTGCGTGTTTTTTGTTTTTGCTGTTGTTTACTACAAGAGAGGCGACTGTAGAGAGCTTTTGTTGCATGACAAACAATAAAGACAAATGTCATTATTTAATGTCTTCATCCATGCGAATGAATAAAAGTGGTCGGTCGTCGTCGGTTAAACCCGGTACGAATTCTTAACACATTTTGCATTATGGGATAGTATGTCCAGCGCAACTTTATTATGGTATATGACCGTTTTTGAACGTTATCTTTGAGCTAAGCCAAACAACTTCAGGACGGTGCGGGAAATTGTGTACTTTCGCGTAGGCCCCCGTGGAGAAATGTACCAAGCAGAGGTGCGTACCCGTGTCCCCCAGTACCTGGTATTTTTCATGCGTTCTATTAGCTTTCCAAAACCTATCCATTATGATGGACTGGAATTTCTCGACAATAATTCTCGTAATTGCAACAATCGAAGCGTAGAAATGTTACTGAGATCTACGACGGGCGTTGTGTTGAGCATCAATGGAGGAGGAGGAGGAGGAGCCAAGGCTGGATTCGATCGATTTGTCGTCGCCAAGTAATGCAACAGCAACGGATCCAAACGATTGTCTGGAACGACCCGGAGATGGCATAATTCACGAACGGTCGAGGGAGCCTGAATTGAAGATCGGAGTCGTTCTGTTGCTAAAAGCTGTTGCGGTACTGGCTGTGTGTAAAAATTCCCTTCGATCGTAGGAGGTAGCGACGTTTGTAATATCTGCGACTCTTCTTTCCCTTTTACAACTGTCGTCGATTTTTTCATGCCCGCCGACATGTGTTTCATCAATTCCGGTCGATCGCGTTGAAAGTAAGGATGATGATATACCAAGGCACCCCGGGGGGAAGGACGTATCGAAACACCGTTCAAAGCCCCATCGTTTCATTTTTCGTTGAAAAGACTCTAGCTTGGTTCCTTGAAAGATGTTCTGTAAGACTTGATTCGTGAAAGGTCGGGGCAGAAGGCAAAACACCGTGCCATCGGGATTCCACCATATGGCGTCTTGGACGTGCGGAGACCGCATCGTTCCGGCCAATTTTTCCGGGAAGGTTTCGTTGCTTCTCGAGCGACTCGTATTGGCGATCTTGCCATCTAATTCGGGTCCGCGGATGACTGCATAACGAAAGCGATAAGCCATGTGTGAGAGAATCAACTAACTAACTTTTTTTCCGTTCGCGCAAACGAACGTTCGTTTTCATCTTACCATTAGCATCTTGATTCATCGATTGTTTCATCATGATGCTATTTGAATCCTTTTGTTTCGTGGGAAATAAAATAGTTTTTCATTCAAAAGAGAGCTCGTCTTTTCTTTGGCCGTCAGATGAAACGCGTTCTCGTGATATTTCATTTCATCCTTCGCAGGCGATGATATTATGATGTGTGTTCACACGTGTGTTCAGCGGACGGGAATACGACACCCCCTTTTGGGTCTTCAAACAAGTACCCCCAACAATACGATCCAAGAGCTGCTGCGAACACCTTGCAGACTTCAATGTTCTTTTTCGGAATTCCGGTACTTGTTTGTATCACATCAAGTTCAAACAAACCATTCGTAAAGAATCTTCGGGGATCGTGTTTTCTCGATTTCTATCCATACAGAACTGTGGAATACGAACAGGCGGAAGACTTTCGATCTCGTTTGTTCGGTTCGGACATCCGGACAATGTTCAGAACGCTTTCAGTATCTGCTTGACAGTAGGTGGGACAGTGGTTGATTTCCAAAAAATGCATGATGTACAGCGGGCCGAAAGCTAGAGAGCTTTATCCGTAATGGATGAATAACTCGACTGTCCGTCCATCCGCAGGCGATCCGATGCACTTCATTGCAATGCATGTTTTACCGATGCCATTGTTGTGTCACTACAAAGGATACAATTCGCCAACATTGCAAGAATACAATGACACTTCCTACCGTGTCCGAATTACTCCAGCAAGATCGCGATCAATGGAATAACACTCTATTAGCGTGTTTGCAAAGCACCGCCAGTGAGTCGGAGATTCTGAATCTGTTGCAAGAGGCTTTACAACATGAACCGACGAAGCAGTCTTTGATGTTGGCAATCGCGGATGTGATATGGTTGCTTTCTTCTTTGCAGTCTGACTCTCCCTCTTCGTCGCTGTGGATCGCGTGTCTTCAATTGTTATCCTCGGAATCTTCCTACTTGTTCACCACACTAGATCCGTCGTTACTGGAACAGGCCGGTCTCTTGCCGCCAAATATCAACACCGAAGCCTTTTTCAAGAAGATTCGTCTCTACAATACTTCTACCTTTTACAAGCAACAGAAATACAACCTATTGGCGGAAGAATCGGAAGGATACGCCAAATATCTAGCGTTACTCACTTCGACTTGCCCAAACGTCGAGGCCAGTCGTACCATCATGGCCACCTTTCATTTGGATCCCAATCGGTGTTTGGATTTGTGTTTGCACATCATTTCGGTTAGTGAAGAACGCCGCGACGAACTGTTGCCTGTACTGTTCGATGCGGCTCCGACCAACAAGTTGGCGCCCTTGCTGTATTTTCAATTGCAAGAAAGTCCCCATCAACCGGCTTTATTGAAATGTATGGCGTGGTTGACGCAGCAATCGATTCCCATTCATGCAAAGAAACTTCTACCGATGGAACAAATGTGGTCGTATTTGTGGGGTCCCGAACAAGACGAGGCACTAAACGAATTGTATCAAATGAAATATCAGCAGGATGTGGACGAACTCAAGGCATTGAGTAAAGTGAGTTTGTCCGGTGGGTCTACGGCAGAAAAGCAAAATAATGGAGTTGATCTTTCGAAATTGGCGAAGGAACTGGCGGTGCAATGGCTACCGTATATCATGGATCACGAAGAAAGTTGGTTTTTGTTGGAAGATCATCAGTGGTCTCAGTTGTTCACTCTCTTTCCCAACGATCTGGGTGTAGCGGCTTGTGCCGCATTGCGAAAAGCAAGATTGGTGGATTCAAGCGTCCAAACGGATTTTGCCTCCGTGGAACCCAGAGCAAGCCAGTGATGACTCCGCTGGATCGACAATCGACGATGTACTCGGTCATGTCATGAAACCGCTATTTCGCATCGCCGAATCGGGTTGTGTTCAATATGACCCGATCTTGTATAGCCAACTGTGTCGGATTCTGGCATTGTGTCTTCGCGAAAACAAGAAGGAGCACGACAGTGAGATTTTGGATCGCTTTCTGCAAACGTTCCTGTTGCCCAGTTTGAGTTTGTTTCCCTCCAACCCGGCCATCTCGCATGATCTGTGGGGCGTGTTGCAAGAAATACCCTATCGTCGTAGGTATAAACTATACGCAGCTTGGAGAGGAAAGGGATTGGAGAAAGCAGCCTTGAGAGAACACAACACGAAGCCTATTTGGCTGATTCGTGGTGAGTTGGAAGCCGGTAAATCCGCTCGATATTCTCTCAAGCGGCTCTCGAAGGACACCTACCGTGATATTAGTCGATCCATTGCGCAAGTTTGTTTCAGCCAACCTTTGGTGGTCTTCACTACCATATTGAATCAGATTGAATCCTACGACAATCTAGTCGGTGTAATGGTGGATGCACTGATGTATGTTGCTCCTCTTTCACTGGATGTTTTGGGTTTCTGCATCTTGAGCAGGCTCTCGGGGAGCTCGGGTGGAGGGTTGGATGTGAATAGGAGTCGCCTGAAAGAAGATGGTGTCAATGTATCTCAGTGGTTACAGTCCCTTGAGTCTTTTACGGGAGAATTTTATAAACGCTTTCCGGCTATCGAATGTCGAGGAATTTTCGGTTATCTGATGCATAGGTTGAAAGAGGGGCACGTAATGGAACTAGGGGTGCTAAGGACTCTTTTGAAGACGTCAGGTGGATGGTCGTTTGCCGATTATGCTCCTGCCGCAAGTCTCTCAACGACGCAAGTAGAAGGCAGGGCCGGTTCCACTTTGCTGAAGCGTGAGACCATGTCCTTTGGTGTTCATGTTAGTGGGGCGTTTAACTTCCGATCATCACAACAAGTCCGGAACATTTTGCAAGAACAGGATATGGGTGTTATTCTTCTTATTCTGTTGTCGCAGGTGCGAAACCAGATCGTGTATGGAGACAGTGATAGACCCAAGCCTGTTAAATTGATTGGAAACTTGTATGACACATGTCAGGTGACAATAGCTATTCTGCTTGATTTCCTGACAAATCCCACGGACGACAAAGACGCAGCTATTTCGCACTATGCTCGATCGCTCCCCTCACTGACAGAGCTCCACAACACTTACATGATGGACATGGCGTCGGCTTGGATGCTTTGTCGGCCCTTGTTGCAGGCTGCAGAGCGCATGGAACTTGGTAGAAAACATATTTCCATCAAGGATAATCTCTTGCCTTTTATATCTTCCGATGAGAGTCGCAAGTCGCTCGAAGGAATGTTACCGCCGGAAACGTGGTCTCACATATCTTCGATGCTTTTTGAAACATTTTTCTCGCATTCGTTGTACGATTTATTTTGCCCTGAAGACGTCTATAACTCAGAAATTTCTCGATTGGACCGAGAAGTCGAACGTCTTTCGAATGCGAAGAACACGGCAAGCAGCGACGCGACTGAGCTAGAACGTGTGAAGAATACCAGCGCCGATCTTGCGGAAGATATGGTGGTCCAAGCTAGTCACGTTGATTCTATCCGAAAGATAATTGAGCAAAGAAAAGATTCATTTTTTCCGTCGACCACTTCATCCAAAGAAGCGATGGCGACCTTTTTCACAAGGTGTATTTATCCGCGATGCATGCAAGGCCCTGACGATGCCATGTATTGCGCCCGATTCATTCAGCTGTTACACGAGATGGGCACTCCTGGATTCAACACATTGACCTTTTATGACTGTGCGATTATTGCTTTTTCGCGCTCTTTGTACGGTTTGACAGAAGGCGAAGCGGCGAATGTATCTATCTTTTGCGGGATACTTGGAAATTACTCAGCAATTTGCGCTACGATGACAATGCATTTGCGAGTGAAGTGGCGGGAAAACCGGGCTGCTTCGTTGCGGCAAATGATCCTAAATTTTCTTTGGTAGGAGTACCGGAAGCGAGTGGTCAGGGAAGATGGTGATGACGTTCAAAGCTCATCGAGCAGAGAGGTCACCCCAGATGTTTATGAACAATTTTACAACAAATGGCATGCTTCCATCGGCGCAACCAGTATCGGTGCCTTACAATCGAAAGAATACATGCACAAACGGTGCTGCCTAATTGTTTTGTCGCGCATGATTGACGTATACCCGACTCGGCCGAAAACGGGCAACAAATTGTTGACGGTCCTGGAGCCTTTGCAAAGTGAAAGTAACACACTGGCCGACATTCGCGCGGCCGCACAAGCCTACAGCATGCAACTTGTGAAAGCACGGGATGATGGTGTATGGAAAGAAGAAGACGCAGCTACCGTCCAGGCTCGCCAAGAGAAGGAACAGGCTGATGCGGCAGCCCGACAGAAGAAAGCGGAGGAACAAATGGAAGAGATGAAACGTGAATCCGAAAAGATTAGTGAGGAGATTGGCGAATGGCGTGGCCGTCCTGGTGATCGTCGGGTGACTGCTAGGTCTTACGAGAGCAACGAGAATCGACGTGGGGAGGATTGGAGAGGTCGTGGTGCTCCACCCAGTGCTCCTTCAACCGGACGTAGTGACGGGCGCTATGCGGGGGCAGGAAGTTACTCCTCCATGGGGCGAGCACCCAGGCGCGAGGAAGACGGACGCCGTCCGCGTACGGGTGGCGACTCGAGTCGAATTAACGTTAGTGGCGCCAAACGGAGTCGACCTCCATCACCTTCCGAGCAAGATAGTTCCAACAAACGTGCTCGGTCTCAGCTGGAGCCGGGAGAGGAAGCTTCGTCACGAGGAAACGATGACGGTGGACGAAGAAGAGGTCATATGAGGTCTCGTGGCAAAGAACGAAGATGACATGAATCATTTTATGATTTCAGCTAAAGTTAAAAAAGGACTCAACTATAAGTATTACGACGTACTGACGAAGCGCGTTGCAGTTGCGTGCCCTTCCTCAATAGCGTCTAGATTGATTCTGTAATCGTTCGATTCACACATCTCTCTAAAGCTGCTAAATAATCCGAACAGGGACGCATATCGGTTCCGTACTTTTTCGAGCAATCGATCCAATGGGCCCGTTCTCCCAAACAATAGTCCACTGGAGGCGTTTGTTCCGCTACTCCCAAATACGTTTCCTCCAATCGCTGAATATCGTAACGAATGGATACGGACTCATCGGCGAAGGTCGCCAGCAATTGATCTCGGCGTTCGTGGAGGGCAGTCAATCGTTCTTGCATAGCCGCATGATTGGCTTGTTGACGTTGTTGTGCTTCCAGCAGGGCGGCATTCCGCTTCTCCAGTCGTTCGTTACGACGAATGATGACTTCACGACGGAATTTATCCCATTCTTCCTGTAGTGATTGATTGGAAAAGTCACGAACAATTGCTTCTATCATAGAGAGTGAGTTTACGATAGATGCATCTTTAGGCGAAATACGAGCAACTTTGGAGATGACGCACCTTCTAGTTCGGGGTCCAACGAAACTCCCGAAACCAGATTCTCTTGATTGACAGAGTTCGCCGTAGAACTGGATTGCCCCATTTCCTGTTTTATGAGATTCAAGTGAATCATAATAGGGTGAGAGCATGAATAGCAGCTTCACTTATATAAGGTGCGGTGCATCGTTTGGTGCATCTCCCAATGGGTGTACTTTTCAGTACCGGTCGGCAACAAGGTTACTAAAAGCCAAACGTAGTCAATTTTAATAAAACGTCTTACACTCGTAACGCAACTCGACACACCAATTTTTAAAAGTTGAGCCGATCTAAGACAGGCTAACGTTGAAATCTATGAAGGCACTTAGTTTGCTACAGTTTTTCTGTTTATTTTCCATTTATTTTCTATCTCTTTTCTTTTCTTTTCGTTTCTTTTTCATAGACCAGCGCAACCCGCCGATGATTCATCTAAACGTATTCACCAAACCACTTCCTTAAGAAATGTTTCAGTACACACGCCAGTATGATTTCGAACACGAGCAGGAATGCAGCCAGTCGCAGTTTGCATTTTCCAATAAATTCATAAGACTTCAATGCCGCGCGGATTCGTTCCGCTCGTTCATACATGTTCACCTTGACCGAGAAACTGCCATCTTCTCGGACATCGGCGTAGCATTTGACGGTGCTTTCGGCGGACAGCTGTCGCCAATAAACTCGTTTGGTGCCATCGAAGAACAAGTCGCACTTCAAGTGCATGATTAGGGCAAACAAAATCAGCACAGCACCCCCAACAAGTACTTGAATGAACCATACTTCTGTTTTGCAGAATGCTTCGATGGAAAGGTCCAGGATAAGCTCTTCATCGATTGCGTCAAGCTCCAGTTTTCCTAGGTCGTCAAGAACGTCACAGTAGTCAATATCTGTCTCCGCCAAAGTCCACCGACTTGCGTCAAATTGATCAAACACGGGGTGTCCAAGGTATTCGCTCAGAGTTCGGAAGGGAGACATTGGGTCGCTTTGCGCATCCATAGGGCAATCACCTTTCTGCTGGTCAGCGGAGCAGATCTGATTGCTTTGCTCTGTCTTGTAGTCAAAGTCATAGTGTCCCTCTAATCCACAGCACGCAGATGCCATGTGCTCATCCAATTTCGGTATGTCGACGCAACGTTGCATCAGTTGACGTTCGTACTGTGCGTCCAAAAGGAGATTTACGTGTGCATCGACAGCGGCTTGATGAGCTTCGTACAACATCTTTTCGTATCGCTTTCCATTGTCATAGATATATTCACACAAGTTTCTCTTCTCCTTGCGAATGTTTGCACGCAATACACCCGCACGGGCCGATCCCTTCCGGTTGGCTTCGTTGACGTAGTTGGGACCCAAGAATTTGCGAGCCATAAATGTTCCTTCCTGAGAGTCAATGCACTGGGATTTTACGGTAGGAACGTAAATAGCCAGGGCCACCAAGAACAAAAGTCCAAGCACAAGGAATATCCAGGTACCGAACGTGCAGTTCTCCATCAAAGCGCGTCCATTCTGAGACATGGCCGAGGGCTTCTTTTTCTTCTTCAGGGCCAGGGCTGGGAGTACTGGCAAGGTTTACGTCCGGAAGCTTCGGTACTGCCCAGTCTTCCCACTTCTTTTGTAAGCGCCAAAACCGGATAAATTGAATGATAGCATCGACGAGCAGTTGCCAGCTGATAAGAAACGCGACCAACCGAGCCAAAAATGGGAGTGATATAGTAGGGAGTTCCACAGCCATCCAATCAAACAGTGATTCATCATCATCACGAAAGTCTCCGTCTTCCAGATCATCTTCGAGGGACAAATCAGGGCGCGGTACTCTATCTCGCTCGTATTCCAGTGAAGCGAAGATTCCCAACAGAGCCTTTCTCGATTCTTCCAGCACATTTCGTCCGTCCTTTTCCATTTGGGCATTCACATCATCGAGACTTCCACCTTGCAGACTTTCATATTGCGGCGGATGATAATCTTCCAATGTCAATAGTTCTTTCAGGGCTTCCAACGCAATTCGGATTGCTTCTTGTGTCTCTTCCGAGGCCTTTCGAGCCAGTTCCTCCAAAAAGTCGGCAATAATGATCAGTACGCGGTTGCTAAAGTCTAGCTTGACGGCGGTCATGTTGGGCAGTGAAGTCGAGAAGGATGGCAAATCCATTTCCGGCAAAAACGAATCGGGCAAAGCCACTCCTTTCAAATCCAGAAACTTGGGCAAAGGTGCGCCGTTGGGAAGAAAGTCCTTGACCCAGCCCGCGCTCATCTGCAGTCGGGCATACAAGTCGAGCGCGTAAAGATGAAAGTTTGTCACAGAGACGGACAAACCATTGATGTGCGCCTTGTACATGTCCAAGCGAACGTAAAACTCGTTGAAGGGACCCAGTAAATCTCGAATCAAAACCTCCAATTTGAGTAAGAGGTCCATTTGGTAGACCGAAAAATCCAGATCGGGTGCTTTGATCGACTGAATCAGATTGAGGGCGGGCACCATCTTAAGGCCAATAAAGTAATCGTAGTCGTACTGCGTACGGTCCTTTGTGTAATCTGTGACATGACGAATCGTGGCCTTACTCGTCTGAACGAATTGCTCCAAGGCCTTCAACACGGCTTCTTTAACATTGAATGCATCTTCTTGGTTGCCATAGACACGTCGCATCAAGTCTCTCACTTCGGCGGCAGAGCATGTATCGTTACGAACAAACGCAGTCGTAGTATTTTCGAGAAGCCAAACTTGTTGCAACAATCGACGACTGTATTTCAGTTGCACCCAAGTCGCTTGTTCGAGGACTTTGGCTTTCTCGACCAAGTCTTGATTGTACGTGCGCTCAGCTTGCAATTGTTGTTTCGCTACCACGGCCGTCTGGGTCATGTTGATGATTTGCGCGGCATACTGCTCAAAGTAGGATTCGTTGGCACGCGCTGCTTCGTGTTGCACCAAGAGACCCAAGTCTTGCATCGGCTGTTGCACGGACTCGTAGGGACGGGAAATGGGAAGCACAAAGCACATGATGAAGAGAAAGAAGGTCAAGGACGTTTTGGGGAAACCCAGCATGTATCGCAATACGGAGACTCGGGCGCGGTGACGAACAAGTGTCTTGCGGGCCGCGTCTTCCTCTTCTTCTTTGGTGGGCTTGGTCTCCACTTCGGAAGGCGTCTTCATCATCATCCCAGGCTGTTCGATATCAGGTTCCATCGTTGCAATCGTTGTTGTTGTTGTATTCGTTGATTGACTTTGATAACTTTTTTCGCGAAAAGTAATTTTATGAGATGAATCGTGGGGTTGCTTGTCATGATATCGAGACCAGTTTTCATTTTCTCGAAAAGAAAACTGGTCTCGGAGACCAGTTTTCGGAGACCAGTTTACAAACGAAACGAAAACCGGTCATTCGTGTTTGGCGGCGTATCGCCAACCATTCGGTACGTCTCTTTCGTCTTATTCGAATAAATTGATTGATTCGAATAAAAAAAAAGCAAGCTAAGTAACAATGATAGCAATGAAAAGGAGTAGTCCAGTGCAACGTGATCCTTTGCGATGAACATGCTTTTCAACGCGTTCGGGCGACGCTCGCTTTCACTGTCAGTTACGGAGTAAAAAATTCTTCTCGATCACACCGGTATCAACATTGCTAAACAATTCCACATCGAATCTTAGCGGTAGCCATGCTAATATATCGAAAACGTCCTTCGACATCTTCCGCACGACACAGCAAGGAATTTTTTGGGCACCGGGACCATTTGAAGAATCATCATCACTGCCCCGCAACAGATAATAAACACTCAAACAATACACAAAATAAAAGAATCAAGAAAAATAGTAGAGAGAGATTACAGAGCGAAGAAAAGGAGGAGCAAAACGAGACGGACAAATGGAGATCTTTTCGACAGTGTTGACGCAGAAGGCACTGGAAATATTTCGGCCACCAGCAGAACGACCGCTGGTGAAGCTTTCGGTGTATCTTAATGGTACTTATAAACAATGCAATCCCGCATTTTACCCAAAGAAAGACGCTATTCGTGTCAAGCTTTCTAAAACGAAGGAAGGAAAGTCTCACGAAACGTACAGAAATGATTGGCTTGAAGATCATCCTTATTATTTAGTAAAGCCGGGAGAGATGTTGGACGGGAGATACAAGCTAAAGCAAAGCATATCGCAGGGTGTCTTCGGACAAGTTTTTAGTGCAGAAAATATGTGGACGAAGCACGAGGTCGCAATCAAGATTATTCAATCGAAGGAGAGCTATCTATGGCAAGCCAAAAGGGAAATAAAACTTCTTAAACATCTTTCGAAAAAGATCCTCACGATGAGCACAATATTGGTACGTTTTAGCAATATCGAACCTCTATATGCGACGTAAGCATGAGCTGTTTCTGACATTTTTGGACAGTGCGTTTTTTGAATCATTTCATGCACCGCAATCACCAGTGTCTTGTATTCGAAAGCCTCTCGTCGAATTTGTTCGAATTGCTCAAAAGTACCCGATTTTGCGGTCTCTCTCTGGGCCGTACCCGAAAGATCGCGAAACAAGTGCTTCAAGCCCTTTCTTTCTTGGCTCGAAAAGATGTCGACGTACTCCATTGTGATTTGAAGCCGGAAAACATTGTTTTGAAAGATCCCAACAAGAGCGACGTGAAGGTGATTGATTTCGGAGCTTCTCGCATGTCGAACATAGACATGTACTCAAACATTCAATCGAGATCTTATCGCGCACCCGAAGTCATGCTTGGCTTGCCTTATAATGTCGCCATCGATATGTGGAGTCTTGGCTGTATTCTGGTTGAGTTGCACAATGGTCGAGCTTTGTTTCCTTGTTTCCATGAATTTGATCTTATACAGAAGATCGTTGGCACTCTCGGCATGATTCCTCATGAGATGCTGGAGCGAGCCAAAGATCACCGCAAACAGCAATTCTTTGAGACGAAGCAATCGTCTTCAGGGGAATCGGTTTGGAAGTTGAAGAAATCACTCGTTCGACTGACGAAAAATTCAACGCCGAAATTGGTACGGCAAAAGGCCAGTGCTGACCCAATTGCCGCGCTTACCAAGATAGTGCAACTAGGCGCCATCAAACAAAAAGTTTACCCTTTCAAGTCGTCCGAGTACTACGTTCAGTTTGTTGATCTTGTGAACAAGATGTTGGCCATCCAGCCGAGTGCCAGGATCACACCGCGTGAAGCGCTTCATCACCCTTTTATTGCTGAACGTTGGTATCGACAAACCGACATCCGTACCTTTCTCCGCCCATGGAAGCGTATCAGAATTGAGGAAAAGAAGGATAGCTTCGATGTCGAGACCCCGAAATCAAGACGAAATAATACCATGAGTTTTGCTAGGTCCATTGTAGGAACGTCGACTTGGCCTAAAGCTCTATTTTCACGTTGGGCTAACCTAGCCATCGTCTTCTTTTTGTGAGAAGTTCATTTTTCAAATTAGGCCATGCAAAAGTAGCTTTTCGTAGTATTCCCAAAATTGGCTAGACACTAGCCGTTTCGACTTGATCATTGCTTCTTCTCGCATTGTTATTGGCTTCGGTAGTATTCGATGGTTCCTCGTCGATATCGTCATCGTCTTCGACTCTTTGATAAACAACGCCATAATCCGTCATGCCCAATGTCGACGCTGTCGTTTCCTCATCATTCTCGTTTTCATCGCGCATCATCTCATACTTCCGCCCGACGCGCACTGCCATGGACGAAGTAATGAGCAGCAATATACCTCCGATCACCACGGCACCAAACGTGTTCCCCAAGATATATTTCATTTCAAAACAGGAACCATTATCCGGTGAAACAGTCGCACATTCCGCTTTATGCAAGATCGTGTTGGTAATCGTGGGCATAAGCATTCCTACCATGACAATGGCGACCAACAGCACCTCCCAAGCGCAAAACGCACCGATAAAGTCGATTGCCGACGCCAAAGCGGGTCGTGCCCGATCGGGTGTGATGCGCGCCAAGGCGAGTACACACAAAAGAGCCCGTAGTGCTGGACCAACAACTATGAAGATACCAAACGTACCCATGAGTAACAGATCCCATCCACCCGCTTCTCCAGTAACCCGTGTCAAGGTAACCAAGGAATATGATCGATTCAAAGAGAAACCGAGCACATCTTGAAGCAGAATAGGTATCGCTCCTAGCGCTTGCCGTTGCATCGTGAAAAGCCCAATTCCACAACCCACGGTCAGAATAGTCACGGACGGAACCAGTCGGTACATCCACGACCACGATACATCTTGCTGAAATAACCTCAAGGAATATACGGCCGATGCCGGTTGATCAACTGACGAGTTGGATCCTTGACTGCCGTTTTCATTATGATCGGAGAGTAATGAACGACCCATTTCTGCGGAGTCACCATAATTCGGCGTATTATCCGGATACAAGAACGTGAAAGGTTGTCTTCTCGCTGTAGCAGTATTTGTCTGGTCCGTAACACGTCTCCGACGCACACGAGCGTCCAAATATTCCACCACGAGCGACAACGCAATCGAAAGCAACACCGCCCAACAAAAGGCATAAATACCGCGCATACCAATGACCGACATGCGACTGGTCCCACCTCCACTGGTGCGCATTCCACTCAAAATCGCTTTCCCGGTCGTTTTTGTCCACGACGGATGCGTGTAAGCGGTATGGACCAACTGTTTGCACGAATTGCATTTGGTCCAATGTTTCGCATTTTTGGCATCCGTACAATCGTAGTGTAACAGTTGGGAACATACCGTATTGGCTGACCACAAGGCTCGGGCAAATTGGAGGAGGGTCGGCATTTCTCGAATGACACCTGTTTGGATGGCGACCGGATCCACGATCCATTCGAGATTCATGACAGCGACCATAACACACACGGTAATGACATCGGCCAAGGACCATTTTCCGAATGTCGAAAGAATGTGCAAGAATCGCTGTCGTCGTACATGACTTCGCAAAGGAAACCAAAACGAAACTTGTAACAACAACAACTTCAAATGAGGCCAAATGCCTGACGCCAAGATTAACAGAAGAGCAGTGAAACGCGGCAAGAGTTTTCCCGGCATTCCGTGGGCTTTCCACAATTCCTGCAATCCGTATCCGTACGTAAACGTGCGGACGGTCGATTCTTCTTCGAACAATATATGATTCGCGTGCGGCAATCCCAGTGTATCGAGAGCCGTCCGTGAGGTCAAATCGGTCGCATTTACCCACACGGAAATGTTGTGCGATAGATGCAAACGCCACATGGGTGCAGTTTGACCATAATAAAAGAGAAAATGAGCCACAAGCGACAAGACGGGTAATAGAACGAGGACGACACGGGGTGTCGTGGGGGCCTTAGCTAACGAGGGAATGCGTCGTGTCGGTGTTGCAGTTGTAGTTGTAGTAGGAACGATTCGAATATATGGTAATTCATTCTCGGCAGAATTTGTATCTTCAGAAAGGGTGATGCGAGAAGCTGTGATCGGGGTGCTCTCCGCAACGATGAGCGCTTCAGTCGCCATGCTTTGGGTGATCGAATGATATCCAAACGATGAAAGGAAACAACAATCAAGACCGACACGTTCTTAACAGCCGTAATTGTAGCAGCGACTGATGAATATGCGACTTTTGCTTGTAGGTTGGCTTTCAATAGATTATAATATTTCCCTTTACCAAGTACGAGTTCTGCATGTTTTTATGCTGCGATTAATTATCGTTTCGTCTTTTTCCAACGGCTCATCATCGCGTCGTCGCGTTGAAATAAAGCGACAACGAACGAAAACGACCGTCGCGAAACAAGACCGTCAAGATGACGTCATAATAGGCATTCAACGCCTCCGGATTCAATGTCAGAGTGACTATAGGGTTCCCACCCAAATTTGGAACATGCAAAAACAGAGTTATTTCCGACAGAATTCAACCAAGTACTCCTACCATCTTTTTGAACCCAATAATATGAAACGTAGACGCTAAAGTAAGGTATGATTTCATTCTAAATCACTGATTGATAAAAACAAATACGGCGCCGCAGCGAAATGTGCCGCATTCTTCAGTGTTTCGTGTTGTGTAAATCACCAACCAGGCTGTTTCTCCTTTCTCACAGGAGACAGGAGAGGGGTGTTCCTCGTGTTCTTTTGGTTCCTACGGGAGGGAAGTCTCTCTGGAAAGCGCTCAAATGCTGCCTCCAGTACAAAAGTCTACGTAGCGTCCACGACGACGGAGCGAAAAGGATCCGGTTTTCGTGATGACACAATACAGCAGCAATATCATCCCTATCCATAATGCAACCGAAAGGGCGTTCGAAGAGAACGCGATGTTGCTTTTGATTTACCTGGTATTTCCTACGTTCATTTCTTTTTGTGAAAGAAGAGAATGGTATCAGGTAACAAAATAAGGAAACACTTACACACGCAATACGCTACGCCGTTCGTTTCTTCAGCACAAACAGACTATTGCCAGAAAGAGATGATGCTTTCACTACACCAATTCTCCAAATGCTTTCTCACCGCCACGACGTTGTATAGTTTATTCGCCTGTCCCTTCTCCAAGGTCGAAGAATCCTTTGGAATACAAGCGACACATGATCTCTTTTATGAAGGAATTCCGTTCGTTTTTGACAGGAATACGATCGCCTACGATCATTTGCAATATCCTGGTGTCGTGCCGCGGACTTTTCTGGGGCCGTTCGTTTGGAGTCGGATCTGTCAATTGCTTCGCTTTGTGATATTACCAGGATACGATCTAGCGACCAATCCGCGTCTGATACAAACACTGGCACGTCTTTCGCAATTGATAGTGACATTACACGCTTGGTTCCGTTTCGCCGATTCGACCTCCGTCTCGTCTTATCTACTATTCATCACCGCATGTCAATTCCATTTGCCCTTTTATGCCAGTCGCATGTTGCCCAATAGTAGCGCCACGATACTAACCTTGCATTGTTACGCCTTTTGGATCCAACGGCGTGTTTCGTACGCGGCGGTGTGTCTGGTCTTTGCGGCGGCCGTGCTGCGGTGTGATTTGATTCTGCTACTATTTACGGTGGGCTTGTCGTGGTTCATCACACGACAATTGACGGTAGCGAAAGCCTTGCGCATCGGTATCTTAACATTGATAGCGGCGGCCATCCTTACCGTTCCTTTCGATTCACTAATGTGGCAACATTGGGTATGGCCCGAAATGAGTGTCTTGTACTACAATACTGTTCTGAACAAATCTTCGGATTGGGGTGTTAGTGCGTGGCATTGGTATTGGACGGCGGCTTTACCCAAAGCACTGTTGTTGACGGGATTGTTGGTGCCGTGGAGTATAGTGCGTCTTCCGGAACAATTTGTGGCACTCGAAATGGTGGTATTGGAAAATCAACGGCCACCGGTGCGACCGCCGTGGATCGATCCGACCTACTTGCCATTCTTATTACCAGCGCTGGGATTTGTGGCATTGTATTCGTTATTAGGACACAAGGAAGTGCGATTTCTGTTTCCCGTATTGCCTCTCTTTAATCTGTGCGCGGCGGTGGGACTGCAACGACTGGAGCGCCTGGCGCGACACTCGGATAAAGACAAATTGTCGACAACGACGCGCGTTGGGAAATTTTTGTTTGGACTGGGGATTCTAGCTTGTATCATTTCGTTTGTTGCGAGTTCTCTCTTTGTGGCAGTGTCGCGTTGGAATTATCCGGGAGGTCAAGCAATGCGGTTGCTTGAGCAAGAATTACAGTCAGTGCGAGCCACTGATCAGGAACTCCATGTTCATATTGACGTGGCTGCCGCCATGACGGGAGTTTCTTTGTTCGAACAAAGAGCAATCCAAAATGTTTGGCCGTTGACTACATTCTACAAGGCTGGATACGAATCGGAAAATCAACAGAATACGATTGAGGAATTATTGAGATTTACGCATCTTGTGAGGGAATCCGAGGACCAGGTTGGATTTCATCCCATTGCCGTTGCTCATGGGAATCCTCGTTTGGACTTTAGGAAGCGGCAGATTGCGACGGAGCCGACGATCTATATACTGGAGCGGGATGGATGGCGGTAGCCGTTGTAGATACGGAAACACAGACGATATCTTTCAAATCCCGCGGCGTACGAATAGTGAGATCGCACAATGCTCTGCTCAGCCATTATATATTCGTATTCGTACACAAGCTCTGTCAACCGAAATATGAAAGGGATCGTCGTTCCGAGCTAACTCTGCATGTCCTCGCTAGCTTGCAAATACGTTTAGACCGTTTACACGTAGCACGCGTAATGTTCTTGATGATATATATAATGCTCGTCCACGCGCACGCGGAGTTTAGCTACGAATGGTACGCACTCGCATTATGTCTTTCACACGTTCCTTGTATTGAAATCATCGAAGGTCTTTATAGGCTTACTCCAATAAGCTGGTACCATTTTCACTCCTCCCCATTGTTTCAAATTTTAAAATTAATACCCCAAACCACGACAACCAGTAAAAACAGACTGTACCTCAAATCATTCCCAATAGAATATCTCGAGTTTTACGTTGATAATAAAAATTGTCAAATACGTGTGGCGAGTTTGTAAGTAATTTTGTGCGACTCCACTTACATAGAGAGTTGCACGTGTTGCAATGAAGAAGATACGTTGGCGGGAGAAGTTGGGCGTGTTATTGTTAGGGATGGCCAAATTGAGGACAAAAATTCTATTGGACTTCTGGACTCGTTCTGTTTTACACCTCGTTTGAAAGTACTTTCGTGGAAACGGGGCAGTTGGTTACTTAGGTGGCGGATGGCTTGTACCTTGTACCTTGTACCTACACTACTGTACCTGATCGATTCCAGAGGGGAAAGCTTGATGCCATCGATGCGATGATGATCGGTTTGCACTTCCTCGTGATGACAGAAAACCGCGATCGCAAACAATCATTCCACGTAACTGCAGCAAAATCAACCAAATAATTCAACCATGATACTCTTATATAAGCCTACCTTACTATGCTTCATGATCTTGGTGGTCCAAGCACAGCGAAATACGGAAGAATCAAATGTAAGGTTTTGCGAGCTTTGCTTTGGTGTCTCCTTTCCTCTCTGCATGAATCATCAGACTGACTTACATGAAACATTTTCCTTCTTCACAGCGACTACGTGGTCTCGTGTCAGATAACAGTGTCGTCGTGAGTGATATGCGAGTGTTTCCAATGTACGACGCCGGATCCACCGATGACGACTGGTCGGACGATGACATGAGTTCCGGAAAAGGAAAAAAGTCGTCGAATGGCAAAGGAAAAGGCAAAGACAGCTACAGTAAATCGAGCGGTGAAGAATATTCCAAATCCAGTGCTAAGGGCAGTGCCAAGGGCGGATCATCGGGCAAAGCCAGCAAAAGAGTAAATACAGTGGAGAGACCACGGATGACAGCACATCTAGCACGAGTGGGAAAGCCAGTAAGAAAAGCTATTCGTCGACCGATGACAGCGGAGTACGCCACCGCCGAGCGTATCGTCGAACTTATCATTAGGAATGACGATTTCGTTTATGTGATTCAATTAACCAATTGTACAATTCCAAATGTGATATCTCGACGACATGGTCTGCTTATACCGTTGTCAAGCTTGCGTTTAGCACTAGTGGTTTTACACTCCCTGTTTTCTTTTATGGACGGACAGTCTTCTTGCTTCATAAGTATGTATAATCTATGTATCTGCTCTTTGTAGTTCTTCCGTCAGGCGTAAATAGTTGTAGACCTTGAAGGCTAGCTAAAGAAACAGAATCAGTTTTCCAGTCCGGTTGACCTGTCCACTTGCAAATAAGTTTCCTTCGAGCAGCCGTAAAACTCGATGCTCGCAGTTATTGGAGTCTCACATTCCATTCTTTATCCAAACGATCATGATGACTGACACCTACCCGCGACTCTGATCGAGACACGCTACCAGATTCGTACCGGTACTTGTCAGACCTGCCGATGACATCAATGCGAGGTGCGAAATAATGAAGTGAGAATGAGATGATGCGCGTTGATTTTCACTATTTCTTCTAATAACAATGTCGATAGGGGAAAAGAACATAAACAAAGCTAGTAAAGTCCGCAACAATACAGATACAAGGCATGCGAATGAAACGTCCAAGGGGATCTCTGTTCGTTTTCCTGCCTTCATTTCCGTACGCCGCTGCCTTTGTGGGTCGAAATTCTTCGCCATTTTTAAAAACATCGCTTCAAACGACTGTTTGGAATGATTTGACCGGCAATGTAACTCATTGCTTACTGCAAAGCGATGCAAAGCGCGATCAAGGCTTCGATGGTGCATCGACAGGATGGACGAATTGGGTGGATGAGAAATCCTCCAAGGCGTTACGAGACTGTTTGGATTCTTTTTCTTTGCAATGCACCGATACCGACGAACGAGTTATATCCTGCTTTCGCTGGCTCTCGAAGTGTCCTGCACCAGCTATTGTTGACCTTTCCGAAGAGCTTCGTACGCTGGTCGCTGCTCGGATGACACAGTACGATACTTCGTTTTCAAATCAGGACTTGTCCTCCTCGTCCGGTTTCTTGCAGCGTGTTGCTTGTCACTTGATTCTATTGCCATCTGGATCTGTCTTAACGCAGAGTCTGCAATCACCCGCGGGTGCCATGATTCACGGAAAACTATTGCAAGGTGGTGTCACGCGATTCCGTCTGTTGAACGGTCGCCGCACCGGAGAGCGGCGTCAAGTCAGTAGTAACGAAGAGGCACCCTCCTGGTTACAGTATGGTGGACCCGAACGGAATTATAAAGCCGTGGACATGGGACCATGTATTTTGATGGAATTGATTCTTTTACCAAAGGGTTTGGAATTCAAAACACCTTTGGGAACGAATATGGTTGGCTTGCCCGTTTCTCCCGATACCTATTTGGTCCGTGCCCCTCCGAAAAACGCTACCGAATCGCAGCACTCTCATCCAAACAGTGTCATTGATGTAAGTCATTGGGACAAGACGTTTTCCAGTACGGTTGGTGGATTGGAACCACAAATCGAACAAATCATCCGACGTGTGCTCGATGGCCGTGTACTCCGCCCCGTTTCTGTAGGAGTAGCATCATCTGATAAAAATACTGACGAGTCGGATACAATTGATAAAATACGAAGAGAAGAAATGCAAGGTCTTATGGATCTTGGCTTACAACCCGTCCGTGGGCTGCTATTGTACGGTCCACCCGGATGTGGGAAAACATCACTGGCGCGGGAAATTTCCAACATCTTGGATGCTGTCCCTCCCAAAATTGTGAGTGCTCCCGAACTGCTCGATCGATGGGTCGGTGGGAGTGAAAAGTTGATTCGAGAATTATTTATTGATGCCGAAAACGAGTTAAGGGCGTGTGGGGGAGATGCTACCAAGTCGGCTTTACATGTCATTGTAGTTGACGAAATCGATGCTGTGTTCCGCAAACGTTCCGCTGGCGAGGGAAGCGCGGAAGTGACGCGGGCATCGGCCGTGAACCAAATCTTATCCAAACTAGATGGAGTACAAGCTTTGAACAATGTGCTCGTTATTGGAATGACCGATCGGAAAGAACTTTTAGACCCCGCGCTTCTCCGACCGGGACGCTTGGAAGTCCACATTGAAATACCTCTTCCAGATCAACAGGGACGGCGCGAAATTTTGAAACTACAATTCGATGCTCTTCGACGAAGTGGACGGTTGAGTTTACCTTTGTGTCGTGCCATTGATGGTGATACTAAAGCCAGAATGTCCATGAGAGGATGGCCACGGCGTCTCCTTCGCCGTCTACGTATGAAAATGTTTGCGGAACCGTCAGTGTCCGAAATTCTCGATCTTTCCGCTCCTCGTTGGACTGGAGGATGGTCAGGTGCCGATATTGCTGGATTGGTTCGTTCTTCTGGATCTCTGGCACTCACGCGCACGCGAAATCAAGGGGAACAATCCCGGGTGATCTTCTCATAACCTTGGAGGACGTGCGTATGGCACTAAACGACTTAAAATCATAGTTGAGCTAAAGCTATTATCATTATCAGTACCCGTTTCTAGAATTGAATTCCATGTAAAGAGCGAGATGCAAATTCATGTAGACAAGCAGTCAAACACATACAGCTGGATTCTCTGGGGACGATATCAATGCAATTTCACATTGTTCATCGAACAGGACGCGGAATTCGTATACCTGGGTCTGGATCAATCCATCGTCTGCGCGTGGGAATGATATCATCTTCTGGATTGTACTTGTACCCTGGAGGAAGCTTGTCCGCCAAGGGCGTGCCCCTAGTTACGGTGGCTGGATTTTTGTCAAGCTCATCGTCCTCTAGATCCAAGTCATCTACATCGTCCCAACCATCTTCCACAACGTCTTCGTCTTCGTGATCATTTTGTCTATCCATGACATCGTCATTTCTTAGCACGGACGATGCAGTAGCAGTAGATTCTGCGAACGGTTTCGAATGCATCGGGGTGAGTCGATCCAAAGGATTGGTGGCGACAGTTGACAGATAGGACGGAAACTGCTGACTTTGCAATTGCGTGAGTCGATCTAACGGGTGAGCACTCGCCGATATAGGGCGCGTATCCTGATGACTTTTCGTACGTCGATCCAACGGATTGATTGGTGCACCCGAGGATGCACTATCAAAGTCTTGTTTTCCTTGTGTCAGTCGGTCTAACGGATTGGCTCGTACATTGGATGAGGGATTACTTGCGACAAAATTGGCATTCGGCTGCCCCTGTGTCAGTCGATCCAACGGATGGACCCGTACCTGCGACGATACCTGATTGGATATCACTTGCGTCGTTAATCGATCCAGCAGATTACTACCAAGGGATGCTTGACGAGCATGCTGCGATCCATGCGTTAATCGATCCAACGGATTACTACCACTGAATGATGTTTGACGAGCATGCTGCGATCCCTCCGTCAGTCGATGCAAGGAGTTTGAGGAATTTGGTGGCGGAATTGGCACGGGTGGCAGCATCATCACATCCGTATACAAAGAAGGATCTTCGTCCGGCAACGCCACCGATTGGGCCAATTTCGTCAATCCCGTCCGCACGAAACCTCCTAAAATCGATGATGGTCGTTGGACTTGCTGGACTTGTTGTTGTTGTTCCGACTCCGCAGTGGCTTCCAACAAGACATCGTTGGGCAAAAATCGCGGCAACTTTTGCGACAATCCCGTGACAGAGTCCATATCCTTCCACGCCGATCGCAATCCGGTCGCGGACTGTGCCCAAACGGCTTGGGATTGCTGCAAGAATAGATCACGAAAGTGGTTGCCGCTGGGCGGTTGTTCGGGTGCCACAGAATGATCTTGTAGATCCTCCATGTGCGACGACAAGAATCGGACACAAGCCTCCAGTTCATTGGTAGTTGAGTTTCTTTGAATCGACCGAATGTGATACTCGACAAATGGTTGTTGCGCATGACAACCAAACACGACTTGTACTTGTACTGTTGCCAGCGACCATCGTCCTTGTTCCGTCGGTAAGGACACTGTGAGAGTGGCGAAGACTTGTACGACCGCGGCCGCGAGATCCAAACGAAATTGCACGTGATCGGCCACCGCCGACGCTAGAAATTGCGGTCTTATGAGTAAATCGGGTCCGGTACAGACCTGCAACAGATCCGCCAACAACGATTGATTCGCACAGTGGCTGATCAACGTGGGATCGTGTTGCAAAAGTGCGGCCATTTCTTCGAGATCTTCCACCACATCACCGTCTTCTTTTATCAAAGTATACTGCATCCGCGGGAGTTCTTTGTGAATGGTATAATCTCGCAAAGCCGGTCGTTGACTATAATAATGAATCAATTCTTGCGCTTTATCCGGTGTATTGTATTCCGATTGTAAGATCGCATTCAACGACGCTTTCAAATGTTCTAATTGTTCCCAATGTTGTTTTATTTTGTGTTTCAACGAATAATCTGAAACCGGATCTTCTTCCATTTCATCTAAGTTATCCAAATCATCTCCCCAACCATCATTATTTTTGGTTGGTTGGTTGTCTTGAATAGGAGACGCTGCGTTGACTTCTTCTTCTTCTTCTTGAAAAAGAAGTCATCGTCACCCCATCCATTGACATTCGAATCATCGTCTAAATGGATGTCGTCGTCATCGTCCCATCCGTCGGTCATGATTTCCTGGCGGTTCCTTTCTTCCTTTCTATCGGTCTAGAAACGACGGTTGTTATTTTTTGATTGCCGACTCCCTTTTATTGCTTTTTCATTTTCTTCTTATTACCGTACTCCGTACTATACTATTATTTTGCGACAAGCAACAAGCAGAAACACCGCGTCGCACGTTGCCCAAGCTGTGCCGGCGCGCATAAAAGTCGTACAGGCACTTGACAACGGAGACACAATAAGGAATTTGGAATTCCGTCATATGCAATAAAAATAATTTGTCGCTCCCTTGGACATGTTGTTATTACGGAGTATTATTTCTCGCAATAAAACAATAACGCATGCCTGTTTTATTGATTGCTGCAATTATAAACTCATCTCATTGCGAAGATAGCCCTCCATTAAAGGGACGAAACATTGCGTTGAATAGTTATTGTTTGGAAATGAGGTTTTTGTGGCTTTTGTCGATTGCCGTGGGTTTACCCACCACGACAATCGGATTTTCCTTTCATCGATCGGCACATTATTACTTGACACATCACCACAAGATCAACACCCCAGTTATTACTCACAAATCATCATCTCTGCACTCGACCACATCGAATAATCAGGAGGAACCCGTGAATGGGGCCATTCCAGCCACGGTCGTGGATACTGATGCGTTAGTCAAATATGCCATCGCCATCACGACACAACTGTCCCTCTTTGCGGCGACCTTTGCCGCTCTCGATTGGCTTCTCCAGGGACGTTCGGTACCCATGGCCTTGAATGCTGCCTTATTTTATGCCATGGCACTCAAATCACGTGTCTTCAATCCACTTTCCAATCAGCGTCCTCAAGTCAAGAGCTTAGAGGCAACCAACCAGAAAAAACGCAGCATGCCATCGTGGACACCTCCCGGTGTCGTCTTTCCCATTGTGTGGCTTTTACTGATTGGTCCTCTGCGCGCCATTGCATCTTCTTTAGTGTATCAAGCCACGCAATCGTACGCGCATCCGGCGATCCTCGCGTTGGTCTTGCATTTGGCCATTGGCGATACGTGGAATACCATCAATAATGTCGAACAACGGTACGGAACGGCCGTCGTTGGGGTGGTGTGTGTGTGGCTTTCCAAAGCCTATGCGGCCTATCAATATTATCAAATCGTACCATTGGCGGGGAAATTACTCGCGATCACATTGGTGTGGTTGACGATTGCTGCCACGTTAGTGACCGCAACATGGAGACTCAATCCGGATGATGCCACCGGTCAACCGCAATCACTGATTCCCGTACGAGGATCGGTCAAAACGACCTTTCAGTGGTTTTCCAAGAAACAGCAACCCGAACAGGAGTCGAAGTAGTCGACAATAGAGTAGTGTAGTACAGTGTGAATATGAGATCAAATTGCTAGTAAAAACAGGATATTCATATCATTGCAAATCAATGCTTCCGCCGTTGTGTTTTCTTGGCCACAGGCACTTTTTTGGAAGTTTGTTTCGGTTTCTCTTTTTGGATGATTCGTTTCTTACGATGATGATTGTTTCGATAATGAAGATTTTCTTGCTCCGTGACACACGGATCGGTACGATGCATGCCTATCAATGCACCCACCAACACCCCATGATCCTGCTTTTCTGATTGTTGCTGAACAGCTTGAACACGTTCTCGTACTAATTGCTGCAGGCGAATTTCCTCTTGTTCTTCGATTTGTTGTTGCGCCGCTTCCGATTGTTTGATTTGTAAGAGTGCCGCGGAATGACTCACTGTAGTGGTAGAAGAAGGAGCAGCAAATTCCGAGAGATCCAATCCTTGGGCAAAGCAACTTTCGAAACCTCCTTTGAGAGAAGTTGAAGGCGGAGCCGACGAAACGAGAGCTTGTTGCAGGCTGGTGGCTTTTTTCGGTGCGGTCATAGTTGCAATGAAACCTTAGTATGTATAGATAATAGAACACACCGAACGACCCAATCACTGCGCCTATGACTCGTGCTATTGAAAATAATTTGTTTGAACCAGTTCCTTTCCTTCGATTGTCAATGAAGAGATTTTGTTATGTTACTTATCTTCTCTTTCAATGACAACGGCTTATTTCGGCTTTCCTGCTGTTGTTTTTTTCTAAAGGCGTTCGATGACGAGCGTTTCGGGAGAAGGACGGACGGACGGTTGACTGACGTACGCTTCACGGTAAATCCTTATCCCCAATGAACCCCAGAACTGCCGATCGAAAAAAAATAAACCGACAATGACTGCAAATTAATTAACACTGAGTAAATAAAAATACAATTGAATCGAGAACATCATTAAATGAAATAATCGAACAGCATGAACAATAGATAGAGAGAGAGAGAGAGACAATCCGCAGTCCGGCGAGAGAGAAAGAAAGCTTAGTTCTTTCGCATAGTTCTTTCGCAACTACCCGAGACATTTCACTCTACAAAGGATGCGTCGCCACGAAATGGTGCGTCCTTCCAACAAGACATCCGTTCCGACCGTTTTACGAGGATTTCTGGTGCTTTTATTGGGATTTTCGATCTTTACAGTTTGGGGCTTGTCCTTCTTATTGCATTCTTCGACTCAAAACCATCCTTTAAGCCACTCGGTGCAGACTCCACCGCAAACATTCACCGAACCTATTAAAATCGCACACGTCATTTCGTTAATTACGTGTCACCGTGCCGATCGCGTACAAGGATTTCGGGATGCCTTGGTAATATTGCGGCATTCCATTCATCAAAATTCCATTCACCATCCTCCGGCGAACAGTCGATACAGTTATCAAATGTACGCGCTGGTGCATGCGGAAGGTGGATGTGATGCACAATTACCACTCTTGCGGCGTTTGGGATACATTCCTTTGGTTTACGATACACCGGTGGATATTCAGTCGATCAACAATGAGTGGTACAAACAGCATGTCGAAGGAGAAAATTGTTGTGGCTCGAAAGAATTCATCAAATTATATGCTTACACATTGATGGAATATCCCATTGTCGTGCATTGGGATTTGGATGTTGCCGTGTTGAAACCGATGGATGATTTGTACGATGCCATGTTGTACGACCAGAACTCGGAACGGGGTTCGGAAGCGCGCCAGAAATTACACCTACAACGACCGCAATATCAAACATTACCCGATCGCATCGATGCGTTTTTCACAAGAGATGTCACCAGCAGTGCGCCGTGGGAAGCCGTACAAGCGGTACAAGGTGGCTTTGTGGTCGCGCGGCCTTCTAAGGAAATTTTTCAAATGTATCGTCAGTTCATTCTGGAGGCGAATTATACAAAAGGACGAGGCCCGACGTCGGGTTGGGGAGGCATGGTGCGTGTGTGATAAAAGGCAAATTCAGACCTGAACGCAACAAATGGTTTCACTCATCTACTTCTTATTAACTTTAAAGGGTTATGGTGGCTTTCAAGGTATGTCACTCGTTCAACGATCCGAGCGTCAATATTTGCTTCCTTGTTCTTTGGGTCTCACTTCAATTTGACGAGTTTTAGGAGCCATGGCGTATCAAGGCGTCTTGGCTTATTTTTACGATCAAATATATCCCGGGCATGCGGTAGAACTGGATGTTTGTCGCTGGAATCAAGTGGTTGCAGATGTCATATGGAGAGGACCCGATCACATGGAATACCACGGTCAATGCCGACAATATCCACCGGCTGGAGTGTTACACGAAAACAATACACCCGCGAAAGGTCTTTGTCAGGATTGTCGGACATTACCGGTGGAAGAAACCTACACGGTTCACTACACAGCCTGCAAAAAGCCTTGGGAATGTCTTTTACCAACTCCACGCAATCCACGTGACAAGCGGCACGTGTATCGTCTGAAGGAGCTCACGAATGTCACGACTTGTGGACTATTGTTTCGTCAGTATTTTAATTACCGCCAAGAAGTGGAACAGCTGCTAACGGCCCACGGTCTCGAACCAAAGAAATACGAAGGCAGCTTTCATCCGGAATATTTCATGGGATATTGCAAACGAGCTGGAGGATACGATCCCATGCTGTCGATTCCCGATGATTCTGATATGAATATGATCTATGGCTTTTGACAAGTAGAGTTATCACCAAGTGTTGATCCCGATTGACAATGTCGTCGACTTACTCCATCCAGCGTCCTTTACAACACCCGCAGCAGTGCACAAGATAAGCAAAAACAGAAGTCTTCGAAAAGCATCCGTCTTCACCAGTATCGCCTGTCGAATTTATAGTTCCATGAGAGTAATGAGGCGCAATGCTGATGGCTGATGGCAGATAGCAAGTACGAACTGCGATCATATCTTGTAAGTGGCTGTGCTCAGTTTGACACTGTCACCGGTCACGAAAAGTGTTGTTATTTGGTTGTACCTTGCTTGTGGTACTGCATTATGATTGATAGTTGATCATTGCATTTTCATTTTTCCCTGTTCACTGATGGTGATGATTCGGGTCGTGCTGTCGTGCTAGAATTGTACGTAGTTCATTCTACGAAGTTTTTTTGAGGGAGTACAAGACGCTTCTTTATGAGGCTGAGGTTTCTAGACTTTAGTGAAGCCCGAGTGTAGAGAGCGAGAGCTAAGAGCTTAGTCAATATTCATTGGCTTGTATCTAGCCAGACCAGTGGTATAAAGTCCCAGTCTAAAGAGTTTTCCTCTGTCTTTTCTCTCGACCTTCCTCTAGTCTCGTACTAAATTAGCCAAGAAGGGAGGGAGGAGCCAAGAATGGAACATGTACTGGAGAAGGCTGACTTGAAAGGGGAAAAGGGAAAAGATGCTTAATACTTTAGTCAACAATGAAGAGAAAACCTACTTGGCTGAAAGATTGAAAGACTATTGTTTTTGTCAGAATAAGATCGCCTGATTCGAAAGATGTTGAAGAGCTGGAAGCTTGGCGTTATATCATTTTTTCTATTGGTTTGCTGGATGCTGGATGGAACGGACGGTCATCTGTCATGAAGACCACGTTACTTATAGGTCAAAAATACTATTGGGCTTGTAGTAGGTGTGCGAACTGTTCTCTCCTCAATCCTGCTCAGCGATACTTGAAATGACTCAGATGACTTATTCGCTTTACGATTTCAACCCGAACAATTGGTCGAAATCACGATGAACGACGAACAATTGCCAGTCGTAGGCAGATCTAGGGTTCTGAGTCTGAAGTCAACGCATGCCATAAAACATTTCATTGAAAATAAACTCTTTAAAATGGACTCTCTCACGATGGACACTGTGAGCAATCATCTCGACTCTGTCCCTTTCAAGCCGGTTCGTAGGCTATCATCGACGAAATCCGTCTCTTCGATATCGGATGCAAATTGCCGACCAATGACGCTAGTGAGCCTTTCACTAGCCAGAAGAAGCTTTGTCAATAAAACAGTTGCCAATTCCAAACGAAGAGTCAGCTTTAAAACGAATGCTACCGGTGAAATCTACCACACAGAGCACGTCTACCCTCGTGCACTTCAGGAAACGTCCACTGGCTCGCTCTTCTACACACAAAATGAAAGGAGAAGAAAGTTCATGCATACACAAACGGAAGTTGCATCTTGCAGGAACATCCATAGTTCATATGTCCAGGCTGTCGAGACCTTGTTTGTATCCGGGGAATCGGTTGATGACAAAGAAATCAAGAATCTGACCTTAACCGTCACACAGCACTCTTGTCGAGGCCTCGAGCGCCGAGTGTCAGGACTCTTTGACCGCCGACGTGACTGTCTTCGACAACAACTGCTGCGACTCCAATCAAGACTTCGTGACGAAAACACCCAGCCCGAGCTGCAGAGCCAGCTTCTGTCAGATATCAGCATCATCCTTAGCAAGAACGCCCGATTGTTTGCGGAGCGAGTGGCCGCAGGAGACGCCCTCCAAAGCCAATCCGATTCATCTGGAGTCGCGAAGGCTGCTTAGAGATACTACCATCGAACAATACTGCAATATTTCTTTTATGAAACTTTTTGACATGTTAACATCAGCTACTTTGATAAACTAATAGCATGGGCTACATTTTCCTTGTCCAATATTCGTTCAATCGATCGAACGACATCGGCGGCACTCGGGCGATCATCTGGATTTAATGCGTAGAGCAAATACATGAGTTCGGATAATTCCGGATCGCTGCGTCGCACTCGCTGTGGTAGACTCGGTTTGATGCCCCAGATAATCAATCGTTGTATGATGGGTTCGGCGTAACCCCAGTAATAGTACGGCCATGGTTCACGGCCCGTCAGAATGATATACAAGACGTTCCCAAAGGAGAATAAATCCAGCTTTTCGTTTTGCGATGGCAACTCGCGGTATTCTTCCGGAGCCCGATCGGTTCCCGGAGCGATTTGGATTCGAAAGTCGCAGGGCTGTTTCGTTGTTTTGTAATATCCCATGAACCGACATCGATTGAAATCATTGATTTTAACGTTGCCATCTTCGCCCACCAAAAACTGCCGTGCCCCCAAATCGACGTGTATTATGGGTCCACCAGGAATCTCGTGCAGTGCCGCCAGTCCTCGTGCGGCACCCAACGCCAGTTGTAATCGATCCAAGCGTGTGCGGGTGTACTTGACCAAGCTGGGATCTAGCCCTTTGGCCACTTTATCGAGTGTCTTGGAAAGAAATTCCGTCAAGACACTGTTGCCACAAAAGCCGTACGGGTCGATGACATGCGGCGATGCAGTCAACCGTTCCATCACTAAACCATCGCGTCGGTGTCGATCGAAATTGTGGGCATCAATGTCGTGCTTCAGACGCATAATCTTCAACACAGCCGTCTCATTGTTGTAAGAAGAAGAAGAATCCACCGCCCAAACATCTCGCCAATAGCCATTCGCCAAGAACCCTAGCGAACTGCCTGTCGCATGACGTTGTTCGAGATGCGGTAAATCAATTTCGTGCAATAGATTACAAGTGGGGAATTGCAGTTTTTGCCAGGCCGGACGCGCACAAGCGGTCTTTCGTTTGTCCATGACGCGTTGGATCGAACGATAATGATACTCTTCTACGAGTATTTGGATCCACGACACCGCCCATACAAGAACACTCAATAAAAGAACATATGTCGATATTCTACAACACCATTGGAGCCAGGATGTTGACTTCCGACGCGTTTTTTTCTGAAAATCAACACTTTTCTCGACATCGACAACTAGACATTGCGGATCTTCTGGTGATCTCGTTTCTTCCGTCGCCGTGTAAGATACATTTCTTCGACGCATTTTGTTGCTCGTTACACTAGTGATCATGAGTTGTTTGCGATTATAGGTAAAGGGCGAGAGAGAGGAACACAAACATGCTTTGATGACGACGAAGAAGTGAGTGAGGGCTTGATGAAACCGTTGCTGGAACGGATAAATTCACGCACGTCCTGTTCCTCACAATATAATCCGTGTTCACGCGCGCGCGCACGCACGTCGGCTTAAATGACGTCTTGCTGTCGGTCGGTGTGATGGGTGGAGGGCGAAAAAAAAAAGACGAAAATGAAGACAACGAGTTAATGCATGTTATTATTATTGTTGCGATGATTCTTCATCATTGTTCACGTTCGACTTTGAATGACTATCATTACTTTGCTTCCCTTTGTTATCCTATGCTGCGTCCATTTATAATCAAACGACACTTTCATGGCACCCACCTTCGTCCCTTTTGGCGCATGCTAAAAGACATTTTGCAAGGAGACGATCATCGGAATCCACAAAAATTATTGGAGCGGAATTATTTGTATTTGACACTTCTTTTAATAGAAGCGAAACAACAAGGAATCACGACCCGCGAAGCCGCTGCCTCGTTCCAGTTTGAAACCCTGACGAATGCACAATTGCGTCAAGAAGTGCAGCGTCGTTTGGAGCCCGACTTGATGACTATTTTTAAAGCATTTGATCGAGTCGATGCAACGTTGGATACCCAAAACATTCACGAACTACAAAGGATAATGCACCATGAAATAGGAGTGACAGAAAATGAATTGATTCGAGTACAAAATCAAACCGATGATTCCGCGACACGACGACAAGAGGAGTTTTTGCAAAGAAAAAAGAATGCCCTACAAGTGCTGCTTCATCCGGAGGAACGACCGACAGAACGAATCGATGGACTCGATGCACTTGGAACAGACCTGACAAAAGGAGTGTCAGAGGATACATTGGCACGAATCCGCTCCTTTCAACTCATAAACGCCTGTCGCTCCGCAAAAATTAAAGAAGAATTGGGATACTCTTTATGGATATTACCTTCGCTCATTCCAAAAGCGAGACGCGGTTGTTTTGTTGACGGAAAAGTACCACTAGGTTCGCTAATAGCATTTCAGCCAGGCGAAGTTTGGTGCAAAGAGCACTTGGTGACCAGCGATCCAGAAGTCGTGCATCATTTCGACGACGGAGACGAAGATTGTCAAATATCGTTGCGGTTTGATGATTACGTGATTGATAGTAGAAAATCACCCGTCTTTGTTCTCAATCGAGACGGATCCATGAATCCATGGGCGTTGGGCCACATGGTCAATCACCCTCCGGCAGAAGGCTTCCCCAATTGCCATTGCGCGATGTTGAATTACACCGTGCGTGCTTTCCAATCACAGGAACAGCTCGTCAAATACATTCCCAATAGTTATGCCAGGCCCTTGGGGTGGCAAAGCCAGTTTTTCTGCCGGAACCGATTTTGATGCATGGACTTTGTTTAGTCAGTCGACGTCATCTTGAAAATGAGGAACTCATGTACGACTATCGATTGCAGTCAGTAGAAACACCCGAGTGGTATACGATCGTTCGTTACGGAGACGACAGCTTAGACAACGAGCAAGTTGTATTTTTTCGCGATGATTGGAGAAACAAGTGAATGGACCGTGATTTAGAGATCCACCGTGTCGCTTACAGGGCCGACGAGTACGCTTAACTTCTCGCTGGCCTGAAATGGATACCAACAATAACAATCTTTTTCCACCATTAACGGATCTTCCCAGCCCGCTATCTCGGTCCACAATGCGTCGAAAACTTGGCAAGTTTCCGCATCATAATGACGAAATTGACCACGCGTAAAAGGATAAAATTTGTTGCAGTGATGTGCATGCTCGTCCTTTTCCAGCGATTTCAAACCAAGGCGTGTCCGGACGGTCGGCTCTAAAAAAGGCGGACTCGATTGTAAAACTTTTGTGTGACTCGCTTTGTCCAATGTTTTGTATTGATGGCTCCAATAAGTCACAGAGAGTTCGGCGAAAAATTCTCGTTCGTCTACCATCTGCACACGAATGAGAGTGTTAGCTTTACAGTCTCTTGAATAAATAAAGCGCAAATGTTACACTTACAGCGTAGGCCAAATCACAGTCAATTGTCAAACCAGCCCAGTCTCGTCGAAGCACCTGTTCATATTTCTCCGAAAGTTTTGCCTTCTGATAAACTTGTCGAATTATCGAATTATCAAGACCGAGAGCAAATTGATGAATCAGGTGACACAATTCATGAAGTATCAATCCGCATCCATTCCAGTGCCATCGCATCCGGCGGTACGAAAAGCAATTGTAAATCTCAATTCCGTGCTGTTTATCCGGACAATCCTTCGCCCAAAGTAACCACGCACGGTGATGATGCGCTGTCGCATGTGCCAAAGTAACCGGATTATCAATGGGACCCACGGCATATTGTGAATTAATCCAGATGCACGTACGTCGAATTAACGGATGAACACTTTTGGGTAATAGGCGTAGACATTCGCAGAGATCGTCATCGAGATCTTTCAAAATTTCGGGGCATGCCGACAATACGGCAGGGCGACATTGTGTTGTGATCCGGCTCCGTTTGAGCTTGACTCGAATGTATACGTGTTGAGTATTATCGATCATGATGGTTGTGGAAGTAGCATCATTGGGCTTTTCGGAGTTCGCTGGGCGGAAAAACGCCTTGGATTGCCTCAAAAAGGTATGCATCGGCGGCGTTCAATTCTCTGATATGCCAAATTATTTAGAAAACACCGTAACTGTCTAACATCAAACAAATAAGCAACATGTCAGGGCAAGGTTGTTGCATAATCATTACAGGTATAGAGCTGCGAGTGTTGAAGTGCTGTCCAGCAAACGCATCGGAGGAACATTTCTTTCGAAATAAGCTTGAGGTCGAAACAAGTGGTTCCGTTTCGTATCCTCTGTCCTCTGCTAAGTGAAAAACGTAAAACACGAAAATTAAGAACCGAAGAGCTCACGACTGACATCACCCGAAACATGAAACTCCACCGAAAAACTCCACCTCGCAGAACAAAAATCAAATTGTTCCTTTTCATCGATCGTTCAAAACACTCATCACATCAAGATTCATTCTTTTACAATTCGTACTAGTCATTTACAATCATTTATAAAGTGATAGAATGCTGAGATACAATGAGTGAAAATTTGCAGACTAATCCGGAATCAATGACATCTGAGGTTCTCCTCGACGCCAGTATCTCGCAACGAAAAGACTTGATTCAAGTTCTGCTCGAACATGGTGTCAACGCGAACCATTGTGATGTCAATGGGAATTCATCGTTGTTCCATGCTGTTTGTAATGGTGACGTAGACACTGCGCAACTCCTTTTGCGTCAGGGTGCGCTCCCCAATCAACGAAATTTGGATGGCAAGACACCCTTGTATGCGGCTATCATCAGTAACAACATCAAAATGATCAAGATGCTGATCGAGTACGGTACTGATATCAATCTACCAGTGTATTGGTATTCGCCCGCTTACCATTGTGTCCACATTCATCTCATTCGTAACGTGCAGCAAGAACGTAGTGTTCTAACAGGATCGTCCCTCCTACTACTTGCACTGCACCTCAAACACTCGATGGCAGCACAAATACTAGTATCTCAGCTGAACGTCGACGCCAATGCAGTTGACTCGGCTGGACAGGCTCCCTTACTGCTTGCTTCTAGATCAAGAAGGTATTCCAAAGTCTATAGATCGCTACTTTCGAAAAAACATATTGACGTCGAGACGACCGACAAAAAGGGAATTTTCCTCTCTACGTGGCTGTGACACTAGGGAACTCGGAGCTTGTGGGTCTTTTATTGAATCGCGGTGCTGATCCGGCACGAAAGATAGGAGATTTGTCGCTGTTTGAATACGCATGTCGACGGTCGAACGTCGAAATTATCTACCATTTCATTCGATGTCACCCTAATTTATGCCATCGTCATATTGTTTACGGCTAATACGGTCATTTTAAGCTGCATAGTATATTTTTGAAATATATAACAAAACGCATATTCATAGTTTTTGTCGTGCTTTGCGTCTCTTGTCTAGATCATCGATCATTTCCGTGAAAGTGAGAGGGATTATAAAAATGGCGGTACGGTACCGGGGTACTTGGTACAAGGTAGCAACTGTCTGTCGCTCGCGCGTCTACAAAATCTGTATGAAACCAACAAGTCCCTCATTTTTTCTTTTGCTGCGCTGATGACGACGACAACGACTCCTCGTTACTCTTGGGGGAGTACTAGGAATCAATCACCACGAACAAACATCAGTTTGTTTAAGGTCTTCAGCTCGGCATTAAAGAAAATCATAAAAAGTTTTCACAAGGATGACAAAGTCAAAAAGGAGGAAAGGCATGTTATGTGCAGCAGCTTATCTGACGCTTTCCCAGCAAGGTGCAGCCTTGAGAGCACCTTCTCGGAGCATTGCCAAAAGACAAGCTTCCGCGTCAAAGAGTACAGATAAATCAAAATACTTTTTTAACAAGAACAAGAAGTCGAATGCGGAAGTTATATCAGAAGTACCGGTTGCTCGAACGTCGTCCTTCTCCGCCATGTGGGCTGGACAGGTCGATTCATTGCCAAATATTGAACCTCATACTCTCATTCTGGGTACACACCCATCGACGACCTCGTTAAAACAGCAGCAATATTACGCTCATCCAGTCAAGTAAGTAAACATAAAAAGTATCTCACGCGTTCGAGGCCAAAAGTCGAATCGCTCACCTCTCGTGCCTTATCTGCTTTTCCTTTGAAGCGCTTTCTGGTGGATTGCTGGCGATTGCTTGGGGTTCCGACGCGATACAGGGATTTCACCCAGCTCGGGTCAGCCCTATGCGTTGGCAAAGTCGCTTCGATACGAAAATGTACTGCCTTACGAGGAGCAAATGAATTTGTTGCTGGCGAATGGCTTTTGTTTATGGGACGTTGTTCATTCGTGTGAACGAAAGGGATCTTTAGACCAGAACATACGCAATGAAGTAGTGAATCCAATCCGCGAATTCTGTGACGAGCACCCTAGTATTCAACGTGTCGTTCTTGCCAATGGTAGCACAACTGCGTCTCTTTTCAAAAAAGTATTTTAAAGACTGGTTAACCTCAGGAGTATTTAAGGCTGGAGAGGATGAGTTTTCTCAACGGGCGTTTGGCAAATCGGTTTTGCCTGAGCCTCTTTGCGGGAAACTGAACCGCGTATCATAATTATTTCCGCAATCAGTGTGAGTCCAGCAGCGGCGAAATTCACATACGAGCAGAAACGAGACTTTTGGCAAGTAAATGTTTATCAGCCAGGCTTAGCAGATCGACGATAACTTTTCCTTTTTAAGTCGTCTACATTCACACTAAGCTTCTCAAGAGCCTCCTTTCACAATAATAGCCACTGAGTACAACGAGACGGAGCACGGAGTATCACGTACAAGTATCACTCTAGCCTCGGCCCTCGGTGAATCTTGAGTCACGAATGAAACGAATCATCAAACCGCGTACGATTGGGGTTTCGCGTGCCAAGCACGCGCCTAATCACATCAAACGGTACTAACATCTCTATGTAATCCACCCATGGCGTTTTCCCGAGGTCATCGCATATGGTAAAGTTGTACACGTCCCCCGACGTCAGACAAGGTTGAAGTCGCGTGCTACTGTCGGCGCGTGGCGGTTCGGTTCTCGTCCCATAAAACCGCAAGGTGTGTCGTGCAGTGATAACCACCGAAGAACACAAATTGGAGTACATGGGGTTTTTCCACGACGATCGAACGTTTTTTCTCTTCTTCAAAACGAAAGATGGCACCGAGAGAAGTGGAACGATCATTTGGCAGTATCGCCGATGATGAAGGGAGTGAAAACAACAGCATTGTAACTGAGAAGAAACCTTCGGACGATGCGGAGAGTCTGTCGAACGAATATGTGCTAAACGTGGCGTTTCTGAGTTTTGTCGGCTTTTTACTTATCCAAGCAGTCTTTGCTTTGATTGCGAACAGCCAAGCAATGCTAGCGGACTCGGAAGCAATGTCTGTGGATGCGTTGACTTACATGTTTAATTTAATGGCCGAGCGGATCAAAACGCGCCCTTTTCAGCGAGCGAACTGGAATTACCCGGGAAACATCGGGCTTACCGAAGAGAACTCCAAAGACTTTATCTGGAGCTGATTCCGCCTGCTTTGAGTATCATGACATTGATCGCGGTTACAGTCATGACGCTAAACGAGGCATTCTCTGCACTTTTCGGGTCATCAACTACCGACGACGATGAAGTAGAAGACGTGTCGGTACCCATAATGCTATCGTTTTCAGGAGCGAATCTTCTGCTAGACATTGTCAATGTCACTTGCTTTGCTCAAGCGAATTCCATTTACGGACTTGATATAATAAAACCATCTCAGCGTAAGAAGACAGTGGAAATGGGCTATCCTGAGGAAACAGTCAACGAGTCATCAAGTCTGCTGCATTCCGATAAACGAGTTGTTTATGACGAGAACGAAGATATTGAGCTGGTGAATTTGAACATGTGCAGTGCATGGACGGTGAGTACTTCTTGCTAAAGTTGCTTGTGAAATGAGTACGGAGTATCATCCTCTCATTCGTTTTCTCATTGATCTGCAACAGCATGTGTGCGCCGACACCTTGCGGTCCGCTGCCGTCCTAATTGCTGCGATCATTGCAACACTGGTATCTAGTGTTGACGGTGCCGTCGCCGACTCGATAGCCGCCATTGTCGTTTCGTTAATTATATTTATCAGTGTCCTTCCGCTCCTACG
The DNA here is from genome assembly GCA_030295235.1 of Fistulifera solaris. Classification (NCBI taxonomy): domain Eukaryota; phylum Bacillariophyta; class Bacillariophyceae; order Naviculales; family Stauroneidaceae; genus Fistulifera; species Fistulifera solaris. The sequence goes on along the minus strand of AP026158.1, from coordinate 303,508 downwards.
GGGATTGATGATCACGGCACGACAATTGCAGACTTTGCACAAAAACCCACCTCTTCACAGCATCGAGGTGTGAGCATGAGACCCTCAACCAAAAAAACTCATGTTGTATACTATGTATATTTCTGCCTTGGGCCCTTGAAGCTCTACGCAATTTTGCTCATCAAACTAAGGTAATAGATAAACTGACACAGGCTAAATTTTACCAAACGAAACGCATCATCTCTAGTTTTCGAGGCGCGTCATCAGAATAGCAAACGCAAATGCAAAAGACACGGATACGAGGTTGTTGACAAAGAATAAGAAGATTGTTTCTACTTTATTCTTCTTCCTCAGCATCACCGCCGGCGATGCTGTAGTATCGCATTTCGTACGAGTTTTTGGAAGCCGCTACCACACGCAAGAAGTTCTTTAGCTGGAGTTTCTTCAAATAGCGCTTGCTCAAATACTTCAGTTGACGTTTCGAAAAGCCAAATCCGCCGGAGCGGCGACCGTTAATTTGGTGCGATCACGAGTAATGACCACACCGGCTTGAGCCAATTGACCCGTCTTGTTGTTGATTTTGATGCGATCGTGCAAGTATTTCTCGAATTGCGCGACATCCAATACTTTGTCTTCTACAGGTGCACTGCAGTCAATGACAAATTTGGAGCCTCCGGTTTTCTTTCCCTTGACCTGTCATGAGAGAGAAGATGAATGTGGAGGGTCAGAGTGGATGATTCGAAGTGTGTACCGAGTAAAAGCATGGAACAAGATGAAAGGCCCCCGCACTGACATGAGAAAGCGTGAGCACTCTCATGTAGACGGGTAGGCGGATCGCAAAGGATCTCTTACCATGGTGGTTGTTGTGATTATTGATTTCGTTGTGATATCAAAAGTTGTGCAACAACGGCGACTTTCTTGGCAGTCGAACCGCGCGGCAGAGTCACTTTTAGTAAACAGGTAACATTGAATCATATTCGTTGGGGACTAAATGACAAATGACAGTAACCCTCAATTGTAATGACAGTAACCCTAACTTTTACGAAGTTATGGCAATGGTCGAAAAATAATACGTACTACGTACTACTAGTAAAAAGCGTTCCTTTTGCCTTTCGCCTCCTACCGGTACCCAACCTCTCGCCCCTTTCATCGTCTGTGCATTGTCGGAAGTGACGTCAGCCACGGCCGGAGTGAGAAGAACAAAAACGGAGAAAAATGTAAAAAACCACGCCATCGACTGTTTTTATCGGAACACATCATCATCATCATCATCATCATTCTCATCTTCTTCCTTCTCGCACGTTCGCTCAAGACGTCTCAGAGCAACGAACAGCCGCATTCTTGAACAACAGAAAGCAAACAAATGTCTCTGCTCAGCATTCTCTTGGTTTTATCATGCTTGCTGAGCCAGACAATGGCATTTTCGACGCCCACCAAGCCCGCTTCATTAACATGGAAGGATATGCCGCGCAAGGAGCGAACGGAAGTTTCTGACACTGTCGAAATTGCGGTGGGAAGAGTCGCTATGGTGGGTTCCGTGTTGTTTTTGACGGAAGAAGTTTTGACGGGTGAAAGTATTTTGGAGCAAATGATGGATACCGCACATGTGCTTGTACATACTGTATACTAAGAAATGATATAGCATTCTATAAATCTTCATTTATCTCTTTCTCATTTGTAATGCCACTGCCAGAACCGAAACGGCAATGGCAGTCAGGAGAAGCGAATGTTCTGAAACAAACGACTTTTTGTTGCCGCTGACACGAGACTCTACGAAGTTTTGCACTTTCTTGAGGTCTTTCGACAACTCGAAACGACGAATGGGAAGTTTTTCCAAAACTTGGATCTCGGTCGGTGTGGGAGGATCCTGCACGGCGCGACGAACGGCGTCCGGAAACTTTCCTTGGTCGGCCGTTGCGAGGCACACCATTCGTGGTGACACCAACTTTAGGTTGTGAATCGCTTTCACGCCGACTGCGGAATGTGGACACAACAGGTAATTGTGCGATTTATGATATTCTCCAATGACACGGATGGTCTCGTCGGTGTTGACTCGCGAAGAGAAAAAAGTCCCCCTGAGCCTGACGGAGCTGGGCAGGGCTGACTGATAGAACGTTCGTTTTCTCAAAGTCGGTCATCCATTGCTTCAATTTAGCAGGGTCATTACCAGTCAACCAGAACAGGTACCTTTCAAAGTTACTGGATACGCAGATGTCCATAGATGGACTGATAGTCTCTTGGATCGATTCTCTTTCGTATTTACCGGTTGTGAAAAAACGGTGAAGAATGTCATTCTCGTTCGTCGCAACGACAAGCTTATCCACGGGCAACCCCATTTGCTTGGAGTAAAAGCCAGCCAGAATGTCTCCAAAATTGCCAGTCGGTACAGAGAAGCTGGCAGTTTCCGCATTCGAGGAAGTGACTCGGAAGTAGCTCCAGTAGTAGTAAGTCGTCTGGGCCAAGACGCGGCACCAATTGATGGAATTCACGGCACCCAAATGAACTTTGTCACGAAATGCGGGCGTATTGAAAGATGCTTTGACAAAATCTTGGCAGTCATCAAAGGTAGCGTCTTTGACCGCCACAGCAAACACATTTTCATCGGGGACCGTGATCATTTGCAATTCCTGACGGTGACTGACCCGACCGTGCGGATACAGGATGATACAAGAAACTCCCCGCTTGCCTCGCAAACCAGCAATTGCCGCACTTCCTGTATCACCAGATGTAGCTCCCAATACAGTCAATTGTCCACCATTGGAGCCTGTATCTAGAAAATATTCAAAGAAGTTGCCTAACATTTGCAACGCAACATCTTTGAACGCCAATGTCGGTCCGTGAAAGAGTTCCTAAGTAGCAAGAGAGCGAAAATTTTTATGAGGAAAAGAACGTAACGACACAGTTGTGACAGTATGCAGCATAGACGCACCAATACGGCATGACCGTTGACTTGAATGACAGGCGTAACGTCCGGATGGCGAAACGCCGCACAGGATCGATGAATAATGTCTTTGAGCACCGAAAGAGGCACTTGATCTTCTTTGACGAATTTTCGAAAAATCTGTACCGATAAATCCGGATAGCTGAGATCGCGCCAAGCCGCCAGTTCTTCCGCAGACACCGTCGGTATTTCATCTGGAACAAACAAACCGCGATCATGGGCTAATCCTTGCATGACGACGGTACGGAAGTCAAGCTTCTTTTGACCGCCGCGCGTGCTGCTGTAAGTAACAGAAGACATGATTGGAACAAAAAGAGATATGTAGGATAGAATAAATAAGTCAATAGCTCAACGCCTTTTCTTTGTGGTTTGAATCTCCGATTGCAAAGAGAAATCGTCGCGACAGAAAAGCAAGTGTGGAGACGTGCAACGTGCAACAAACGTGCGCAAACGAATGGACGGAAAAAGTGCGCCGTCGTCGTACGTCACCTCAGAGTCAGTCGTAACACTCATTCACGAGTGATTATAATACCGCATCGGTACTGACACTGAGAATGATTTTGCCGCGCCCGCTTCCCGCACAAAGGGCATCGACGCCAATTTTGGCATTTTCTTCGGAAGTCAACGGCATTCCTTTCATGATTCAAGACAGACACAAGTCCTCGTTGTTTAATCGACCTCTGCGTCAAAAAGGTTGCACCAATCATGTTTCCTCTACAACAGTTTTCAAATGCTTCCCTTGATTGCTCCGCCAGTAGTAAAGAACAGGCCTCGTTCGTCTCTTCGACCGAATGTATTTCGGAGGCCGTCAGTGGATACGGCGCCTCGCGCTGGTCAGACGGATTCCGTCTTGTGGTTTCAACCGGATGTTGAGCCCGCTGCAGGTTTCGTTCTTCCGAGTATTATTGGAGGAACTCCGGTGGCGGATAACTTGACGTATCCCTATTTTGTGCATTTTCCCGGGGATGATGATAGTACCTGTGGAGGCACATTGATACACGAGGATATCATACTGACAGTCGCAAGTTGTCCGGCGGCACAAACTGCAAACCCGTATATTGGAAGTGTACAATGGAAAAGTGGATCTCAGCTTATTGTAACACAACGGCTGTCACATCCGGAATTCAACGAAATATCCAGGGCGAACGATATCATGCTGGTCAAAATTGATGCACCTCGAACAGAACCGACTGTGACTATTGCGACAACTTCACGGCCGGCGGTCAATGAACCACTTCGGGTGATGGGTTTTGGACTGTTCAATAATACCGAATTTTCCGCTTTGCTTCTGGAGGCGGAAATCAATGTTTTGGATTTTGATGAATGCATTGACGTGTATTCCGAACGATTAGATTCCAACTCACAAATATGTGCGGGGAGTGTTACAGCTGCGATAGGATCGTGTTTTGACGATGAAGGTGGTCCACTGATTCATGCTACCGAAGATATACAGTATGGAATATTCTCCTTTACGGAAAGTTGCATGTCAATTGCGCCTCAAATTTACACCGACGTGACAAAATATAGCGATTTTATTGAAGCCGGAATCTGTGAATTGTCATCAAATCCGCCCAGCAGCTGTAGTACAACAGCTCCTAATCAATCACTGGCTCCTTCGGTCGCTCCACTCGATTTACCCGGTGCTACAAGTTCTCCAACACCCCCGTCTCCGGTCGAATCAACAACAAATACTCCTATATCACCAATTGCTGCGCCTTTGGCTCCGCCGACCAATCCTCCCTTTGCACCGATAGCACCCTCTGTGACACCACCGAATGATACAGTCCCTTCTGTGACTCCGCCAAACGATACGGCCCCCTCCTTGACACCGCCGAACGACCCTCCCGTTACTTCTCCCCTTCAACCTCCCGTCCAACCATCCAGTAAAGCTTCGACCAAAATGTCGCGTAGATATTCGTCAAGTGCAAAGAAAAGTAACGAAAGGAGTGGGAAATATGCCAGTCAAACAAGTCGCACAAAGATTCACAGCAACAAGGGTAGTGCAGACGAACATGCAAGTGCTGATAGCGGACAAAATGATTCAAACAAAACAACGCGATCCAGAGGAAGGAAGAGCGAAAGTTTTTATAGCGAAATACCCATTACTAGAAAAAGAAGTAGCACAAGCAAAAAAAGCAGCAAGCAGAACGGAAGGCCAAGCTCGAAAAGAAATTCTACACACCTCGTGACAACATCTACACCAATACGCATTCAGAACAAGAATGGCAGGCCATAAGCGACTTTAAGTTCAATTCGAAAGCACTCAAATAGAAAATGATCATGGAGTCACAAGGGGTTTTTGGGCTTTTAGATGACGCAAAGAAAAAAAAGCATTTTTTAAATGATATTGTGCGACGCATCAATCAACGTCAAAAGACGACTGTTTAGCCAACAAATCACATTCATGTCGTCAACATATCCTAATACCTTAGATTCAGATCTTCATGGCTACAACGCAGAGCGCCAACACGAACATCCCTGCCCCGACGTGGCTTGCGAATGATTCGTCGCTGTTGCTTTTGCTGGCCACAGGAGCACTGTTTTCAGGTGTCGTGGGAGCATCGTCACCAGATGCCGTCGGGGCTGCAGCGGGCGCCGAGTGATCATGATGTTCTTCCGCAACGCATGCATAGCCAACCGGTGCACCAGATACAGCAGCAGAGTTGGGCATGAACGTTAAATCGGTGGTTGATACTATAAGACTAGTCGTGAAATCTGTCCGGGCTGTTGCTGTGACTTCCCCGTGAATGCTGTGTAAAAGCTCAATTGCATCGATTGCATACATTTTCATGGCAGCTTTCTCAAACACAAAAGCTTGGCCATAGCCTGTTGCCATAAACGCGGCGGTGCAATCTGTCATGCCTGGAATGACTTCAACTTGACTCAAGAGCTCCCATGTATCCTGAAACTTGTAGATTTGGACAACTCCCGTTGCCAGCAAAGTAAAGATAACTTTCGCTTCGGCCTGCTCATATGCCGAAGAGCATGCCTTGGCGGGTAGAGAAAGCATGTGGTTATCAGAGATACTTTCGAGTGTTGGATCAAAGGCAAACATGTTGAACGACAAGTCACTATTGAAGTTTCCGATAATGTGGCGCGCACGGGGTGCTCGAGAAAGGACCCCACACGGTGGTCAGCGAAGCCGTTTGGGTAGAGAAGCGATCGAGATGTGTACATGGCTGAAGTTGGCTCATAGTCTACCAACAAGATCCCTCCATGTGAGGAATCACATCCCAACGCCAATTTGCCCTCCACAGCAGCACTTCCATGGAAGCCGACACACGAGCGGTCTTTGTCATCAGCCACATTTAAATTGTGAAGGAGATTTCCATTGTAGTCCTGCACCACGAAACCGTTTGGCAATGCCGAGCTATTTTCCACACGCGCGACGCGTTCTGGGAGGGCAACTGACACTAGCAGATGATCATCATCTACTGGAATAGCAACCCCGTGATGGCTTCCTGCGAGAACAACAGAGTGCGCAATAGCGGTAGGCTCAGCAGTGAAAGAGAAGAGAGTCTTGTCAACGACGTAGACAGTTGTGTTCACTTGAGCTTGACTTGGATCCGGGTTGAAGTACCCGTCGCAGAAGACAGCAATCTTGTCGTCGTGATCAACAATGTGCGTCGCGCGAGCGCAATTGATTTTCGCGTTTTGCAACTCAGAGGGTTCGCTCTTCTGGACATCAACGTGGTCTCCATGCGACTCAAGGGTTGTTCCTGCTCGGTAAAAGTAGATGGAGCCATCTTCGTACATTGCCGTTTCCACGCCACGGTGAACAATAGCGATCTCATTGTCACCAACGGAGTATATAGCTTGTCCTTCAATTTCAGCAATCCCGTCAAGGAGTTTTCCAGTTGATGTCAATGCTTCAAGTTCTCCATCCAGATCAAAGTAGTGAACCGACGACGAGTTAGCATCGGCAACAAACAGTCGTCCGTTTGTGCACAAACGCTCTGCAGCAACTCCTGAGATAGCAGAAGCCATCAACGAGAAGAAAGAGAAAGATAATACCATGGTCAAGATGTTTTTCCTGCTTTAGCATGAAAATAATAAACACTGAGAAAAGTGATACAATCTTGCCTTCTGTTGTGTTTTCGTAGGCTTTCAGATTGGAATTCAGAATGGCCACGACAGCAAACAACTTCTCGTGCGCACACAAATTAGGCCAACAACATGAGCCTTGAAAAGGCCAGTGCCGGCTTTTGATTTAACTCTCGGCTTCAAACTTGCCCATAAAATAATTTGGACACGCGGCGTGACATGTTGCTGTAACACCTGAAATGTGAATGTGACAGCGTATAATCTATTTTTATTATTTACAGTTCATAACTACCAACTATCATTAAGTGGCTAAAGGCCTATCTGCTGCACAACGATCATAGAAGTTAAAGCCTTGTGGGAATAAACGTCAACAACGCGAGACCAAACAATTATGAAGTGCTACATAAATTGTATGCAATTTTTCAACACTACGAAATAAAATTGTTAAATCAGATCTTCATGGCTACAACGCAGAGCGCCAACACGAACATCCCTGCCCCGACGTGGCTTGCGAATGATTCGTCGCTGTTGCTTCTGCTGGCCACAGGAGCACTGTTTTCAGGTGTGGTGGGAGCATCGTCACCAGATGCCGTCGGGGCTGCAGCGGGCGCCGAGTGATCATGATGTTCTTCCGCAACGCATTGGAATTCAGAATGGCCACGACAGCAAACAACTTCTCGTGCGCACACAAATTAGGCCAACAACATGAGCCTTGAAAAGGCCAGTGCCGGCTTTTGATTTAACTCTCGGCTTCAAACTTGCCCATAAAATAATTTGGACACGCGGCGCGACATGTTGCTGTAACACCTGAAATGTGAATGTGACAGCGTATAATCTATTTTTATTATTTACAGTTCATAACTACCAACTATCATTAAGTGGCTAAAGGCCTATCTGCTGCACAACGATCATAGAAGTTAAAGCCTTGTGGGAATAAACGTCAACAACGCGAGACCAAACAACTATGAAGTACTACATAAATTGTATGCAATTTTTCAACACTACGAAATAAAATTGTTAAATCAGATATTCATGGCTACAACGCAGAGCGCCAACACGAACATCCCTGCCCCGACGTGGCTTGCGAATGATTCGTCGCTGTTGCTTCTGCTGGCCACAGGAGCACTGTTTTCAGGTGTCGTGGGAGCATCGTCACCAGATGCCGTCGGGGCTGCAGCGGGCGCCGAGTGATCATGATGTTCTTCCGCAACGCATGCATAGCCAACCGGTGCACCAGATACAGCAGCAGAGTTGGGCATGAACGTTAAATCGGTGGTTGATACTATAAGACTAGTCGTGAAATCTGTCCGGGCTGTTGCTGTGACTTCCCCGTGAATGCTGTGTAAAAGCTCAATTGCATCGATTGCATACATTTTCATGGCAGCTTTCTCAAACACAAAAGCTTGGCCATAGCCTGTTGCCATAAACGCGGCGGTGCAATCTGTCATGCCTGGAATGACTTCAACTTGACTCAAAAGCTCCCATGTATCCAATAGCTCGTATCCTGAAACTTGTAGATTTGGACAACTCAAGTTTGCGCAGGATAAAATGTGCACTTGCGGTCAATTCAGCAGTGGCGGTGAACAAAGTCTTTTCGGCGACGTAGACAGTCGTAGGATCTTATCTTCTCCTCGTGATCAACAATCGCGTGAATTCTGTTTCACTATTAGGTTTATTCTCAGTTAAAATAGATTTATACTTATCGCAATACCTATTTTGACGAAAGACTGCCCAACTATTTTACTATCTTTATTCTTGAAACCATACCCGTGAACCGTTGTCTTTGTATCATCGTTGCCATACCTTCACAATAATGAATGGTAAGTAGAACAACTGTTGACACAAAAAGTAGTCGGACTATATCAATTATGGTAACTTTTCAACTTACGAAAGCGTGGCTTTTTAAATAACACTCAAATTAGCCATAATGGACGTCTAAATAAAGTCTAATCCGCCATCAAGTTTCAAATTCGCTTATATTTATGCGTCATTAAGATTGCTTCCTAAAACTATTCACTTTTATTTAAGCATACTGGTTCTACAACCTGCATTTAAAATCTGATGTTTAAACGTCTTAAACCGAAATATGCCCTCCAGGCCCGTTAGCGTTTTGAGTATGTTCCTTTTAAAGGCTCTGTGCTTTGGAATTTTGCATGATTTTAGAAAAAGCGTTCGTCCAAGTCCTTGGCTCAAAGCAAAGAGATGCAACTGTCCTGCGGAAATACAGCAAAAGATTAAATTATACATACGAAAGTTTGCAATTTTTTAATAAGTAGAATACAATAACTTATCTCGAACGCTCTTTCTCTCTACAATTAAATTTGCCATGTTTAATCATTCTTCCTTCTTGGTAAAACAAATCATATGATACTTTTGTCGATTGTCGATCTACTTCCGAGGAGCGCCATTTTTCTCTTGAATTCTCAACCACTTAACTAGCTTGGATGACAGAAAATAATTAACTAGCATTCGGATAGCTTATTTTGTAACAACATTGACGTTCTCTGAAAGAAATAGTTATCTAAGCGTTGAGTAGGAAACTCAGTTTGGACGCTAGATCAGCTTTGAACGATGCTTGGAATCAATTAGCATAATATGCCTATTTAGGAGTCGTGTTTTATTTCTTAACGGTAGACTTTGGAGCAGATGGTATTTTTGGCCTGGTAGTCTTTTTAGTAAAAAATAGTAAAATTAACGGTCAGTGTCGAGGCGAACACAATGAATCAAAGGTAAACTTGGGCGGACGCTTTCCTTAATCACAAAATTGATGAAACCTAACCCCAACCTAGATCTCTCTGCCAATTACAACAGGAGAACAATGCAAATTTAATTTAAATTTATGCTATATTTGCGATGATCGTCTAATGGAAGAAAGGCAAAAGACAATTGGTTGCATGAAACAAAGCGTATCAGTCAATGATCTGGTCAAATGAAGACTTATTCTTTATATTTTTCATGGCAGAAAGTCCACCGTTGACAATCATTTTCTTTGTTTTAAGATATGGACCAATGAGCAGATGTATAACGATTCAATTCTTACATTGACACATAAAATTGTCTTTCGAAAGTTAATCGTGCAAGCAGAAGCTAAAAGTTTTACCGATCATTATCCTTTTTTAAGGATCACCCGCTCGACAAATAAATTAGATGAGAGTACCATACGATTGTTCCCGACGGGGATTAATCGCATGATAATGATTATTTTATTTGCTTTTCGGTCTACAGCCTATTGCTTCCGTGATGTAGGGTTGCACGGGATATATCACACTGTCTCTATATAAGGCACTACCCAGATGCACGACCCCTTTCATAAATACCAGTCCGACTGATCCCTTGCGGCATTATCCCCACATAGTGGGAAAACATGATCGATAAGCATTACGCTGAACACGAAGTACTTGATCGGACTTGGTTTACGAAGAATCTCATGCACTTTATCATCCAACAGACACTATTAGCTTGGACAAGTCGCACGACGCTTCACCATGAACACACGGAAACTGCCGCGAAACGAACGGCTCGAAGACAAGCACAACATACAGCCCAAAATCTCTATGCTCTCATTCCGCATTGCACAATCCGATACCCATTCGCTAAACCATTGGACGAGGGATGAAAACAAACGTGGATATCGAACAAAATAGGGACAATATCCATCGGAGTCACACCAGATGGAAGCAACGAAACAGCCTGAGACAAACAGACATAAGAACATTCCTACAACGCCGTGTCAGACGTAGACGGCGCCGGTAATGTGATGCACCCAACATGCACCACACCACACATGGGTAGTATAGTTCTCTATTAAACTGTTAAATGTGTGACTGCTCTCTTAGTGCGGTGCTTTGAGTTTGATTGCCATACATCGCCAATCTTACATGCCGTTATGTAGAGACCCTCAAACAATGGAACAAGACTTGCTAAAATAACAATGGAGACGACGATCGACCCCCATGAATCCGCATCTGCGGGAGTAATGATCTTCGGGCATATTGCTGCAAAGCTGGCGGCCACTAGTACAGCCAGACTTCGAAGTGTGTCGGCGCAAATGTGTGTCCAGGCTGAGCACATGTTCAAGTTGAGACCTCCTTTTGCTTCAGTGTCATCTGATGATACGCTCATCTCGTCTTCGTCACAAGTCGTACATCCATTGTGTTGACGACCCTTAGCCAAAAGCTCCGTAGCTTCTGTAGCTATCATTTCCGAGCTCTCATCGCGTTGCGAGCGGAAAAGATTAAACTGATTCTGTAGTTGAGATATGCCGATCGCTTGATCAACTCTGGCAAAGCAAGTTACATTAAGGAAGTCCAACAGTAAATTCAGCCCCGAGAACCAAAGCATTATGGTGATATCCGGCTGAGATCCCTGGTCTTTAGGAGCTTCGCGCAATGTTTTGATAGCGGTTTTTAACCCGAGTATTGTTACAATCAATAATGTTACGACACTTAGAAACGGCGGAATCAATTCAAGATACAATCGATACAAGCGCCCGCTCCCGGAGTCGTTGAAATTGCCTTCCGAAACTTTGTGTTTCAAGCGCTCCGCAAGAAAATTGAAGAGATATGTGATGACATCAACAAACATGGCTGTTTTGGCATGGAAGGTAAGAAAATCGAGCTTCGGTTGCGCTACCGCCAAATTCACTCACCTATACAGTCTTCCATCATTGCGTGAGATTTCGCAATGACAGCAAAAAAGAGCTGCAACGTTGTAAACGCTAAGAACGATAAGAAAGCTACATTCTGTAACAACATGCAATGTGCACTGTCAGTATGACCGAATAGTCATTGAGGAGTACAATTCCAAATTTTTTACTCACGAGCACGTATTCATTTGAGGGTCGTTGAACATTTCGGTCAAGTGGCAATGTCATACTGTTGTCGTCCGTCGGAAGGGATGAGAATGCAAGAGTCAACGATGTAGAGAGCGCAAAATAGCGATGTTTTGCTCATCTTGATCCGATAGCCCATGTTTTTGGAAACCTGCCAGTTTTACTTCTCGTTTTCGCTCGCATTATTTTTCCGAGAGCGGCCATCAAAAACTGACATCTTGAACCTTGAAAATAATATGCAGTCCGCGTCACTCTCCGTCATTCGTAAAGTACAATGTTTGTTGCCGGTATGACGTACGTCTATCTTTGTTTTCTTTGTGGGATGCCACTCGTGCTCGTGTTTGACGAGTCACGCGTAATACTACGTTCCAAGATTTCAAGAGCTCCCCTACTGAAGTACGATGACAAAAACACGATTATCTTAAAATAATACAATCAACACATGCAATCATACAAAACAACATCCAATTTTAAATTATTGGCAAAGTTGTCGTGTTTAGTCGGGGACTCCGCCTTCGACTTTCACGGACAGATAATTTTAATGTGTCTCTATTCTCTTCCTTTTCACGAATCTTAGTCATAACAGTTTTTTTCTTTGCGCTTATCTTTTGTTTCACGGGCGAAACATTCGACTTGATAAGTTGAGACTTCGTTTCTCTCTTTCTTGACGTAACAATAGATAATTCTTTTTGCCCTGGGATTTCCTTAGTTTTTGTATAGAAGGAATAATAGCCGAAGTACGACCCCCGGCAGTCAGAAACTGTATTTGTCGCCCAAGGGAATCTTTCGCGACGGCATTTTTGCCTTTGCCCACCGGAAATGAAACAGCCAATGTCCCGGGTAATTTGTACATTGATCGAGACACTCTACCGCAGTTCGCAAAAGCTTTGGGAGAGCATTTTGAATGGCTAGTGCTTGAGCTTCCGTTAGATATGTTTGAAGAGGATGTATCTCTGTTTGGTAGAGGATTTCATCTGCTACCCAATTCCCAACGCCACTGACTACGCGTTTCTGGTCCAAGAGCAGCGCCTTGACACCCAGTTGCTTATTACAAAGGTTCATCAGATCAAATGTTTCCTCCAGCGCGTCGGGCGCTAACAGGTGCAGCTCGTCGTCATTTTCTGCAAGATAGGTGCTCCCAAACTTTCGTGGATCTGAAAATGCTGCATGAACATCGCCTGCACGGAATGTAAGATACGTATAGAGCGGTGGATACTCAGATTGACTATTTTGATAAACTTGTTCACCCTCTTCTCCTGACATGTTCGAGAAATGTCCGAACTGGGGGCTTTGTTTGGTGTTGTGATACGTCCTGTCATGCCCATGTGAACAAACAAAAATTGACAAGGAAGTCCGTTCGGTTTGCCAAGGTATAAACATATCTGCTTTCCGCGTCGCTTGATCTCTTGCACGTACAAAGAAGACTGATTGATTTGCTCCACTTGTTCAGGAGAAAGGAATTTTCGAGATGGATTGCCACCGACCAGTTCTAAATGAAGAACGTCCTTCGTCCTCACCAAAGGGAGAAGCATACGGCGAAAGCACTCAACTTCTGGAAGCTCGGGCATGGTAAGCAAAAGAATAGGAAAGCTAGGAGGTAGTGAGTTTGTAGTGCGTATTCATCGCACACAATCACATCATGCAGAGGATTGCAGATTGCACATTGGAGTCGTTGTCTCGAAATGAATGAGTCACCAAGAAACGTCATGGAAGAAGCACTGAAAAGGTTCATAAATAATCATAAGCTCACGTAGTAAGACTTATGGAATCGCACCGGTATCCGCAGTCGGCTATGTAAAGAAGCGCGGGCTGGGTGAATGCTTCCGTTGAAGCGTTAATGTTTCCGTTCGCGCCAAGGAGGGAGACGGAGACATTCGTTTTTCCCACCCTTTTCGCTCGTGGACCCGATATTTTTTTTTCATACTCGGTACTTTTTACTTTAGCGGTTCAATTACTTGCTAGTTCGTCCTTTCACGCAGAATAATTGTTTCATAGACTTAAAAATCGTTTTTTGCTGAAAGAAAGGATGGAAGGAACTGACACCGAGCAGCTATCCGTCGAAGACAAGCGTCAGCAACATGAGCGAATTGGGCAGCGTATACTAGCAGAAACACGAGCTTTTGGTAAATTGATTTTGTTTGGAGAACATTTTGTCGTCTACAAAGTCCCAGCTCTTGTAGGTGCTGTGGCTGCATACACCGATTGTGAATGTGAGCGTTTATGCGAACCAGGATTGGTTGTCGTGGACAATCGACCCGCAGTACCTGACTACAAAGTGACGAAAGCAGCGGAAGCCGATGCAGCATTACGGCTTGTTTTTGATCACTTTGGTCTTGATTTAAGCAAGAAGGCTTCAAACTAACGTTTGGAGGAGATTTGTGCTGCGCTTCCGGAATTGGGGCATCGGCGGCGCAAGTAGTGTCGCTCGCCCGAGCTCTCTCGCAAGCTCTGAAACGGCCTATGAGTGAAAATGAAATCAACGCTGCTGGGTACGAGGGCGAGAAGGGGTACCATGGCACACCCTCTGGTATAGATAATACGGCAGCAACCTTTGGAGGTATCTTGAAATTTCAAAGGACGGATGGCGAACCAATTTTCGAGAGAAAGGCGATTGTAACGCGTATGCTTATCGTTTACGCAAGTACCGGAATAACCAGCAGTACGACTGCAGTTGTAGGTGACATTCAAGCGAAAAAAGAAAGCGATCCTCTTTGGTTTGAAGCGCTTCTTCAGAAATATATTGCGCTAGTGCAAAAAGCGGAGTTGGCTCTAAATGCGGGGGTTATTGCCGAGATAGGGCAACTAATGAATGAGAACCATGAGTTATGCCAACAGCTTACGGTAAGTTGCCCAGAGCTTGACCGTTTGGTTGAAGCAGCCAGACTAGCAGGCGCAGCTGGAGCCAAGATGAGTGGAACAGGTCGAGGTGGCTTAATGCTAGCCCTCACGCCGACTCCGGAAATTCAAGATGCGGTTGCGGATGCTCTGAAAGCGGCGGGAGCTCCCCAAGTATGGAAAACTTCATTCGCATAGCAACCAATGAACTTTTTAACCCAACATAGAAACTACGATGAGTAGTCTAATCTCATGTAGTACTCCGCAAATAAATTAAGATTGCAACTAGTCTCTCAGCTCTTGAAATATATGGTGGTTCAGACTTAGAAATCCTTCCAATCAGTAACAGATACCGGTACATTATTTTCATGATGGATTGTAAGAAATAATCTAAGGGCTCGGAAGCTTCACCCTAGCAATATATGCGCTTGCGCGACGGTGAGCGAAAGGTTCGGTGTCCGCATGTTGGACAAGAAAATGTCTGGTGTCATCTGTCATCTGTCACTTGCATAAAGAATTCTACGTAGAGTTGCTGTAGAGCCGAAAGTACGGCCAGCCCCTAGAGGCTTCCGATTTTCGGGTGGATGAGTATTATTTCTACTTCAAAACCTATACTGGGAGTAACTTAAGGGGCACGCTTACGTAGCCTTGTCCTCGCACGCTTTCAACACGAAGATACCTGGTACCCTCGAATCGAACATTCGCATCTCGCATTTTCATTCTTTTTCTCTTTCTCATTTTCGTCCTCGTGAAAAGATTCGATTCCTCAGATTAGCGCGCTCGGTCTCCGCTCTGTTCAGCTCATTTGATTTGAAAGTTACTGCACAAAACTACGATGCGAAGGCACGCCATACTACCACTGTCTCTTTTTGGCCTTTGTCAGGCGACACCGTTCTTCGTGTACAATACGATGAAAGGGTAAGTGAGCTTCGAGCAGTAAAGGAATCGCACCAGATCACCTGTTACTAAACTCTCGAAATGAATATCAGAGGAGATTTTGCACGCAGACGAACGTATCAAACTAGCATTATCCCTGAAGACGCAGAAGATAAGGTTACCGAGGCTGTTCGAGTATCATACAGTGTGATTGAAACTCAGCGCGTCGAACCTGAAGTAAGAGAAACAAACCCAGACGGTTTCAACTGGATGAATAGAGCGTCGTCGAAGAGTTACGGACATTACATTTGGTGAGATTTAATTGCGGAAGTCTAAACCCAGATATGTTTAGTGTTGCAAAGAAGCTATTTTTCTTAGGGAGAAAGTCCTTTGCGTTACGGTTCTACTAATATGTTTGTTCAGATAATTGTATGAAAGAAAGTGAGCTTTTCATCTGTGTTGTTCACTTCGCGACGGATAAGTCGTTTTCGATCTAGTAATTTTTGTATCTACCAAAACTTGGCATTATCATTATGGAAGACAATGGCCCGTATCACCTCGATCATCAGGACGCTTCATGTATTCGTAAAGGCGACTGCCAAAATGTCACTGAAGTGATCACCTTTTCAATTCCACCTTGCCTTGCTCTATCCTATCCCATATCCTCCGTGTCGTCGGCCTTTGCCATGCTTCACTCCCACCGGCTTCTTCGACGCTGCAATATTCCCTTCAACAGTATCGAACCATCCCGCCATTGTCTTTCCTAACGTCTTTGCTTCAGTTCTAGATAGTTCCCACTCAATTCGAAACGGTGGTAGACGATAGATTGGCTGCAACTCCCATGCATCCGGTGTTTCAAGCAGATCCTCCTGAAAGTACACCTTTCCTCCTTCCAGTTCTTTCAAAATCATCTCTGCAATCGATTCAAAATCCTCTGGCGTTCGCAATGGCGAAAGATCCAATACAAACGTATCCAGGGCGCCCGACAATCCCTTGTGCAACCTCAGACAAGCCTGCCCTCTAGCATCACACCAAGACCTGTGTGTATTTAACAGAGGAGCCTCTCGTCTTTCCGATCGCCAGCCCGATCCGACTACTTCAAGAAAGCCTTTACGACGAGCCTGTTCAAACAGAACTCGTTCGTCACTGTTCAATCGGTGAGGAACACCTCTGCTTCCAGTGCCCTTCTGTTTCGCCGGCTTTCCCCAACTGATGCGCTCAACATCCTGTTTGTCGGGTCGCCAACAATCCGTTTTCGCTCTCCATACAATTGGAGGAGGGTCATGACTAGTAGTGTCTACCACTGAGGAGTAGAGCAAAGTTGCGTGATAGCATGTTCGAAATCCCCCACTCACTGGCCGAAACGCGTATGCCGATTGTGACAACATCAAGAAAGCTGTGACTGCCACGGTACCTTTCATTGTTCATGAACTTCCTTTTGAACCGTTTTCATGGCATGACTACAATTATTTCAATCTTTCTCCATGCACGCAAGGTCGGACAACAACATTTAACATGCCGAGTGACTCATTTCTCATTTTGCCATCATCATCATCATTCGGGGTTCGGGGCATTTCGTTGTACCGCTAGGTCGAGTATGACGTTCGCATGCACCATATATTTCCGACAAAAGCTTAAACAAGAAACGTCAAACGTTACTCACGTTTTACGTTCAGCCGATAGCCGAAAGGCAAAGCGGATGCGATGATCGATCTCAGTCGAGAGAACCCATTCGAAACAAAAACGTGTCAAAGACCCTCCAGAGGAAATAATCTGATTGCAGAGCATGTATAGGTCTAAAATTATGCGATTTTGCGAGCTCATAATCTTAACTCTTTGTGCGTCCATCTGGGCGCTTGACAACCGCTCGGTTCTCTCGGAAGGCCTTCGACAACAACTGCTCGAAACATCCCGACGTATCAATCCGTCAACGGGTTATGCATCTCCAGGATGGTCCAATCGAGCCGCGACAGTGTTGACACCAGTGGCAGAGGGAGTTTACACGGCAGATCGTCCTTTTACTGGAACAACATCGATGTGAGCTGCCGATCGACGGTGATTGAAATGCCAACTAGTAAAGGAGAGAAACCCGATCTGTGGATCCACTCCCCTGTATCTCTTGATGGTCCTATGGGTAGCCTTATAAGGAATCTGGGAAATGTGAAATATGTTGTGTCGCCGAACTACGAACATTTAAAATTCGCATCTCAATGGTATCAAGGGTTTCCCGATGCCCAAATGTGGGGATGTCCCGGTCTAGCCGATAAAATGGAGAATATACAATTCACAGGGGGAGATCCCTACCAGCTACCGCCCTGTTAACTGGAAGAAAGGATCCACCTTTGACGATAAATCCGTTATAGGCTGGGATACATCGATCATTCAAGCTTTGCACATTGATTGTGAAGTAAACCCTTTCACAGGCAAGCCCTTTTCAATGAAGTCATATTTTATCACGTGCCCAGCAAAACACTCATTGCCACCGACTTCTTTTGGAATTATCCCGCTGATTCGGTTCCGAACTCTCAGTTTGGGCGCGACGATACGTGGGAACTGGCGCCGCTCGTCGAAAAAGTACCTCTTGGATCCAAGCTGTGGAAAATCGGCATGGACAAAATTTATGCACCCTTTACAATCAATTCATGGTTCAAAATAAAAAGGAATATCGTGACATTGTCGATCACGTTTTGAATGTCTGGGATGTGGAGATTGTGATACCGGCACATGGCGATATCTTACGAGGAAAAGAATTCATCCGTGACGTGTTGAGCAAACACTTTGGAGTATATTAAAGGGCGTTCTACTTGTTGCTGATGAAACTTTATGGATTGCTTCTATTTAAGCAATTTTTTACATTAATTTTTCGGTTTCATGAAATCATTGCTACACTCGCCTTGCTAGATCATTCCTATCCACTCCTTTCGCAAAGCGCGAGCTGAGATTCGTGACTAAATTATTCAGACGTGACGAGTGACGACCACTGTTCTGACCTCCGCCCGATCTATGGCAGACATGAACGAGACGACTGTGCGACGATAAAACAAAGCATTGCATGTCAAAATGTTTTTAATAATCATACAAATACGAATAAAGGATGGAACGATAAACGATTCTGAAACGATCACAGCTGACGAGTTCATAAATTCAATTAACCATGCCCCCACCGCCTTCACGTATGAACCAAGAAGAAGGTGAAGTTGGAGAGATCCAGGACGCACCGCCGCCCCGGAGTGAATCCCATCATGCTATGCAGCGCTATTCATCAGCGGCGTCGGCAGGCTCGTACGCGTCCTTAGCGCTCGATCCTCCTTCTCATCTTCAACCATCAATTACCAGTGATGATAACCGAAGAGGTCGTTCGTTCCCTCCTCCGCGTGGGGGACGGGGCCGCGAACCAGGCCGTTTCGGTCCTCGTTACGGCGGACGCGAAGATCATCGACCGCCTCCTTTACGCGCTAGACCAGAGAATGGAATATCCAGTGAATTTTCGACCGGTTTGTCGCTCCAACGGGGCGCACCAGTGATGGCTAGAGGAAGAGGTGTACTACCGGGCGGGCGTTACCCAGCACGGGGTCCATCGACGGGGCGATGGGTGGGAGGGAGAGAAAGGATACCGGTACCGGATCAGGATGCTTCACAAGAACCAGGATCAAATTATTCATCAGGGCGTCCCATATCATCTACTGGTCGTGGAGGTAGAGGTTCTGTCCCGATGAGAGGCGGTCGTGTAGAAGGTCGCGGAAGAAGTTTCCCTCCGAGAGGAGGAGTATTCGAAGGACGAGGGCGACCATTACCATCTAGAGGAAGAACCAGTGAAGCTCGTGGGTTTCCTTCCACGGCAAGGGGTGGGATCGAAGGGCGCGGACAGCTTCCACCAGTCTTCTCTCATCGCCCTTCTTTCCAGAAGCCGAAACCAAAAGAACCTACAGTGACTTAGTAAACGAGCCGCCGCAATTTGCAAACACGCCAGAGCCCAAGCGAATTCGTAGCAACCCCAGTTTTGGCAGCGAAGGTGAAATCGTTCCACAAAAACAAGAACTATCCTACAATTCCTTGAGTTACCCTGCCGCTTCACAGAAACCAATGCATCCTGGATCGGCCGTTGAACATTCCGAATCGTTTTCTTCACGAGGTCGCCCGCCTCCGCAAGATAGTAGCTTTCCACGGCAGCGTGCATCGTTTCCTCCAGCTCCACCTATGCACCCATCAACCCAACCACACTTTCGACAGCTCGATCGGGGAAGTTCTTTAGCTTCAATTGACAATCGGCATTCGATGGATCGACCGGGATTGACTCGCGGGCCCGTACTTGGAAATCGTCCCGCTTTTGATGCTTCGAGTCTTGGTCAAGGAAATGTAGAGTCATCATTCAATAATCGCTCATCGAATTCTCCATATGACCGATCCAATCGCCTGAATTCATCCATCGGCCCGGGCGACGGTATGCCGAAAAGACCCCCTCCGTCGAATCCAGGTTTGGACTATCCAGGACCTCCTCGTGAAACCGGGTGGAGGGCTATGAATGGCGGCGGCGTTGGAGGAGGACCGCCGCAAGGACAAGAACCTACTCAAGGAATGGCAGGAGCGCCGCCACAAGAAGTACAGAGACAGTTTCCCCCTACTCACTCAGTTGCCCATCGGTCGGAAATTGATCGTGGTGGATTTAGTCGGGGTGGACCAGGGAGAGGCTATTTCCCGGGTAGAGGAGACGGCCGAGGGAGAGCCATGCGGGCCAGAGAAATACTTGCAGGTCGTGGTGGCGACATTCTTGGGGGACGAGATCCTCCTGTACCTCCTCCATTTGTTACGTATGACGAGTATGGTAGTCGACCCCCTGCGGAATATGGAGGAGGTCGTGGTGGTAGTTTTGGGGGCAGAGATAGTAGTCGCATGACTTCACGTCCACCACACGCATCTTTGGGTTGGTCAGGTCATCATGTCCCACAACGAAGTGATGAAACGAACACTGCCAAAACAGTTGCTCTTCCCGCGCCCCCTCCAGCACCCGAATCACCCAAGCCAAAACGGCCAGAACCAGCAGAGCCATCTGGGTTTGTGACGGCACTGACTCGGCTCGCCGATTTAGAAGCGCAGATGGAATATGAGTTTGCCAAGCATATGCAGCTAGTGATTAAGCACAAAGAACTCAAGGCGCAGTACCAGTTGCTGGAAAGGCTCCCCGTCGGTATAGATGCTATCAAGGATGATTTAGCGAGGCTTGAGAACAAGGCATCGGCCTAAAGATATAGCGTAGGTATTGCATATGATAAGCCTTGTTTCAGTTTCGCAACGCTGTACTATCCAATGGTGTTTTTTTGCATTTTGTTGCACACACAAATGAACACATGAGACTAGAGTGTTGCATTCGTCACTCTTTTAACGTCCTTGGCGAGCTTTTTGACGCAACAAGTTGCTGCATAATCTGCCTTTCGTGAGACTCCCATGAAAGATGATATACTAACGTAGCCAACTGCACATTGATAGTAGTTGATGATTAATCTGGATGTAACATGAATAATTAGTATAAAAAGATTACTCCGAAACTATCAACGTACAAGGTTCCTAAACTTTATAAAATCTAAACCCGCGGCAAGCAAGACACCAAGGTAATAAGAGACTTTAGGCTTCCATGCGCGCTTCGTCTTCCGCCTGCTTTGCTAAATTTCTACAAGATGCGATGATTCGATTCAACATGCTGACGAGATGTCGCTTGTTTTCGATACGACTTCCGAATTGCCTCGATGTTAGTCTCAATGTTTTCTTCTCCACGTCAAATCTCTCTCCAACAATTTCCTTGAGTATTAGTTGTTCCGTTTCCGAGAGAGAATTTCCCAATCGTGCCGTCATGACGACCGTGTGTTCGTTGGGGTGAACAAAGGGGCTTGCAACAAACGCCCGTAATGCGTCGTCGTAAAGCGCAGAGATGATTCGGGCAGTCCACACGGGAGCATCTTGTCATCGTTTAGGAAGGATGAATCGACACCTAACGTTGTTTCATTGCGATCCATTTGATCAAAAAGCTCTTGTAAATGGGATACGTAATTGTTGCTGCTAAAAGCGCATTTGGTCATCATAATGCGGGGCTGCGGTGATGCGAGTGCTCGGCGGGCCACGAATGTTCAAAACTTGGAAGTAGCCATGATTGCAGCAAATATGTGATGAAAATAAATGATGAAAAGTTATAAAGCGAATGATTGCAACGACAAGAATGAAACTTCTTGCGTTTGTGTGGTGAAACGGGCCTTCGATTTCTCATCTCGGCCGCGAAATTTCACCGTTTGCACTCATCCCCTCATTCTGTAAGTGGAAAACTAAGTAGAGCGGATCAACGACAGAAGGGAAACGGGACTCCCTTCTCCGCACTTCGTGCGCTACAATGAGAAACGCACCGAGTTCGGTTCTTTCCACACTTCCATCACTTGGACATAAGTCACGAACTACTACGTACAGACGTCAGTTTGGTGACTCAACTTTATTCTCTCTTGCGCATAGTCAGCAAACGACGTCTCTCGGGTCGTTCTTTTTCTGCTCGTCGCCGATGCGATCTTTTCATCGCTACAGTTTTTTTCTTCGAAAGCATGGACCAGGAGTCAAACCTTCTTTTCTGTCTTTACTCCTCTCTGAATTGAGTTAAACATCATTACAGTCATTTCAGAGATGAATCGCAGAACCACAATAGAGGTTTTCCTATTTCTCGTTTGCTGGAAGCATTCACAATCATTCCTCCCGTCGCAAACACTTCATCCGCCGCCTTTTCTTGTGTCACGACGGAGTTCCTCAACCTGCCGTACGTCTAACGACGACGAAAATGACTTTGATGTAGAAATCGCACGCCAACAGCTCGACAAATTAATCAAGAAAGGCGAAGAATCCAAAAAGAAGAAAGAAGGGAAAGAATATTCCGTATCGCGCCTCATTTCGCCGTATTACGAAATCACCTTGCCTCCACCGCCCCCCATGACGGCTATGGAACGTGATCGACGACTTGCCGAAATCAAAATCATCCAGCGCTTGACCGAAGAAGATGCGACAGATGATTTATGGGAACTTTGGTTCAATGAACGAGGAGCGACGGCGAGAGACGGCTTGAAGCAAGCCGATCAACTCATGAGTGATCCGAATACATGGAAGCAATGCGAAATGGTGTTACTCAATTTATTGCACAAACACGGAGTTTACTTTGTGGAGCCTGTAAATCGACTCGCGACGTTGTATTACCTACAAGGACGTTACGATCAGTCGTTTAAGCTATGCCAAGTAGTGTTAGAATTGAAACCGTGGCATTTCGGGGCTCTGTCGGGGATTGTAGCTGTGTGTATCGGCAAAGGAGATCGAGAGGCGGCTCGTTTCTGGGCAGACCGTCGTTTACCGAATATGGTGTCGGCATCTTCGTTTCCGCCGTTTTCGGATACGGGAGCCGTCAATCCACGTCGGAAGGAATGGGTGGAACGAGCGGTCCATGATGCCGCAGAAGCCTTGCTGGCCGCTGAGATGCGCACGGCCAAGTCATTTGGGGCGCCGGAAGACTACTACTCGAAGAGCGAAAACAGCACAGACTCGGAAAATGACATGTCCGACGAGTGGCAATGAGATGGATGTGAGGGTTTTCACAATAGATTTTTGTAAAAAATGTAGAGCAGCTTTCGGATAATATTCATCTTAGGGGGGCTAATATGACTGTGGCAACCTTGTGTGAATCAAGAGAATAGGATACAGCAATGAAGGAGTTATAGAAAAACAGATTGACTCGAGGAAGATTGAAATTCCACATTCGGTACTACCATGGAAGGATTAACAGGATCATAGATGAAATCATCATCGTCTTCATAATCATTGTTGAGTCCGAGCTGCCCGGTAGCACCAATATATAGTACAAATACTAATACCACGAGAATGCTGGCAGCTTGCACTAGAAAAGCGACCGGACTGGTGGCTAAACTCACTAGATTGAATTCTCGTTGCATCATGCGTTCTCGGGGCGAGGATGAGGAATTTCCGGCTGTATATTTACCGGTAAATTTACGAGTAGCAGGCTTGTTGGTGCCTATATCATTGTCGTCTGTGTCAAACAGCGATGACAGGGTCGTTCGGTGCGATAATGTTTTTGTGCGACTGGCGGAACGACAAAGCCGGTGGCTGTCGTCCCAATCATAGCAAGCAAAGTACAAACGTTGCGGTGAATCATTTCTGTTACTAGTTGGGAGGAGAGATTATAATATATTTGTTTCGATGGAATAAGGAATGAAAACACACCCGTCTGTAATGAGAATACTGGTAATGCAAGAATGATTTTTTCCCTTCTATTTCGCTGAGACGACGGTGACGTCATCTCTAGGCTTGGCGTCATAAATTGGAAGTCGCAACGGGTTCTTTCTTGCCTAGCAAACATAATAAGTTTACCTTTTGCACTGCACCGAATCTACTGTGTATGCGTTATTCATTGATTCGAAGCACTTCGTGTAGAAGTCAAGTGTAATGAAGCCCAGCTGCCAGCAAGACACAGAAAGCAAGCTGTAATTTAGCGGCTCCTCCGACATGTTGATTCAGCAAAGACCCTTCTTTCGTCCATATCGCCTCAACTTCTTTCTTGGCCAGGGGCATAGTCAAACACGGTAGTAGTCTCCACATGCTTCGATGTTGAAACGCATCCAGCAAAACGAATCCGTACGTGATCACCAATAAGAGTACATATTCATACAAGCTAAAGAACTTTCCAAACCGCACAGCTGTGGTTCGCTTATTGGCTTTGACATCCGTAAATCGATCTCGTAAATTGTTGACCACTAAAATGTTGGTCGCCAAACATCCCACTTGGAGTGCGTACATCCATGGTAATTCCATCCCCAACAGAAACGGCATCATCAGAGTCGCTACGAAACCGAAATAAGCCAAACAAAACACATCGCCCAATCCCGAATAAGCAATACTCCAGTGGCCCAAACCAATGTAGCCCAAGGGTACAGGTCCTCCCGTATAAGCAAAAGCATTAAAAACACTGGTCAGCATCAACCCCCAAACCATTGGATTGTGACTTTGCCCGGTCGCAAATGCCAGACATACTCCCGTAAGGAAAGTCCCCAACAAGACGGTGCAAGATGCCCGCAAAGTTTGTTGTGGCGTTAACCATCCCTTGGCCGTCGCACGTGCCTGTCCGACACGTTCCTCCGTGTCGGCCCCCAAGACGGCATCTGCGTAATCATTGTGCAAATTCGTTCCGAGCTGCACCGTCGTACAAAAGACCGTCCATAAGATATGTAATTTCCAGGGAGGTCGGCAGGCCGCGTAGGACACGAGACAGGGACAAAGGGAAGCCGTCAGAGTGTGAGGACGAGCAGCCGTCCACCATATTTGCCAGGACGAGGGTTTCTTTTCTTTGTTTTCTTTCGTAGTCACCATGTCTTGTTCGTATTTAGCACAGCTCCCTGTTTAGGAGCAACGAACAAAAGTAAGAAGTATTCTGAAATGATTTTCAAAAGTTATAGTCTTCTTTGTCCTTTCAAATCCTCTTTTTTTTCATTTTCATTGTGTTATTGTGCATGTAGTTGCATCTCCTACTATTGGCATCTTTTACATTCCTTTCGATAGTGCCCTGTCGTGTGAGACTTGTGACGTACTTCGCAGGCGTCACTAAAAATTTTCGTCAATTTGGAGTGCAAGATGCGAGAGATACGAGCCTTCAAATTATATTATTATTATTTGCACTTGAATCATCGCAGAACGTGTTTCTATTTGACTAATCGATGAGAGCGATGCGGTATATTCTTCGTTTGCTTTGCGTAGCAACCGTGTCGCATGCGTTTCCTGTAGTAAAGCAAGGGCATCGTCGCCTTGCGGTGCATCGCTTCGCAACAACAGATGAGATCCTATTTTTCGACGTGGTGAAAGAGTTCGGTCTCAGTCTCCCCTCGAAGCGCCCCCAAAATGCATTCTCCTATTTGCTCAACCAGCTGTCCGAATCGCAACCGGAAGAAGCTGGACCCCGTGCCGAAATACTATTGCGAAAACACGACACGAATCACGAACATTCCGTTCTTCTTCTTAACAAAGTACTAGCCTGTTATCTCAAAAGTGTATCAACAAGTCGGGGCTTTACCAACAAACGACAATTAGCAAACAAAGCTAGCAATTTAGTAAAGGAATGGCCCGAAAAGGATCTCGTTTCGTACAATACTCTCATTTCCATCTTCAGCAAGGCCGCGATGCCTCAGGAAGCACGGCAGACATTCGATTCATTGCCGATGAAACCCGATACTATCTCCTATTCTGCCTTGATTCATGCCTACGCTATCACGGGCCGTGCTAGAGAGGCACGGCAAGTCTTTGATATCATGTTGATCCACGGACCCGCTCCCAATCGCCCTTGCTACAATGACGTCTTGAATGCGTACGCCAAGGCCTCTGATTCGTTCGCGGCACAAGCTTTTCTAACCCAATGGGAACGCAGTAAAGTGTCACGTCGTGTCAAACCACAGATCCGGTCGTACAATATCGTATTGAATGCATTGCCCTGGCACAAGGCGGAAACCTTTTTGCCGCAATGCCGAACCGTGATATCGTTTCGTATACCACCATGATTTCCATTTGTTGCAAGGCGCGGAGCGACACCGACGCCGCTTTGACGAGAGTCAAGCAGCTCGTTCAACAGGTTGTGGAAAGTGATCGAATGGAACTTTCCACGACATTTTTGTGGAATGTGTTGTACTCATTGGGTACGATGGATGGATTGGAAGTAGCCAATTATGCGGAACAACTTGCGTTGGAACTCGCGCCGACTCTTGAGGGAAGCCATATTGAGGTCTACAATGCGTTGTTGCATTGCTGGTCGCAGCAATCTCAGGTCCGCGGAGAGCGCGTTTTGCAGTTGCTTGAACAGATCGAGAGCGACCCGAATGTACAGCCCAACATCAAAACATATACTAATACCTTGAATGCACTAAAAGGTCGAGGTGACTTTTTGATCCCTGCCGCTCAAGATCTGATGCAACGACTCGAAACAGTGGGCCCCGCCCCCACGGTCGCGACCTATACGGTGATGATGCAGTTGTACGCCAAGTCCAATGTTCCGAGGAAAGCATCGAGTGCCTGGGAGATCTTCCAGCGTATGCCAACACGAAACATTATATCCTACAATGCAGTATTGAATGCTTGTGAATACACGGATACCATCAACAATGATCAGACGATTATCGAGGAGGCACTCAAAGTAGCCTGTGTTGTCTTTGACGAAATCCGTAATTGTCCAACCTCACGTCCCAACGCTGTCACTTACGGGTCATTTTTGGGTGTATTAACTAATCTCATGCCCACGGAGGCGTCACGGCAAGAAACTGTGGCTTTGGTATTCAAACGCTGTGCGGCGGAAGGGCAAGTGAGTAAATATGTTTTAAAGAAGCTCCAAGAAGCAGCGAGTACCGATCTCTACAAGGAATGGCTACAGGGCTATGGGGAAGATGGTCTTCCTTTTGCGTGGACGGCTAATGTGCGATTGGGGAAAGCTCGGAAGGAATTCTAGAGAGGAACGGTTGCAAGTAAGTGGATGATACAAAGTCAAAATCTCTGCCTTCGCTCCGCTGGAGATGAGAAAATTGTCGATTTCGATCGAACAATTCTTGCAACAGGAATTACAAATCCACCAGCGGCTCATTTTATCGGTATTTGCGTAGATAGGCTGAATATCGTCATCTATGAATTCTTTCAGTTGGTCTCAGACGACCTAAATTGCAGATTGAAGACCATAGCAGCCGAAACAGTGTGACAAGGCACTGTCACAACCGCAACGCTAATACTATTCTTCCTGGTCATTTGGATGATTTATTTAGTTCGCTTATTTAGCACCTCTTACTCTGGTACTGATAGTAGAGAAAACAACGAATGACCTTTTCGAGACATGGGTTCTCGCGGGGCCAGAATGTCGACTTGAAACTCGACAACCAAATAGGCAAACAGATTCATCATTCGTCCCTTTTTCTTCCTTGTATTATACTGTTTTAGGTCAACTAAACCCAATTTGAAGCTTAATCGATGCCTTCATACGACGACGTTGGGCCTATTTACAATCCTCACGTAAGCGGAGCCATCGCCCGGGAAGAACTCGACGGCGCTCATGTCGAAGGAGACGTCATCCCTACAACTCCACTGATGCGCGAGACTTCCAGTGGCTATTATCAGTTCAATGTAGAGCCAGGAGATCCTAGTGTACTTCTTTCTATTCTTGAGGAAGCCATCCCGAAGAACACGCAACAGAACGCACCGCGCAGTTTCGAGAAGGAACAACAACGAGATTTGCTCGATTTAAGTTACGAGAAAATTCGTCGCTGGTTGTGGTCACACAATACGCTAGAGAGTCGACAGACGGCCGTCTATATCCGCGGTCAGAATGATTCCACGCCGTTGCATTTATTGTGCAAGTTGCACAATCCTCCTGCGGATATTGTGCAGGCCTTGGTGGAAGCGGCTCCCGAGATTTGTGGATGGACGGATGCGCAAGGGTGGTTGCCCTTGCATCATGCGTGCAATCACGGAGTGTCTTCCGACGTATTAACGCTTCTCATTCAAGCGTTTCCGGAAGGAAAATTGCAAACGGATCATCAGAATCGTACCGCATTGCACTTTTATGTCACGCGCAACACGGACAATGTTGTGACAATGGCCTTGAATACCGAAATGTTGAGTAATGGCGGTGCGGCAGCGATACGGGATGGCGGTGGGATGTTGCCGATTCATTACGCATCGGCCTACGGAACGCATTCGGCCGTACTCGAGGTCTTGGTCAAGGCGTATCCGGAATCGGTCACCGCCGTTGAAAACCATGGACGTACACCCATGCATTTGGCCATGGTCAACGCCCATCGGGATGCCAGTCCGGGTGTCATTCAATTTTTACTCAATCATCCGGCCGGTAAACAAACGATCAATTCACGTGACAAAGATGGGCACTTGCCCTTGCATCTCATGGCGCTCGGATTGAAAGGATACAAACCGGACGATCGTGATAAGAAATCACACGTCAGCGACTGTTTGGAGATGTATTTGGCGGCAGAACCGGTAGCAACCGCTGATTTTCTCACCGCCATTCAAGATTTGCCCGACTGGCTTCAAGATACGGCCGTTGTCAGTAAACACGTTCGCAATATACTCAATGACAAGATTGTGCAAAGATTTCCGACCAGTATTCTCATGCTCGACGGCATGTTTCTCTTCTCCTTGATTGTGTGCTTCGCCATTACAACTCAAACACACATTGATTTGAGATTGGGAACCGATGAGTATATTGCGCAAGAAGAGATCCATCGGGATGACGTATCCGGTGCACTGATGTTTCTATACGTGGGAGCCGGTTACTTTGTGATGCGCGAATTAATGCAAATGGGAAGTCTTATGGGCCTGAACAGTTTCGCCAAATACTTTGGAGACCCATCGACATGGCTGGATATGACCGTCATCGTACTAGTCTTATACTATGCCATTACGATGTCGGTGACGGATTACAACGAGATCGCCCCAGACGATGATGATTACTTGAATGAGTTTCGAACCGGTGTTGCAGTGACGCAGGGAATCCTGTGGGCAGCTATCATTGTGTTCTTGAAGAGTACATTGGTCGACTTTGCCGTGTTTGTTGGAGGGCTGTTCAACGTCGCTCAACGATTGGTGGCGTTCTTGATCGCGGTGTCTACAATTTTGCTCGCCTTTGCACAAATGTTTTACTTTGTCTACCTCGACACAGATATTTGCGAAGCCCCAACCTTGTCTTTAGCCTTTGAACACGAACGATACCAAGCCGAATACTTCGATCCCGATCTTGTTGGATGCACGTTTCCTCATTGTGAGTTCGGCGACAGCTTATTGAAAGTCTATACCATGATGATGGGTGAAATTGGCAACGAAACACGTTACTCTACAAATTTGACAGCCCAGATCCTTTTTGTGGGATTCGCCTTCCTGGTTGTCATTTTACTCTCTAATGTGCTTATCGCCATCGTGACGGATTCTTACGAAATCATTCAGAACGACCGTGCGGCTATTGTTTTTGGTCAAATCGACTGGATTTTGTAGCCGAGACAGATGCAATTGCATATGCCATTCAGCGAAGGCTGAAACGAGTCGACGTCAAAGACACAGCCAATGGGTATGCCAATAACGCCACAGAGGAACCAAGAGAACAGCAGGGCACTGACGAAGACGCTTTTGTGCGGAACGGAGAACTATCTCCGAAGAAAGAGATCTCGTACTTTCATGACGGTTGGCACCAAATAATGATGCTATTTGACGAAAATCTCTTTGATGATGTCGATTGGTTCGAGACATGTGTCTACAATGTATTTCGCTTTTTCTGTATCTTCATAATCATTCCGCTTTGGTTGACAGCGGGTTTAGTTACCGCTGGCTGGTTGTGGCCGCCGCAAGTCCGCGAATATCTTTTCGCCCAGAGAGATACAGTAATTAGTCGATCCGAATTGGAAAGGAACAAATTGGAAAAGCTAAAGAATATACAGGTTGACTTGAAGTCGATGAAGCAAGAAATAACAAAAGAAATGGCAAATGATCGAATTGACATGGCGCGCATGAAAGCTGAAGTGGAGACAATTCAAAATGAAGTATTGGTGGAACTAATGCAGTTGCGAGAATTAATGGGTTCTTTAATTATGTGAACGGTGAATAAAAATGTATAATGAGTATGAATGGTTTTATGATCGGTGCACGGGAAACAATTTATTGTACCTACTTGAACTCTTTCGGGGTCATTTACACTTGGTAATGCGACCACTTGCACATTCAAGGCAATGAAATTTGACAAGTTGACCATCGCTGTTATTTCGTTTCGCGCTTTGTTTAGTATGCAGTTACATACCATTTCAGCTTGCGATGCAATGCTCGAAAGAGTTTTTCATAAATACACTCCCAAAGCAAGATAAAGCAAAGTTAGGCAAAGATGCTGCACATAATTCACATGCGCCTGTCCGTATTGGAAATAAACCGAAAGAATAACTCCCAGAAACAATAGAATCAAGTAATTCGCTGCCCAAGAGGGCAGTAGTACCAACTGTATGTAGGCAATGCTCACGGGGAGACCATATAACGTAATCTCCGAAAATGATGGCTTGGTGACTGATGCTGTGCTGGGGCTCGTTTCAGCAACTTTCATGTCCTCTACCGGTGCCATGGCTCTCCACAACAGCGATACAATAACGAGACCCATCCACATATCGACGGAATAGTGAAATCCTTCGTAAATTTCGACCGCATAGTCTTGTAGCAGCATCCACCATATAGCAACTTGAAACCACCGATTCGTTGAAGTAGATGTGACCACACACGCCAACGTTGTCGTTACAGTCGCATGCCCGCTAATGATTAAATCATTGCAGCCACCATTGCTATTGGGCAACATTCCTGTCCAAAACCAGTCTTTGGAGAACAATTCGGGCGGTGGATATGGAAAATGCTCCCTATAACATTGTCGCCGAGGATTTGGTAAAACGGTCAAACTGAAACTGATCGTGCGAATGAGTCGGGCTGCTGCCAAAGTCCATGTCGCACGGGTCGATATCAGGTAGAGATCGCGTTTTGTAGACAATAAGTCGATCATGGCAAAGGCTGTAGCGAGGCAAGCTACCAGCGACCACTGTACATTCCAAAGACGACGCAGTCCGCCCACAATCTCGTGTTTTGTTAAGCCGGTCCAAATATATTCCTGAACTAAATAGGATCCGTTGTCTTGCAGGGGAGGAGGGGCTCCTCCTAACAGCTGCCCTGCTGGAAAGGTGGCGGAAACGACCCATATCATGAAATTTTCCGTCAAAAGAACCGTGATCAGGCTCGCAACCGATTTGATTACTATCGTTGGACTAGGTCGTGATTTTGGTTGTTTGTAAAACGTACTGGCGAGACCGAACGCAAGAATCGCCATGGCAGCTAGAAATGCGGCAAGGAAAGCGGGTAACTGCGAGGATATGACCGAGAGAACCCATGTGATGGGAAGAAACTTTTCAGACAAAGTAGGAGCTGTGGCTGCCACCCAAAAGCATAGAACGACGGGTATTAACGTTATCGCTTGCAGCATGCGAAGTCGATTTCCGGAAAATAGGTACATGAAAAGAGAACAGAGCAGATGATAAAGGGAATCACGATGACGTTATTGCTTCGATGTCTTTGTTTCCTTTCTCGTAAACTGTTGGACTCGCGAACATTGTGCGCTTGTTGAGCTTCGGTGGGTGAATCAACGGACCGTTTTCTCATGCTAGTATCAAAATGTGGAAGCAGCGTCGATTTCATGGACCCGCGAGAAGCAAGTGAAATACTTCTCTAGCTTCTTTCGTCTCTAACTTTGATGCTAGTTGTCGTCGACCCAAATAATTGTCATGGTTGTTCTTGATGAAAAATAAGCAGACAGCGCAAAGGTTGGAGGATGCCGGAATCGAACCGGCGACCTTGTGCATGCTAAGCACACGCTCTACCAACTGAGCTAAACCCCCTCCTGCCAAACCATGGGAAATCTGAGATTCACAAAGGAATTATTGAAAGTATGCTTTCTAGAATCAAATACAAGTACAAGTACCCTCCCGAAAAAGGCCATCTGTTTCTACACCACAGGTACGGTTTCTAAATAATTACTCCGTGGTTGTAAATTAAATGACTCTCGCAGATAGCTTGCTAATGTATGTATTTAGATGAATTATTCACTGAAATAGAGCTGTAAGAGTTGCGGTGTTTACTTCGGCACCAAAATGTTCAAGAAATTCTTGTTGCGATTGAGCAAGTGATCAATATCCTCCCATTCGATTGGCTTTCGAAGAACACCGTTGAAACCCGAAGGCGGTCGAACGATAGAGTGTTTATCCGAGGGACGAGGTATGTCGCTCCCTGATACAAAAAACACGTTTTTCTGTTCATTCACACGGTTGGCGGCTTCCCATTCTCGAAAATCGGATATCAAGCGCGGCGCAGAAAGGAATGGTATTTCCTCGTCGACTAGAACCAAATCCCAGTTTCGCTTTCGTATATGGCCTTCAAAATCCGCAGAACTCTGTGAAAGAATGACATGCCACCCGTCTACTTTCATCTTGTCGAGACATGAGTTGCTTTCTTCACTCAACACAAGTGCATATCGATTTTCCACCCGAGTAGTTACAACCATACTTTCTAAACGTCGCTTCAACGCTAAGACCTCTCCAGGAGGTGATGATGGTAGCGAGCATGTTTCATCAGCCTTGCAAGATGAAAGCGGATCGCATCGCTCGGGTGATGAGCTACTTGCTAATCTGTCCAACTGCTTCACAATCCGTTGAACCGGCTTTGATTCTTGCAACTCTGTCAGGTTTCTCATACTGATCGGCTTTGGTCGAAAGACATTCATGCCAGCCTCTAGGCCTTGCCCACTTTCCTGGACGCCAATATGGGCAGAGATACCGACGATATACTGTCGAAATGTTGGGCGATGCTCTTTTTCCCATTCACGATATTGCTTCACGCAATCTAGGCCATCCATAACCGGCATCAAAAAGTCACAAAGAACCATGTCAAACATTGTTTGCTTCATAGCATTCAATCCCACGGATCCGTCTTCTGCTTGTTCGACCACAAATCCAAGTTTTGTCAAGGCACGATCAATCGTCTTCCGTACGATTACCGAGTCGTCAATAATCAAAGCACGTTTGATTCGATATTGGCCTTCCTCCTCCTGTGAAGATAGCGAATTAAGCGATCCAGCAGATGGACAACGACCAAAACTAGTTGTTTCTGCAGGAGTTGCGGTACCGTTAGCAGTGCTTCTTCTTTGAATACTATGAAGATTCGAGTTGCTGTTCATGCTGAAGGAGAAACTATGGACCGATTCGTCACCTTGAATACCAGTCACAATGAGTGGTATAGAGAACCAAAATATTGATCCTTGTAAATTTTGTCCTCGTTTTCGATAACCATACGTTCCATCCAGAGATTTGATAAGGTTGGCAATAGAATGAAGTCCGAGTCGAGTTTGTGAATTTTCGACATTGGACTCGAAAAGAAATGGAGCTTCACCAATGGACACGTCGGGCCCAGTGTCTTCGCATTCAAATTTTACATATTTCTTCGCTTCCGCGCCATCCGCGACTTCTGTTTCGTCCTGTTCTTCTTTAAAAATCGTTAAATGCACTTTTCCAGCTTCAGTGCGGAGTATGGCATCCTTGACGAGATTCAAAACTGATCGAAAAATTTTTAGATCATCCGACACCAGCCGATGCGGTACATTTGGACAGAGTGTAATAACAAGAGGTGCTCGTTTCGGAATGGGTTCCGCAATGACTTGTAAAGACTTGACCAGCTCCACAATTTTGGTAATCTTTTCCTTTCCGCCATCATTCTCCTTCCCAAGTAAGTTCCGCTTCGAGTTAGAATTGCTGTGACGAAGACTTTCAATCGAACTCTTACATATCCGAATCATAATGTCCGAACAATTTGCGGCAGTGGAAAGCAGCTCGTTTTGATGAGCGTCTAGCTTCGACAAGACATCGTCGTCTTCAGATAGCAGAGATAATGCTAACTGAACGCCGCTCAACGGCGTCATCAAGTCGTGTGACGTGTATGCAATCAAACGAGCAGGGTCTTCACGACTTTCCAATTGTATGCGACGGTCCACCATTGTCTTTACTGTAAGATTGGCCAAATCGATAAGACTATCTTGTTCCTCTTCCGATAATCCTTGTGGTCGAGGCTCGGGGCTGATGATACAAAAAGTTCCAAGCTATCACCAGTAACAAAGCCAGAGCACAACAGCATATTTGTCAGTAGATAAAACCAGAAACCAAGTCAGAATAGATTGCATTTTCATTTTCGTACCTTGTAACCTTCAGGAGATATTAGAGGTGCTCCTGCATAAAACCGAATGAATGGGGGACCGAGCACCAAAGGACTGTCACGAAATCTGAAATCATCTCTAGCATCTGGGACAACTAGAGTCTTTAAGCCCGGCTTAAGTTGGATCGCATGCGCACAAAAGGCTACTCTCCGGTTGGTTTGACGACAAACACCAAGTCCTTTGTTGGACATGAACCACTGCCTTCCCAAATCTACTAAAGAGACTAGGCAGATCGGCACGTCAAAAATACGCGAACCCAATCCAGTCAATCGTTCAAACGCCTCCTCGCGATCCGAATCCAAGATCAAGTATGATTTCAAAACGAGCAAACGATGCATTTCTTCTTCCATAGACTGCGCCTCGGTCGTCGTTTCATCATAATTCGTAAGCACCCAGTCAAATGCAGTCTAATGTGCACAGAATAACCAATAAGATCGGTTAGTACGAAAAAACAGAGAGAGAAAATATTGCAATTGGCAACAAAGCTTCGTTTTACGTACGTCATGAATGTTTGATACGGCATTTGGTGAGCATCCAACACCTCCAAAACACCCCACGTGCACAGCATTCATTCTCGATTCCGGTGCAGATTCACTCGCTGGATTGGGTAACACAACATCCTTCTTCTTTCCTGCAAAAGCTTCCGACAAAGCCTCCTTTAAATCAATACTGGAACTGTAATCAAGGACAGTTCGTGTTCGTTCTTCCAACTCTTCGGTTGACTCACAACTGTCGTTGTTCTCATCGCTATTCGGCATGATTTTCTATTTGTATTCTCGCTGCGTCGGAAGCGCTTTCTGAATTGTTGAGCTGTGAAAATGTTTCTATTGTAAGTCTACTGCCGAGCTTTCGACCAACCGCTAATCTTTTTTTGATCGCTAGGACTTCTTTGATGCTCCGCTGCACTTTGGCGGAGGGCTTCCAGCGAGCTTAAAGGCTCCATGGCTCCTGTCACCTCTCGATGACCTGGCGGATGACCGTACCTGCTACACTACACGCGTCGTTGTCGTTGGTGACCGGTGGCTGTGCATTTTTCTCCGAAATATCGTCAGCGTGTACATCTGCTCGAAAAAGCATACCTCGTACCTCGTACGAATAGTGCTGTTTTACTGATAGTTATTTTTTTGGTCGGAAACTTTAGAAAGGCTTCTTCACGGAATATAGGAAATAGAGTTCATTTGGAAGAAACAAAGAACATTCTCCAGAAAGCCGTAAAACGAAACGGGTCTCGTTTTTCGGTTTCGCAAAACATACACCACACAAGGTAAAGTTCTGATTTTTCGATGTGAGTGACAAAGTACTAAAAAAGTAGAACTATGGTCGAAGTTAAATGTCTCTTTTGTACATTGTATTAAAGACGGCACAATGACCGATTTAGGGAGAAAACGAAGAACATACATCGATTCAATTCAGGGTAGACAGATTTCTGGGGCTAGCTAGGGAGAGCTTTCTAGAATTGAACAAACGGGACAACATGTTGTTGTCCTTAATTTCATTAATCATTCGTTATTTTGAATCCACGATATGTTGAAGAAAAAACTTCTCTAAGAATCTTACAAGGCACAAAACTTGCAAACCCCACCGCAGCACTTCAAACCAAAGCCTTCGAGACCCTCCACGGCTCGGCAACTCTTGCTTTCCAAACCTTGTTGCGTGCAAGGATAGCCCAATGATTGGCTTTTAGCCGTATTCCCCGCGCGGAACGCGTGCCAATGGTTGCGCATGCGCTTGAATTGACCCGGAGTGAAGCCGACTTTGCACGAGTCCGCCGTGTAATCCATGCTGCAGAAAAAGAGTGAGTGAATCGATGGCATCCATACAAAACCAAACAAAAATTGAACGACTTACGGATTATGGATCGGATCGGCACCTTGTCCGGGGCACGTGTTGCGACCGATGGGACAACCAAAGGCCGGTGACTCTTCGGCCGCGACGTCGGAGACTTTATCGTTGTTGGCATAAATTCCACCACCATTGCAACCACCCTGAAGACAGACGTTCAAGTGAGTGACTGTCGTTGAGCAATTAGATGACCAATCAAAGAATGACTCACATGAAAGGTATGATACAAACCGAGGGCGTGACCAATTTCGTGAGTGAGTGTGCCACCCATATCAAAGCCGAGCGGCGCCGATCCTCCGGGCAAAGTCAAATCTTGCACCACCACACCATCCATTTCTGGAAAGGACTGATAGTCCGAAGGAAAGGTCGCCCAACCCAACCCATTGGCCCGCGCAATGTACACATTGAGAGTCTCGGCTCCCCCCTGACGAAGATTCATTTTCATTTCGTATTCATTCGCGCGGTTGAATCGGAGACGGAACCAACGGTCATTGATGACTTCTTGGACCGTGACATTGAACTGAAAGTGCGGAGCGTAGTCGTGATTGATGACATCGATTTGACGCTGAATCATTTCCAGCGTGGGTCCATCGCCGTTCGAGTTCTTAATGACATGAAAGACGGTATCAATCGTAATGATCTCGTCGTCGTCGTCGTCGTTGTCGTTGGCAAGATGACGGCGAGTGGAATTCCCAAAGGTCTCCATAACATACACCATCTGTTGAATGTCTTGTTTGGTAGGGTCGCGAGTACCACAAATCATGGGATGATGATCAACCGTTTCCTCCTTTTCCAAATGACGATGTTCTAGTCCACGGAGCACATGAGCTTCGTTGGGACGACTCATCATCGAAGCGGCGAGAAGAGTGTACGCGAAAAAGAGTTTCATTTTACCAAGTAGTGAAATGCCTCGATCAGAAACAATATTTCAAATTTGTGAGCTCCATTTCAATGTTCGAAAAAAAACGGCTGGAAAGAAAAAAACATTGGATTTTGTCCATGTCATCCCTTCGCCGATCGTTGAAACACACATTCTTTCTTTTACATTGTAGACGATAGTTTATCCGGCGAAATGGGATCGTTGTCGTGATGAACTGTGATGATAGACAAAACAAGACTTGCTGGATGATTCGTTCGTTCTATCGAAGTACCAGGGTACAACAGAACGGTTCATCACATCAACGAATGTTACTGGTATTGTTGCATGGCATCTTTTTTTTGTTTTGCGAAAAACATGGCCAATCAAATAAATAGTTTCACAACTAAAATCTCACCGGTTTTTAGGGTTCCGCTTGTGATCGGACACACAAAAAACAGACGGCGCAAGGACGACACAATCGCGATGCGATCGATGGGAGATGGGACACCTCTCATGGAGCCGCGATACAAGTAAAACAACCATACTGGTAACACCAAGTACCGGTACCTTTGTTATCAATCAAAACAAATCAATACTTACATACTTTGTATGTTGGTAGTCTAAAACGAAATTACTATTGCCTTTTTTCAATTTTACAAAGAAACAAATGACACAACAAGAAACACCCGAGGATCCTTTAGTACTGCAAGATTTGCGTCGCTTTCTGGCAAACAAGCAACAAGATCCTCCGTCGCTCTTTGATACATCCGCCATGGCGGTCCCCGTCGCTGCCATTTCTGCATTACTGGGTGTCGTCGAACGATCGCAGGCCGAAACGATGATGGGTCTTCAGGATGATTTAAAACAGGCAGCCGACTGCATGATCCAGAATCATCCGCAAGTCATTGCCGTCCGATCAGGTTGTGAATTGTTTTTGCGCTATTCAACACGAACCTTTCTCGAATTGCCCAACTTTTCGGAATGTAAGAAACAAATATTAGAACGGGGAGAACGTTTTCAAATGATTTCGTTGGCAGCCCGCGATCGGATTGCTCGGGCGGCGGCCGATTTCATACCGGCGGGGGCCACCGTTCTGACGACCGGATGGTCACGCGTCGTGGCGGCTATTTTGCGCGAAGCGAAGCATCCCTTGATTTGATCGTTTGTGAAGGACGACCGGATGCCAGCGGCGCCAAAGCGGCCGCTTGTTATGCGCGGGAAAGTAACATTCCGGTCAAAGTGATACTCGATTCGGCTGTAGCATACTATATGGAAAAGGTAGACTTAGTTTTGGTGGGTGCCGAAGGCGTTTTGGAAAATGGCGGTGTCGTCAACAAGTTGGGGACCGCGACCATGGCCATGTGTGCGAAAGCGAGTGGAAAACCTTTTTATGTGGCCGCCGAGTCGTACAAATTTGCGCGGTTGTATCCACTGCATCAAAGTGATGTCCCTGTCAATCATCAGACGGTGCAATGCGTCGATACGACGACCATGCAAACCATTTCATGGGACGAGAAAATCACCGCCGACAATCCTTCTTCGGATTTTACACCGGCCAAGTATATTTCACTGCTTTTTACCGATTTGGGGGTTCTGACACCGAGTGCCGTGTCGGATGAATTGATTCGTCTTTATCAGTAAAAGGAAAGACAAGACGAATCGTATTAATCATGCAAATTCACTTTTTGTATTGTATATTCCGCTTTTATAGATGATAAGTTTAGTATTAGTGCTAAATTTACCAATCGGCAGATCCTTCAAACTGGTTCGAGTTCTCCGGGGTGATTCCCTTGGAAGCCAACAGTTTTCCCAACGGCGAATCAACTTTAATCTTGCCGCTCATGAAAGGATAGAATTTACCCGGTGGACCAGGGTTCTTGGTCAATTCTTCCTTGACAATTTCTTCAATCTGCTCACGTCCGTGTGCGATGCTGTATACCTTGTCGGCCACTTTGGCGGGCACCACCACGACACCATCTTGATCACCAACAATGGCATCGCCGGGTCGAACCGTGACACCACTGACACTAATGACACCATTGCATTCCCAGGGTTGCATCGCGGCTGGTCCCTGACGAGCCGTGGTGCTGTAACTGAAGCAGGGGAAACCGTAATTGATAATTTGGTCCGTGTCACGGACGGAACCATCCGTCACGAGACCACCGATCGCGCGTTGCTTCAAGCGCAAAAACTTGATGTCACCACCGACACTTTCCCATGGTCCGACAGATGACATAACGAGGACTTCATTCGGGCCACATTTCTCGAAGGCTTCATATTCGGGTGATTCTCCGCCCGCCGGTTTGTCTTGGGCAATGTCCGGACGGGCCGGAACAAATTTGAGAGTGACGGCTCGACCGACACATTTCATTCCCGGAGCCAACGGACGAGCCCCATCAATTTGGGCGCTCGGCCAACCCATAACCCACAATCCATCTACCAAAGCTTGGGTCGACAAGCTTCCCAACTTGGCGAGCATTTCGTCGGAAATGTGTCCGCCTTGTGCTGGACCCGTCGCCAAGGCACGAGCGAATGTTCGAGTTGTAGTACTACTAGTGAGAGTGAACCGGCGAGTAATAGAAGATAGCATGGTTCGAGTGACACGAGAAAAAGATTTAAAAATAATAATATGGGGCTGGTATGTTGCTTGTTGCAGAGGGCAATGAGAAATAAATACCGTTGAACTTGTTATTTGCAAGTGCACGAGCACGGGCACGGGTTTTCAAAATACGTCACTCGTCCGTCACTCGTCAGTAGCACAGGTACCGGTACCGTACCTGTCTCGGTACTTGTACAGTACAAGTATTTGCACTCTGGAGGAGGCAGGCAGGCCTACTAGGTATACTGGTGTGTTTTTTCACATGAATTTTATTTGGTCCGAACAACTAATTCTCTTCACACAAAAAGCGAATCTGCCACTGCTGGCGTCCAATAATGAAAAAATGAAGAATTTTAAAGTAAATACTATACTAACATTGGATTTTTCATGCACGTCCACCACCGAAGCAACGTCCCTTAGGCAAACGCACCCACACGGCTGGTGACTTCCGTCTTTCCATGAACCAGTTTCGAATGTAACATGGCCGCATACACGGCCAAACCGACAGTGCCGAGAATGAAAAAGGTCAAAGCGAACTTTTGACCTCCGGTCGTGGAATCACTGCCCGCGACATGACTCGCCCCCGACACCATAATGTCACCTTCTTCCGAGTACGTTCCCGATTTCAACGATTGCATGAAACTGCAGACACTGTCTTCTTGGGTTAGTTGATTTTCGTATCCGTTGTAACTACCGTAGCCGTCGGCGAAACCGTGCTTCTTTTCGCACTTGGCCGATGCACTGTAGAGAGTCTCGCACATTTCCGATACGGTATCACTATCGCTGTTGTCATTGCCTTGGTTGTTTTTGTTTTGATCGGCTGGTTCTTTGCACGAAATGCAAGTATTGGTGTAGGTGTTTTTCAATAAAGAATGACCGAGACGCATTTGGCCGTTCTCGCCAGAAAGATAATCATTGACATCTTTTGTGGTATCGGCAATCAAACAGTTTTCGTCGGTAAAGACACCAATATTAATTTTGGATCCGTTGCTGGCGCAAACAGGTCCAGCGTACAACGGCTGTCGGTTGTCGTCTTGTGGACCATAAATGAGTTTGCAACTCACAAACTCGGTGGCATCGATATAACCTTTGGCTTCCATATTTTCAATCTTTTGACACTCTTCGGCACAAGAATAGCAGTTCACACTTTCACCGTAACTCTGCAGAAAGCGGAGGTATCGATTGTTGCCCTGTTGTCCATCTTGTGCCTGATCATCCGCGGCATTATTGGAGCATTCATAACAAGCCTGACACATTTGATCGTAGTAGTTTTGAAAGTACTGTACAGTAGCTTCCAAGTACGTCTCCAGGTCTACCAGATATTCACCGTAATTGTAGTTGCAGTTACTGCAACCGCTCGGGCAAAGGCGGAACAAAACAAACCGCTTTGTGGACAGAACGGTCGACGATTCGTCACTTTGGGCCAATTCTTCATCAAATGCTTTGACGAATTGACATTGTTCGAATCGAACACTGTACGCTGCGATATTGACTTGATAATTGTCGACTTGTTGCTGTTCAAGGAAACGGTTCTTTCCGGTCGGAACGGCGTTCTGCATCAAGGTATCCAAGTAGGCTGCTTTATCCGCAGTTACGACAGATGTAAGCAAGAGAGAAATAGCACTTATCAATTTCATGATAAACAAATTGATGTATTGTTGTTCTGTGAGTGCAAAAAGTGAGAAAATTACGTATTGTCGGGAATGAGGGACGATTGCAAGTTGTCGGAATTTATGGTGTCAATTGCTAATACTGTAGTTACTATTTCCAGCAAAACAATCTCCTCACTTACAGCGTCGAGTGAATGATGCTATAACGAACAATGGTTTCCAATTTCTAATCTTTCGCTTCTATTAAAAATTATTGTTCACAATAATGCCAAAAGTCGATAGGCAATGGTGCAGTCGCCGATTTTGAAGTCGTCGAATTACCGTCCACTCGAAAGAAATCGGCAGAGAACTTCACTATACAGAATCGTTTTCAACGGTTAACGATCGGTACTCCTGTTTATTGGGCTTTACCGAGTATCGATTGGGTTCTGATATTCACTACTCCGCAGTAGTTAGTAGTGTCGGTACTAGGAGAGGACCGTTGCATTCTGAGTCCAGTGTGATTCATAAAGTGCCACCCCAATGCTTAGATCAACGGAACTCACTTACATAAGGTCAAGCGTCATTATGTTGTTTTCTTTATAAGGATACAGCAGTGGTGAGCCCTAAACATACTTGGTTACTTATGATACGACATTATCGCCATTTTCTAAATAAAAGTGTCGCTGATCTTCAACTCCTCAGATTTTGTGAACCATCGGCCACCATTTGGAGGCAAACACAAACAACAAGAAAAGGTACAGTGTTTAACAAGCAGTGACCTCCAAGGTACGTGAGAATGAAGAATTGGCAAGCTCTTTATGTATACCAACATGGATTTGCCAGCAATGAGGAGACGCCTTTACGATTCGACCAGGGCCGCGAGAACCATTTGTGGATCAGAGGGAGACGCAGAGAGAGAAAGAAAATGTGATCCTATTTTGCTTGCAGAGTTCCGTGTTCTCAAAATACATCGCTTCTTTTTGTTACGAATGTAGTTGAACCAAGTTCTATAGGTCGTAAGGATGAAATTATTTACAGCAGTCCTTTCATTCTTCGCGACCGCTGTCGCGGCTTCATCGCAACAAAAAGAGCATGTCATGATTTCCGAGATTCAGGCAGATTCGGACTTGGGCCGTAAAGTTATGAGTATGGCTCGTCGTTTGGAACAGAATGGTCAAGAATACTATTCTCAGTTGTACGACTGGGATAATGCGTTTTCTCATGCTTGGGTCGCTGGTTATTCGATTAAGTTTCAAGGCTGTCATCATGTTAGTCAATGGAACAACGAGGCGAATGACGAACAAGATGTTCGTATATTGAACAAGCGGCTCGCCCGCTTTCGTCTTTGCCCGTCCGGTTCTTGCAGCGGCAGTGACTCCAATGGATGCTCGGGGGGATATGGTGATTATGTGATCGATTTGAACTCGTTCTTGCAAGCCTACATTGAGGCAAGGCAAGAAGCCTACAACAACGGAGGAGCATACCGGTATGGCGAAGGCAACGAAAACCAAGCCCAAACTTATGAAGATTTTGCAACCGTTACGACCTACATGCAATGTGCCAGGGCCGGCTTCCGTAGACAGCTTCAAAACAACAATAACAACCAGGATGCTCAAGATGCCCAGAACAATGCTAATCAGCAATATTACATTGGACCCTACTGCGCGACCCAAGGCGGAGCTGTCTACCTTGGCGTTTTCATTGATGATTCCTGCACTACCTTTGCTGACTCGAACGGGGGACGTGATACCTACTTAACTATGACTGGTGAGACTCTTCCTTACGGATCCAGCAGTATCATTGCTAGTGATTGCTTGTCCTGCAAGGAGGGAGGACAGGATTGGTACAATCAGGATGCCTACGCCTACTATGCAGCAGATATAGCTGACGAAGACGAGGTGCTCCAAGTCTGTGAAGGGTTGTATAACCGTGCTGGAAAATGCGAAAGCAGTTTGCCTTATGGAACCACCTACAAAAACAACAATAATGCATGCAATTACATTCAGGGCATTAAGGCCGTCCGATCGAATGGTACAGTGATGACAGCAAGTGAAAAGGCCAACCAATCCGCCCAAGCGACAATTTCCGTCCTTTCTATCGCTTTTGTTGCTCTTTCGGGTTATGTTTACTATTTGAAGAGCAAGCTCGATCAGTCCACTATTAACTTGGACAAAGAATAAATTTTCCTTGGTAACCGCGACCACACTCTTGTATACATGTCGAAACATTAAAATTTACTTATCTTAGTTTATTCTATCTTTGAAATCGTTTTCACAATCAACGGATGCCGACCGTTTGTTGGATAACCCACGAACAAGCCACGAGAACCAGCAGGATTCTATCTTTTTCTTGCGTCGCATGGCGCGCTTACGGGCGAGAACCATCGCCTTCTTTGTCTCCAAAATCTCGCGTCGTTTAGGGATTCGAATACCATCTTCACATGTCGCTCGATCGAGAACAGTTTCCAGGACAAGCATGATATCTCCAGTCTCAAAGAATACGGCGGGTGCATCGGCATTTTTTCCGAGTTTCGTCTTGATATAGAACCCAATCTGCGGATTCTGATCGATAATATCGGCG
The DNA here is from genome assembly GCA_030295235.1 of Fistulifera solaris. NCBI lineage: Eukaryota > Bacillariophyta > Bacillariophyceae > Naviculales > Stauroneidaceae > Fistulifera > Fistulifera solaris. The sequence goes on along the minus strand of AP026158.1, from coordinate 259,692 downwards.
ACATAGTTGACAATTTCCATACCTTCAAGCTCGTAATAGTCATAGCTACCGTTGTAGGATGCACGAAACCACACCGAATGTCCGTGTTGATGATCACGATCGTAAACTTCGATGGTACACGAAGGCATACCATCGTCCGCGACATAATAAGGAAGATCCCAAGCATTTTCTTCGGCATCCCAAGAAATCTCGGACCCCACAGTACTTTCACTGAGAGCAAGGGACTGTAATTCGTCAAAGTCTTCTTCAAAATGGCGAGGGACTTCGAGGAAGATACTCGTCATAGGCTTGATGAAGTAATGATCTTCGACTTTATATTCCGTGTCTTCTGCCTTTTCCAAAAAAACATTCTCGTAGAGGATGTGAATCTCTTTGGATAAGATGTTTTTTGTTCCGAATGCAGTTGGAGTGCCTCGAAGTGGACTTTCATGATTGGATGGATCTGTTTGACTCGAAAGTGGCAAGGTCGACCGCACCAGGTCCGATGTTTTATGAGAAGAGATCATTTGATTCTTGTCTTTTGTCTTTTGTAAACAGGATCCGTTGTTTAAAGGCGCGGTTTTTTTTTCATTCTTGTCGTTTCCTTGTGGACTGGTTTGCCTTGACGTTCATTGCAATTGTTCCGTCAAAGGAGTAAAAAATGAAAACGTTCAAGTGCGAGCTCGGTTTTCATCTCGCCGTGTCTCGATCTTTACCAGTGAGACATCATTTGAAGCTTATCGTCTACTTTGTATCAAACGGAAAGTACTATATGGTGCCTAACAAACAGTAAGGTTTCATTTTTTCATACAAGACAATTCCTAAGAAAAATATCATCTTGTATGGATTCGTAAATTCAACGGACATATTAGACGTTTTGTGAATACATATAGAATGACGCGGGAAGAATGTTTAATGAGATTTTTGCGCGCGCACACGTCTGCCGGTTACCAGGGAGTGTACTTTGTACGCAGCGTGAAGCCCATCGAGCAGAACGAAACGCCATTTTCAAAGACGCTATATGCATAGAATGAATGCTTTGTAGTCATTGACAACCTAAGCTTTTGATGCAATCACTGTTGCCCTGCTAATATCTTCATTCATTAAAGACTTTTTATGATCCGGACGTTTGAGTGCTATCATAACGGAAAGTAGCATGATGGTGCTGCGCGCAGGCAATACGAACAAGGAACATCAACATTCGTCAACTGCGAATTCTGCATTTCGAAGGAGACGATCCAACGAAACAGCCAGAGCCGTTGCTGGGGAAAAGAATGGGTTATTAAACGAAGGCAATGCACGTGCAGTCGTCAGTGCTAACGACATGGAGAAACGTCATCCACAGCACGTGGACACCTCGCCCGTGAAACCGTGTCCAGCGGCACAGCTCGTTTTGCTCAGCGTTCGAAATGCGGTTCGCATGGGAGCTCGAACGCAACTGAATATGTGTCCGCCGGGTCGGGCGCGGCGTGAATTGCAGGCTATACTAAGACAACGCATACGGCAAAAACCACATCGATCACGGTTGGAAGAGAGTGCCACGTTGAGCGTGGAAAAGCTGGTGGGTCCGCAGACGTATTCGAGATATGATGCGCAGGAGGAGGAATATGTGATCAATCCTCCCGTTTTTGATTCTGATAAGGAGGAGGACGCAAGTAGTGGTGACGATGAAGATCTGATTGATGCTGATGTACTATTTTCAGATTCGAAGAGAAGTATACTGGACCAAGACCACTATGCTCGCGAACCGCTCTATACTCCATTCGGAATCGCTGCATCTCGTGGACAAAGTGGGAAACATAATTCAACTGGATCTTTAAAGCTGCCATTCAATCGAAGAAAGTTTCGCTATTTCGATGCGGTGAATACCCCGGACAAGATGACGGCTCGCTTGTACCTTCAGAAAGAGTTGACTCAAATGAAAAAGCAAGCAAACTTGATATTGGTTCGACATCTCCAGCGTCAACAGCGAGAAGAACGGAAACGGCTTCGCCAAGGCGGCGCGTTCGAAGACAGCGATGACGAGTTCGAATCAACCAAAGAAAGGATTTTACTGGATCTGAACATCGCCCCTTTACAACAAGCAATGTCTCCATCTTTATCCGCGGCATTGGTTTTGGAAAGTCTGCAAATGAACAAAGCGGAAAGTATAGAAGGAATGGCCAAATGTTACGATGGTATCGTCAATGCTGGGATGGCGTTGCTGGAAGATCAGGCGATCAGTACCCAAGGAGAAGGCGACATTGCACAAAAATCACGCTCTCAAATTTTATCAGCCCTGACTCCTTTGCTTATATCTTCTTTGGAGCAGCCCTCGGGTGAAGCAATTATCATGCTAGCTCAGTTACGGCGAATGTGCGGGACGTACCGCTATCAGAGAAGATTTGTACAACGCATCGCCCCTCTTTTGATCCGCCCTCCACACGGTGCGGTGTGGTGTTTGCGTCATCAAAATGACATGGAGCCAATACTGGTAGCAGCGGAACTGATTCTCGATGCAGCGATCGATATATTTAGCAATGGATGGTATGATCGTGGCCAACGTCTTCTCGCTGATTCGAAACGTGCCGAGACCCTAGACTCGGCCGCAAAACAGCTTCAAACTTTAACTCGAGAAACCTCTGATAGTGTATTTAAACTTGGATTCGCAAATGGTTCGCACGGTGCATGGCTTTCAGCTGTGCAAAGGAGAAAGGACGGTGGCTTGAACGAGAGGGAGGTTGTGGCAGTTGTTCAACAAATTAAGCTTTCCGTCTCGAACGTCATGGCCACGGATTGGTCGCGGCTTTTGGTTCAGCCCGATTCAGTGAGGCCGCACCGACGTGTTTATCAAAACCGAAGACCGAGTGCCTTACAAAGTGAAGCTAGTCCGAAGCACAATGCACCGTCTCCACGAAGTCCTGCGCGCGTGTTTGGATATGGGAAGCCATCATCACCGTCTCCTAGCATTCCTCTGGTTTCGGATTCTGATAATTTCTTTGAGGCACAAATGTCGTCGCAATTGACGGAGCGAGCTGTGAGCCCCCCTCCCATGCCGCCTCCTGCTAAATTTATGCTTTACGCATCTGATGTCACTTCTTCGTCGGACCAAGATGATCTATCGCCCAAACAGAGCGCTAGCATGATTCCTGCTGCTCCACCTAAATCCCCAAAGTCACCCAAGAAGACTGCAGAGCATGCGCGCTCTTTGGATACGCCCATGGCTCCGGTGTCACCAAAGAGGGGAAGATCTCCTCGCGAAGGATGGATGGGAAATGCATTATCATCGCCTTTATCACCTGCTAATTCGGTTGGAACTAGTGGTTCAAGTGATCTGGTATCGTATAGGCCATCTTCTGGAGCATACGCAATAGGTTCAACTCCTTCTGGAGCAGCACACTATCGCACATTAACGTCAACTGCTGCAGAAAGAAAACGAACTGTTGCTGCATGTCGAGCACTTCGTGCACAGATTCAACGATTCGAAGATGCTTTTTTTCAGCTCCATGGGAGGCCACCGAAGGGGAATGCGGAGCGTGCCCTCTAGCATCTACTTACGCCCAGTATAGAGAATGGAAACGAGCCATTCGCGCTGACGCGGCTTGTCGTATTCAAGCCTTAATACGGGGAGCCCGTACAAGATCAATGCTACTGAACAGCAACGCGTCTACGTTCTCTACGATTGTGGCGAAACGTCCCGGTCGTACGAGTTACGCTAGTTCTATTGACCAAATTAGCATGCCAGCCGACTTGGACAGTAACGATATGGGATCTTCCTCGCCTCTCGCACCGGCAAAAATAGGCTTGCCTTTTTCTCTTGATCCAGATTGGGGTAACACCACGGTATCCAATGATCGCCACCTTGTGAGCTCACAAACAGAGTCTGGTTTCACGTCCGAGTCGTTTTCAGGCTTTTCTCTTGATGAGTTGCAGGCTCGTAAGCGTGACTTGAAGCGTCAACTTCGTCAGTACGATATGGACTTTGCTAGAAGGCACGGTAGAATGCCCGTGAAAGCTGAAAAGGAACCAATTCGCCACCTATATGAAAGTTACAATGCCTTGAAATCTCAAATAACACAAATGGAGCAAGATAGTCGATCAAGTCAATCTGCGTCAGCTGTCTCACGGTCCCATGTATCATCGGAAGTGCAAACCATGGCATCGGAAAGTGTCAACGAGGAGCCTCGCGGCCAGGAACGACAGCGACCAAACATTATAAAACGGGTTTCCGAGCCCTTACCTCCATCCGAACCAATGACCAATGTCTCACCGACGCAAAACCTCAATTCGTTGCGAGCGGAAAAAGCGGAACTGCACCAAATGTTGCGTTCATATGAACGTGATTTCTACGAGAAGCACGGACGACAAGTCTCCAGCTTTAGTGACATTCGTCCCGTAGCCAGTCAATATCGCCGCTACAAAGAAATCAAACGCGCCATTGCCGCTCTTCAGCAAAGTGGCATGTAGAGATAGGGTTCTTTATTCGAGGTCTTGCCAATCAATCGGATGTTTTGAAGAAGATTATGCTTTTGTCTTGGAGAGGCATTTCCGTGTTGCTCACATGATGTGTCAAACCGAAATGGTTTAGTACACACAGGAATTGGGTTGGATAAAATTTGCTAGTTATAGGATAACACTAGAACGGATGATTTAGCGAAGAGAAAACTGGTATAAAGATCAAAGATACGTTTTTCACCCTCGAGATCCTAGAGCTGTCGTTAGTATTGTTGAAGTGACACTCGGTAGGGAATGTCGCACCATCTCAGCTAACCATAATGGAAATTGTTATCTTATCCCCCGCGCGCCATTTCGCGCGTAATTGGGCACTGCTTACCGTTTTACTAAACTGCGTTCCACCCTGTTTTTTTTTTCTCTCGTCGGCTCGTTGTCGACCGGCAAGTAAATGGTATTTGGGCACTTAATTAGAATAATCAACAACCATGACAGCAGCAACTGTAAGTGAATAATTTGCTTTCAATGAGAACTGAATTACGCAAGCGTAGAAAGGAGAAAATGACGGTCACAAGTCTGTAAAATAGATTGTGCGAGTGGTTTTATATTTATTAATTGCATTTTCCACAGTAATTCATTATTCGCTCACGATTAATACCTTTCCCCCTCTTGTTCAACAGAAAACTCCCCGCTACTACCCCGCTGAGGATGCCAAGCCTGCCAAAAAAGTGCACTTGGTAAAGCAAAACCCACCCCGAATTCGTAAATCGATCACTCCCGGAACCGTTGTCATTATCCTGGCGGGCCGATTCCGCGGGAAGCGCGTGGTATGCCTCAAACTCTTGGAATCCGGCCTTTTGTTGGTATCCGGTCCTTACAAAATCAACGGAGTTCCATTGCGCCGCGTCAACCCCGCCTACGTGATTGCCACCAGCACTAAGATTGATGTCAGTAAGGTAGATGTTTCCTCCATCACAGACGATTTCTTTTCGCGAGACAAGGACGAAAAGAAAGAGGGTGAACAAGAATTTTTCGCCGGTGATGCGCCCAAGCCCGCTGTGGTGAGTGAACAGCGCAAAGCCGAGCAAAAGAAAGTTGATGATGTACTCCTCAAGATTGTCGGAAGCACAGAAATGTTGGAAGGTTACCTAGCCGCACGCTTCACTTTGAGCTCGAACGATAAGCCACACAACATGAAGTTCTAAATAATGCATTATTATTAATATGTGCGTCATCTTTTATTGTCTTCCAGTCATGTGCTAGTCATTCTATTTATGAGGATGACAAGGTTCAATAGCGTAGCTTCTACTTTGTATTATGCAAAAATGATTGTCTCGTAGGTGCCACCATGACGAGGGCGGCAAAAGTGATACTCCATAAACTCGATCATCAGAATAGATGATAGAATCAAAAGTAATGCCACGGCCGCCCATCCATACGCCCAACCCACTCCATCGCCGTGATGTCCTTGCAAAGAACCGCCCACAATCACTCCCCACACTATCGAAGAAAGACCGTATCCGACACCATCGGTATAGGCCGCATACATTCCCTTATCACAACCAAAGGTAGCTCCGACCAAACTAGGGATATGATACAAGGGCACGGCTATCCCGAACCCCGCCACGACGACGGCCATGATTTGAAAAATCCGCATCAAATCGGGGAGCAATTTTATGAATCGCCGGTAAGGCCATGGCGGCGAGTGCATAGCAAGCCACAATGCTGGCCAAATACAACCGTGACACCAAGTGTTTGCGTTCGCGTTCCGATTGACTGGCGAAAGCATTGCCGGCTATCACGAGACCCAGAGTGATGCCAATGGACAAATACACGGCCAAGCCCGCCGATTCTTTCGTACCCGTTTCGTAAAAATACGTCGCCAAGACCCGTTCCGACGACCGTACAGTCGCCGATCCCGCATGCGCCAAGGCGACCCACCAAAAGGTAGGACTCGCACAAATGTGCCGCACGGAAGGGACGATATTGTCCTCTAGGACATGCATCCAAAGACGAAATGTTCCTTCTTGCGGATGACGAGCAATAGGATTTTGGGGTGCATGCAGTTGATGGGGTGCATCTTGCACGTACAGATACACAATCGAGCACGACACGAGGGCCAACCATCCTCCACTCAATGCCACGACCCGCCACTGCGGCAACAGGCCCGTGTAAACGGGTATCGCCAACAAAGCTCCCATCCGGGATCCTAACGAAGTGACAAAGATTCCACCTTCGTACTTGCCACTGCCGCGATAATGCGTTGCCAGTATCACTACAATACAAGGCCATTGTACGGTGGAAGTGAATTCAATGAGAAAACAGGCGACGATGGCCATGATCGCTGTTTGTGACAGGGCCAAGAATATTAAAGACAAGCACAGCAAGAGGGACGAATGTACAAGATACGGCGGGCTCCCATCAGATCAATGAGAGGCCCGTTGATGAATTTCCCAAGGCGGCTCCCAACACCGCCGCGGCCGCCGTTTGCGAGGACAAGGATGCCAGATCCGAAAATTGATCACTCATGGCCGCCATTAACGTTAAAGGAGCCGATTCGGCCGCTGCCGTCGTCGCAATGGCGGTAGCAAGCGCCAAGTTGAGTGAATTGTAGAGAGGAGTCCACGATTCCATCTTGGAACTAGAATAATCGTCCAAGTCCTCCAAGTCGTCGTCGTCGTCGTCGTCGTCGTCTTCGTACATGAATCCAAACAAAAAGTGAGACAGTCGTCCCATGATTCGTTCCTTTTCCTCTTTACTTTCCGTATATAGTTTATCCTTATCTTTTGTATCATCATGAATGGTTTGATAGTGTTGTTTTCTGGAACTGAGTTGACCTAACAACATGGTCGAAGACGAAGAAAAAAAAAGTGTGTTGTTGCCTTGTTTCCTCCATGGTTTTGGGGGGTGGGGCAGGTCGTAGCGGTAACGAATGAAAATGGGTTTCGGATGTATCGGATAATAACTTCGTAAATAATAATAAAGACGGTAGATTTGGATATGTTCCCTTGGACCCATTTTCCGTTAAGTAAGTGTCACAGAACACGTGTTATATTTAATGTAAGAAATAGGAATCCGTGTGCTCGCTGTTTCCAACGGAAGTCGATTTCGCCAAAACGACGATCTCCGAACGAAAGGCAAAATGAAGCAGGCGTATCATTTGCGATGGTCGTATATATACATTGTAAACACAATTTCTCTCGTTCCTTTGCCTTTTTTATCCTTTCCTTCTGGATTGATCTTCAACAGCAATTCATTGGTTCTTCATTGCAAACGCCACCATGAAAGTACTGGTTACTGTACTGACACTCCTTTCCGTGGCATCCGCTGTGACGGAATTGTCATTCCTGCAACATCGACGACTCGATCAAAACAACAACAACAATTTTCAACATTCTTGGATGGCCAACTATTCTGTCAAATTCTTGGGTTGTCATCATATTAAACAATGGAATGATGCCGCGAATGATAACGCCGATGTTCGGATTGAAACGAAACGACTCGTGCGATTTCGATTGTGTCCTTCGCAGACGTGTTCCGCCAGTAAAAGTTTGGGATGTTCCAGCGGATACGGCGATTATGTCATGGATATGGATAGTTTCATGCAAGCATATTCACAGATTAGAGGACAAGAAATCGAATACGAATGTCAGAAATACCAAAATCAATGTCAATGCAACGGAGATGAACAATGTTTGAACGAGTGTTTGACGAAAGCCGGTCACGAAGAATGCTTGCAAAATAATAATCAAGGATTCCAACTCGAAAATTACATGTACTGCAATCGTCTCAATGTTCAAAACGGCAACAACAACAACAACAATAATGATAATAATAACGGTAACCACTACTACGTTGGTCCGTTCTGTGCAAATCAAGGAGGGGCGATTCATTTGGGACTCTTTACGGACGATACTTGTTCCAACTTTGCCGAAGCGTCCTTTGAATCGATCATGGGATTTACTTTGCCCTACTCCAAGGAATCTATCATCCATTCGGATTGTTTGTCGTGTCACGAAAAGAACTACCAAGATGCGCAAGCCGCCGACGCCTATTATTATGTCAACGATCAAGCGGATGCGGATCAAGTCCGTGAATCGTGTGAACTCTTGTACGAAAATTCGGGGAAATGTGAAGCCAATTTGGCTTCGATCGTTTCAAGTCCCAACAACAATGCGTGCAACTACTTGGAAGGAATCCGCATGGTCCGACAAGATGGGATTATCAATACGGCCAGTAGTCGTCCCAGTGCGGTCGCCACCGCCTTTATTGTTCTATTTGCCATGGCGTTTGCGGCCATGGCCTTTTATGTATGGTATTTGCGGACGCGGTTGGGTTTGAAACAAAATGCGTTCTTGTAAAAAAATACAAAAGGGAAAATGAATTCTTAGTAGTGCAAATGATAATAAAAGTACCGGGTCTATCCTTTCGCTCTAGCTCTAGAGAGCTACTTTTGTCATCATCATCATCGTCATTCATTCCAACGACCTTCCTTCTTGTTCTTCCATATCGGCCTTGGCAAAGATTTTCAATGGTGGTGCTTTGTTATCAATCATAATTTCATCTCCCAATTCCAAATTATGGGTCAAATGCGATCCATCAATGAAAATTTTTCCTTTTGAGAATTCCATCGCACGTGCATCTTTTCCTCATGATGCACGAAACCATTGTCGACGCGATGGGGCGAATAAGGTGCTTCATCCAACGACGTATAGGAAGCTTGTCGTTCAATCATATGTTCTCTTATGAGATATTGCAAATCGCGACTTTCCAAATCCATGGGTCGTCCTCCGGCCGCATGCATGGCGGCCGTGGAACCCGTTCCGGTCGATACCCACATTCCGGACGACCAAACCTGATAATGTGTGAAGGGATGAGACATGGAAGAACACATACATACACATATTTCACACAATATATATAAAGTACGTACATTGATGGAATCGACGACATCGTACGGTTTCCCCCCAAACCGTGTGACGGTTCCGTAGGTTTCGGACGGTCGAGCTCCTTCCGGTCGCAATTTCATAAATCCCATCCGAAATCGACTAACGGCCGCCGGAGATGGATTCGCCAACAACAAATCGTTCAAGGCGGGTACCAGCAAGGTTTCCGAAAAGGTACTTTTGACTTTACAACGAATGCGGGTCCGGACCTGCAAGCGGCCACCACCGTACAAAACTTCATCGAGATGTTGTTTCATATCAAAGGAATGACACATACACAAAGCACCATGCGATCGTCGTTCATCGGATGTTTTCTTTTGACAACTAAATCTTCTTTCCGAATATTGGGATCAGAATTAATGCCCAAGAGAGGAATCGTCCCGTGATCGAGAAAATGCGCCGCACTGAGCAACGTGCCATCGCCTCCCACACTAATCACCAAATCAATATCCGACAAATGTTGTCGATCCAATTCGACACGATTGACGCAACTGAACGGGACGGCATGTTGTCGTAAAATTTCTAATAAATCGGTAACACATTGTTTGTGTTGCAAGAATCGTTGTTCGAGACGTGACCAACGGAGAGCTTTCGGGGCTTGGCCTCGTAATTTCAACTAAAAGTAGTGAATAAGAAAGAAATGAATGAGTTTTTATAGTAGAAGAACGAAATGAACGTCTCAAGCTTACCTGTGAATATTCTTCAAAGGCCGTTTGTTTAATGACGACCAAAATGTTTTGAAAGGCCAATGAGCTGCCTCGGACATGATGACTGGTCGAAGAAAGAATGGAAGACATGATGGTTTGAGACGATGCGATGATGCTAATTAAAAAAAATTGTAAGATACTGTGAAGAATGACAACAACAATATAGTGAAGGGATCTCGTTGTTGTTATTGTTGTTGTTGTTGTTGTTGTTGCAGGTCGTTGTCGTTGGAGCTGTCGTATCGTACACTCAAAGTTATAGTAAGTAAGATGCGTCGCACCGGGGCATTCGACCTGGTGCAGTTGTCGCAGCAAAAACCGTTTGGGAAACGAAACCGCAAGACGCAAAGCAAAAACTGCAACGACGACGACGACGACGATGACATCATAAAACACCATCAACCATCAACGTCCTTTTATCCTCATCCTCCTTACGTTTTCATTCTGCGAGAATATGACTTATGACGACGATCAATTCATCCTCAATCATCACGATGCCTGTATTTACGGTCGTGATTTGAAATTATTGGAAGATCCGTACGCGTGGCTCAATGATGCGTGTTTGCACTATCAATTCGTGTGTTTGTCGGGTTTTGACGACGACGACTCGATCCTCTTTTGGGATCCTTCCGTCGTGTTTTGTTTCTTGATGTTGGACGACAAGGACGAACTTGCTGACTTTGCGCGAGGATATCCGACTTTGAAAACACACTGTCGCAAACTGTTTCTGCCCATTAACGATACATTGTCACACGAAATACAACCGTCTCGAAAAAATCAAACACTGGGAACACATTGGAGTTTGTTACTGATTACTACTTTCACAGACGAAGGTAATTGTATTTATCGGCATTTCGATTCTTCCAGTCGTCACAGTGGCAACTCGACAGCGGCATACCGCGTCGCTGAACGATTTCAATCGTTTTGGCACCATCTGGACGACTCGAACGACTCCTCCACGACAAATAATAAGAATACAATTCACGTCCAAGAAATGAAAACACCGCAACAAACGAATGGTTACGATTGTGGCTGTCATGTCTTATTGACGGCACAAATACTGGCGGAAACGGAAGAAGAGGAATGGGAAGATCAATTGCAACGACGAATAACTCCACAAGCTTGTATCGAATTACGACAAACTATGGCACGCGATATTGAAGAACGAATGAAGAACAATGCTATCTGAAAAGTATATTGTATTTCATTTACTGCACTTGATCGGCCTTGACGAGACGCAAATACGGAATTTTGGACGGGACTTCGCACGTATGATAGCCCGGATAATGCGCTTCAGCTTCTTCTTGACTCACAGTGGGCAACAAAAAGACGGATCCTTTGAATTCCTTGCTGCGGGTGCCGTCGGGTAGCAAAATTTCTTCGTGATTGTTGGGCCCTGCACCAGCCAAGTGTGAGTGAATAATAATAATAATAATTCCGACAACAAAATCAACAACGACAAAGAACTTACAATTGGCGGGCGTGGCAATGGACTTTTCGTACGACAATTGCAAGGCCTTGACACAACGGACAATTTCGTCCATGTTGCGTCCGACACACGCGGGATAATTCAAGGTCAACATGAGTTTGTTTTCCGGATTGATAATAAAGACGGCCCGAATCGTCAAGGGCAAACTTTGTTCTCCCGAGGTGCCCGGATCGATCATCCCGTACGCTTCACTGATGGATCGATCGGCATCACCAATGATGGGAAATTTGACCTCAATCTTGTTTTCGCAATGCGCGACGACGTCTTGTAACCATTGTTCGTGAGATTTGACGGGATCGACCGAGAGTGTCGCCACGAGACAATCCATCGCTTGGAGTTCGTCATATTTCAATGCGAGACGACCAATTTCCGTCGTACAGACGGGTGTAAAATCGGCGGGATGACTGAACAATATGGCCCATTTGCCCTTTTTCCATTCGTGAAAGGAACTCCATGTACCGTGCGTCGTTTCCGCTGGAAAGTCGGGAACAATGTTGCCCAGCCGAATGCCTAATGAAAGTGTGTGTATGTGTGTGTGTATGTGAGAGAGAGAGAGAGAGGACGACGTTCCTTTCTCGAAGAGCACACTCTCGAGAGGTCTTACCTCCATCGGTCGATGTTTCCGGATACAAGCTCATATATGTGGGAGTTCCGGATTTCATGGTATCCATCGTACTGAAACCGCGCACACTGGGAATCATCATCATCACGCTCACACGATGAGGAGATGTGCGGAGGATTTGTCGGGTAGCGACACGGAACGCGAACATGTTGCGAAGGATAAAGATGCAAAATGAGAGGAGATGCGATTGAAATGACGAAAAAAGAATGACGACAGAGCGTTTTTCTCACAAACAACAAATAATAGGAGTAATCGTTAATGATTACTCCGGAGTATTATTTTGTGAGAAAGCTCTGTCGATCGCGACAGAAGAAGTTTCGTCACCGACGAAACGGATCTTGCCCCGAACGCCCAAATTCCCAGATTTTGAGGAGAAGATTCGATTAGTCTGCGAAATAGAGTACACGATAGGACGAGCGGACGACGGACGCATCAGAAACGCACAGAGAACAACGTTGTCGCGATCATCACGTCGTCGTTCATCCTTTTCCGTCTTTCTCGTTGCAACATCATCTTCATCATCGTCACCATAATCATCATCGCCTCATTATCACGTCATAACATGTTAACTACCGAAGATCGTCGTGCTTTAGCCAGACGTACAAAACCCATTCCTTGTTATACCGTCGAACAACTTCCTCCAAAAGACGAAGCTCTCTACCAGAACCTCGCGACGGCCGTCTCCGAGCAGCGTGCTCAACTAGTTCAAGAAATCCTGATACCACCGTGTGATGCGGTCGCGTGGCAGGTCAAAGCGGGACAATTGTGGCGCATTGTCTGTTCGCACGGTCCGCAAGTGGCCGATATGAATTGTTGGTCACTTTCCAATCTCAACGAACATTTTTATAGTAGCAAAACACGACAAATGCACGCGACACATTTACAAACGGGAGATCGTTTGTGGTCGAATATGCCGTATTTGCGGCCCTTGGCCACCATAGTATATGAAACCATACAATATGGATGGGATGAGGATGGGTGCGTCGTGTGGATGTGTTGTTTTTCAAAAGAAAAAGTAGAATTTCAAGTCTCTCACCAATTTCTCTTTCTCTCTCTCTCTCTCTCTCTTCTACAGCGCCGGAGTTCACGATGTCATTGGGAGTCGTTGTGACCCCTACACCCATTTTCTATTAACGGGACACGAAAAACACGATTGTTGTCATTCCAACTTGACCCGGGCGTGTTGGAACGCAAACATGACGGAAGATCATGTACACGATGTCTTGAATGTCTTTATGTGCACGGGCTTCACGAAAGATACGCACCAATATTTCACCAAACCATCACCGGTGCAAGTGGGTGATTATATTGAATTCTTGGCGGAAACCGATTTGGTCGTTGCGGCCAGTACGTGTCCGCAAGGTGATGTGTCGACCGCGTGTGGTTCCGATGCGCCGGCGCAGGTTTATCCCTTGACAGTGCAAGTGTACGAATTGGCAGAAGGATGCTTGGAAGGGTGGCAACCTTCGCAACCGTCGGGTTATTCGAGGCGTCATCAAGAGAATTGAAGAAAAAACAGAAGGACAATGATACTGTAGAAAAGAAACTATTATTAGATTCAATATAAGGCTACTTGAGAGATCTCCAACAAGAATTCAGCAGCGAATACTGTGTCTAGAGAGACCTTTTGTCTTGTCCCTAGTTCTTAGCTTTTCCACGTTTCCGCTTGTTTGCCTAAGTGATTCTCGTAACACGTTTGCAACTACCAGCTGATTTTTTCATGATGCAGCGCGCCATAGTTCATTATACACTCAATACAACTTATTCATCCAACGGAACTCATAACTATATTCTTATTATATATAAAACATCTTCACTATTTAGTGACCGCGAGCCATACTCTTTTTAGTGCCGCACCTCATTGCGTTGTTATATGTTTGTTGAGAAGGATAATTCATTTCCAAAATAAAGATCCACAAAACCGATCATCATTTTAGTCTTCCTGAGTTGACACGTTGCTTCACAAATACATAAAATACAAAGAACGAGATTGCCTCACAATGAGCAGCACTACCGAATATCAGCTCGATTTTGCCGGGGAAAAAGATCCAGAAAACGACAGCGCCCGTCACTATTCTTTTCTCTTTCCGTCATTCCTTCATCATCATCATCATCTTCTTCTTCTTCTTCGTCCAAAAAAGAACTCTCTCCCAAAAATGGGCACCCGGATCGTCCAGACTGGGCGCATTTCGCGCACCTCCTGACCGCTTTAATGTTGACGAGCGGATTGGGAGTTTTATCGGCCCTGGATGCCAAAAATCAGTGTTTGGAGCACGAAACGTACTCGTTGATGGAATTGATGGACGATGACACCTACCAGCGGTATGAACAAGCGGCGGAATTTGCCGCGTTACAAGAACATTTGTGCGTGACGTTGTTTTATGAAGTAGTCGTACCCGCTGGATTGATGACATCTTTACTATCCTTGTTGGGGTTGATAGTAGTGTTGGGTCAGTCGAGGGTCGCCAAAGACGATTTTCCTAAAAGTTTACGCAATTTGGTCATCTTATTTTGGATGCTGGTGGTGATCGTAGCGTTGCAAACCTACAACGTTTCGTGGATCATGCTCATTCCGAAGAACATGTCACAGGAAGACAATCCTTACCAATCTCTGGCAGCCGTCGATCGTTATGGCAACGTCGGCGACAATGCGAACCTGTAAGTCTTGTGTCTAGCTGATTGTTACTATTATTCGCCAATCGGTCCTTACGGTTATATTTTACTCATCGTCACGCCCGCAGCTACTACTTAACTTGGATATCCGAAGGCTTGGCTTTAGCTCTACTCTATCAAGTTGGGACGGCCTGTTTCCGTGCATATCGGAGAGCTCGCATGGACCGACTGACCGGGACATCCAGTGCTACGGACGATCTACTACCGACGACGTCGTGGGAAGCCGACTACAATACGTCGCCGCGGACGCTTACATCCTGGTGGCGCGAACGTCGTCGCCAGCAAAAATATGCATGGTATAATTCCATTTATCGATTAAGATTTCGGACCGGGATTTGGACCGCTGCTTTCTTGGCCAGCTGGGTCATTGTGGCATCGAGTCAGTACGTTGCCTCTGAGGTGCTGTGGCCGACGGTTTCCGATGAGGCATGGGATGACGTTTCGATGCGGTTGCGGGTTTGCGAGGTGATCAATCAACAAGAAAATAGCAAACTGCCACCTCAGTATTGCGGACGCACCATGGCGGCATGGTTGGCGGGCATTATTTCGATGATTCTTTGTGCATCGGCCATTCTCATGCACGCTACGGCACGATACTGTTCAAAACGCAATCAGCGTCGCCCATTTATGGCGGGGATCAACGATGAAGAGGGCGATGTTGTCGATGAAGGTGACGGAGATGGGGCTGGTATTTGGTCGACGGCAATGGTGTACGATGAGTCGGCAATGACAGCCTGGGAAAGGGTGGTCGCTCATCATCAACGGAATCGTCGATTACCTTTGCATACGGAAATATTCCTCAGTGTCATTTTGTCGGTTTTGACAGGATTCAATGCCGTTTTTGTGACGGGGGTGCAAGGACCGGCATCCACTGTTGGTAACTTGTACTATGCGAGCTGGTTGACTTATCTTTTGTGTGTCCGTATTGCTCTTGGTTGCTTGGAAGAGTACTATAATTTATCTGAAGATGATCACTTACATAGCGAACCAACGACACCTTTCCCTGCAAAAGCAGATCAAGAGGAAGGTTTAAACTCAACTTGCAACAACATTGATGGAAGAACAAAGTATAAAGCACCGTCAATTGCCGCTGACAACGCAGGAAGCGTAGTTCAAATGCAAGAACTCGGCGAAAAAGCAAACCACCTTGTCAACCCCGTCTACAACAGAGCCTTCAGCATCGAGACTACTGGAAGTGGAACTACAGTCTCGCAAGACAACCATATTGAAAAGGCCCGAATTGATCGAGTAAGAAGTTACTTTTTCCTCGGTGTCTTCTCAACAGCGTGTGCAGCATCTGCCTACGATGCAGCTTCAAACAATGGAGAGGGTAAACTTTCCAATCCTCAACTTTTTATGATATTTGCGCCTTGCTTCGTTGCCGTGCAGTCTGTATTGCTATTTGGTCTTTCTCTGTCGAAACGTTGTTATAGAGTTGTCTCAATTTTTCCGGTTGGTGGAGTTTTCTCGGTGGTCGCTTTTGGGCTGTGGTTGGGAAATCTTATTCTCACCATGCATTCAAGCGACTCGTGGGCTGTCAATCGGATCGGCGAGATTAAAATGGCGAATTTGTACTACTTTTCTTGGGCATCGATTCTTACTGCTGGCGTACAAATGAGTTCTTACCTCAAAGAATTGGTTGGCCACCGAAAGTATGACATAATGTCAATCGTGTGGGCTACTATTGTCAAAGTCTGCTTTGTTATTCTTGGTGCTGCTCTTCATATTTGGCACACCATTTCTGGGAACTGTGGCTTCGATGAAATAACAACGGGAGCTGTCTCGTTTTGCTCGCGCACAGTTTTGGCTATCATAATAGCCTTAACGGGCATGGCAGTGGGCGGATTGGTAGTTCTGGGCCGTATGCTGAGCATGTCATTTCCGAGGTGCCGATGTAATCTCTTGCAAGCTCACGTGGAGATGCTCATATCGCTCTTTCTAGTTCTGCTCTTCGGAACCGCAGTTGCACTCATCACTGGTATAGGTGGACCAGGACAAAGTGTGGGAGACTTATACTACAGCACCTGGCTAGCATTTCTTTTCTCATTTGGTGCATTTGTGAGCTGCTACGGAGAGATCAGTACTTCTGAACACCGAGAAGATGAAACCCCAGTCACAAAGACCGCAACTAATGATGGAACATCTGTATTGGTGTAGTGCTTTAGCTATTCAACATTGCATTGCCATTTGTTATGTAGCCGACTAAAAATATATAGCAACAACAAAATTTTACCCTGACAGTCTGGAACGAGGTGCCAAATTTTTCTCTAGAGAAGTTCGCTACCAAACCGCCTTTCAACAGACATCACGGAGCGAACCTCGTTCAGTCGGTCCATTAACTGCTGTAGCTGATGAATACCATCCACCTTCACCAGAAATACTAGAGTTGCATGCTCAGCCGTCGTTTGGCTTCCCGTTCGCATTATTTCAACCATTTCTGATACAACCTCGGAGCAATCAGCCAGTAAAAGCCTTCGGTCCTGGCAGTGAACAACGATCTCCGAAAGAAAGGCTTCGTTGTCGTGGGCATCCGACCATTTTAATTTAACAGGGACGTCATCGATGCTACTATGTCGCTTTGCTCGACGCGAGAGTTGTCGATCTAAGACATTTCCATTCTGTTTGCGCAACGACACACTATCAATGGGAAGTGCTTTCACTGCTCTATTTTCCACTTTTCGTCCCTTTAATTCTGCTTGCGCTTTGTTGATTGCTCGTTGGGCGTGCTGGCAACCGAAGCGGTGCACAGTGGTAACCATATCATTACCATCCCCATCGATTGCATGTTCGGGGCAGGTTCCAACAATCTGATCGCCGTAGACAGGTAGACAGTCTTCACATAATTGATCGGGATCGGCAAGCTCTTCTTTCAGACCCAACCCTGAAAGAAGATGGTTTAGAGAGGCACCAATGTTTTCGTCCAGCAAGTGCATCCAAGAAGGGTCACTTGGAAAAGCAGTCGACGCATTGGTACTAGTCGTGGACGCGGCGTTTGCCGAGTCGAGAGCCCGGCGACGATTTTTAATAAGTGCTTCCGAAACAATCGCAGTAGGAACCTGAAGGCGTCGCCTCTCTTCAGCATCAACGAGAACGCGCTTGGGAACCTCGAACAACTGCGAAACAATTCGATGAAGTTTATCTCTGTCGTGTAGCGAGCCGATGGAGACTAAAAGATCGTCGAGAGTTTCGAATCTTGTTTTTCCGGGTAAAAACCGCGCGACATCTTCGACTTTCTTGGGTACATCCAAATCAAATTCAAAATAAGACTCCTTAGCGAGCAGCTCACCATGCATGGCGAGATAGTCCTTCAACAGTATGTGACCCGCTTCTCTGAGACTTTCTCTTTGACGAGCGCGGAAATACGAACGCAGCTTGGATCGAGTGGAGCGACTTTTCGCATAACGCATCCAGTCCGTGGACGGCTTGCCGCCCTTGCCCGTCAAAATCGAAACCACATCGCCATTCTGAAGCTCGTAGGAAAATGGAACCGGTTTCCCATTAATCTCCACTCGGTACATGTTCAAACCAACTTCCGTGTGAATTTGAAAAGCAGCATCAATCGCGGTAGCCCCTCGTGCCAAGTTCAAAATTTTTCCATTACGAAGAAATACAAAGACTCGTTTGCCCAGTAGCTCGCGACGGACCGAGTCTACAAAATCTCGAGAGCTGATGCGGTCTTTTGCCATTCCTTGATCGATGAGAGCCACGGAGTAAAGTACAAACCGTCCGGATTGCGACTAGAGGGACTTCTCCGCTTTTCGTCCGTGTAGGCCCAGTGACTCGCCATTCCATACTCCGCGACCTGATGCATGTAACTCGTTCGGATTTGCACTTCGATGGTTTGACCGTTCAGAATCAGCGCCGTGTGCAAGCTCTGGTACCCGTTGGGCTTGGGGAAGGAAATGTAGTCCTTGACGCGAGTGGGGACCGGTTGAAAGCCCGGCAAATGTTGCACGAGACCCAAAACATGATAACACAGCCACACTCCGCGATCCGATTCATTCTCATCCCCTAGATCAGCATCACTTTTGGGGGTAATGACAACGCGAAGGGCAACCACATCAACAATGTTGTCCAAATTGTGCACGCCCTTCGTTTCCATCTTATGCCATAACGAATACAATTCTTTCGTCCGCCCTTGTACTTCTACTTTTGCCGCCTGGTGCGCCAAGGTCGAATCCGCATCCAAACGTCGTTGCATGACGAGCTGTGACTTATCGAGCGTTTCGCGGTATTTTGTTTGATGCTGTCGTAGCATCCGATTCAATCTCTTGTGCTCTTGTGGATACAAGTACATGAACGCCGTGTCCTCTAACTCCGATTTGAATTGCCATATTCCCATGCGATGCGCCAATGGCGCGAAGATATCGAGCGTTTCCCGACTAATTTTGATTTGCTTGAGAGGCTTCATATGCCGCAGTGTTCGCATGTTGTGCAGACGATCCGCCAATTTGACAATGATGATTCGGTAATCTTCGGTCATGGCCACAAACATTTGTCGCAAATTTTCGGCCTGTTCATCGTGATGCGTTGGCGATTCCGATATCAGGGCGTCTTCGCTTGATGAGTACTCGGCCACCATTTTGGGTAATTTGCTAACTTTGGTTTCTCCCTCCACAATGGTTCGAACCGTTTTCCCAAACAATGTCTCAATTTGATCAAATGTCATTTCGGTATCTTCGACCGTATCGTGCAAGAGCCCCGCAATGACAGTTTCTCCGTCCATCTTGAGACCCGCCAACAAAATGGCCACTTGCACGGGATGAATGATAAACGGTTCACCCGATTTGCGCATCTGTCCCCGGTGTGCCGTGTACGCTACTTGGAGCGCATGATAGATTTTGGCGACTTTTTCTGTCCCCAAATAGTTGACCGTGGGCATGATCTGATCCCAATATTGTTCGATTTGCTGCAAATCATCGTCGGTATTTAACGGAGTTGGACGATCGAATGTGTCGAAGGATGACCAACTAGTATTCTTTTGAATATTCTCATTATTGTGTAGGTAAGGTGTTCCCCAATTCAATGACACGATCGTATCGTTGCGTTGTTTTAGATCCGAGGAGGATGTGTAATTGGGAAAGGGAGATGCGGGGACGGCCGACATTTGCAGTTGCCACGCCGATGACACCGAAGTTCGAGATAGAAACGCTTGGCAGTAATTCGGTAGGCAAAGTAAAATACAGACGGCGAACTGGTACTGCGTTCGCCGTCGTTTGCGACGATGTGAGCACTCTGGCATGCTGCTCTGAATTGTTTGCAGGAAAGGACTGTTGATTACTTCTCTCTTTCCTTCTTTGCTATATAAAACGTTTCTTTTTTTCTTATTCGATGTTCACGAAATACCTCGCGTTACGGAGTAAATATTGATTGATTCGAGCGGAGCGAAGCAAAGCGGAAGGGGTCGTCGAGAATTTTCAATAATATATAAGAATGCATAATAGGTGCAACAAGACCCTTGCAACTAACGAGAGACAGCGCACAGCTTTTTTTGTCTTTTCGGTCGGACGTCGATGACGTAATAACGGACGCGCGGAAACAGAATTCGGGTCCGAAGGAAGTCGCAGTGGGAACACTTTCTTTCTTGTCGTGACGTCATAAGCATGTCGCAGCCAGGACTATGGCAAGTAATGAGACGAGAATCATTCTAACATAATTGTGCACTTTATATTTGTTTCAGGAACATGAACAAAGCCAAAGTAAAAGAGCCAACTTTGGCGGAAGAAACGTACGCTTGTTATATACTCACGGAGGAAAGATTGCATTCGGTTCCATCTCTTATTCTTCATGATCATGACCTCAAATCCTCTGCCGTGGCAGAGCGAACAATCTGCTGATTTGTGAAGTAAAGGTTTCCGAATCTGCCATGTTTTGGCAATTCGTGGAAGCTGATGACAAAGTATTATTTTGTTTGTGAGACTTTTGAGACGAAGAGGATTCTCTTCCAGGTGACGACGGACTTACCGCCATCCATGGCTTTGGTAGGCGAATGCCACAGAGCTTGTTGGAAGATCTCTGGCGAGAGTGTTCCACCGGATCGCCTAACAGCTCCGACGGTCAGGTCCAGGGATGTTGTGCGTAGGATGCATTGTCGACGTGATGGTCGTGGGAAGTCTGCCAGGGATTTGGCATTATGACTGCACTTTCTAGAATGAAAGTCGATTGCATCGTCTCCTTTTGATATGATGCACAGGAGCTTCTTTTACTCTTTTTGTCAGACCGCCTTATACACTTTGTATTGTGCTCGCAAAAGATCTTTTCGGTCAATGTACTCTTTCTTAAGCTCCGATGGTCACTCTTTCCTTTGGACAAATCCGCAGTATGGTCATGGAGGGGTTGGCGCGTTTGAATGCCCCACTGTGTTGATTCGAGAATGCCAGAAACGGCGACATGAGACATTGGGGAGCATTGGGATTCTTTCGGGCGACGCTTCAATTGTGTTCCTGTGCCTCATGGTAGGTCATCATATCCTCGGCGTACCAACTCTGGTCATCTTTTACTCTTTTCTTCCCAAAACTCTCGTTCTTGGGAGACTCTACCAGGTATTAGCAATCAATAATCCAAAGCAACTACAGAGAAAGAATCTAAATGAAGCTTCTTCTTGTGCTTCTTTTCGTTGCACGATACTTCCTTCAGCTTTGCTTTCAAAATAAAATGTAACTGTCCGTCATGAGACAGATTGTGCTTGAACTCTTTCATCCTAAAAGCTATTTTGAAGCACGATCCCCTCTCTAGCAAGAAAGCTGCTATAAGCGAAACCTCCTGCGCAATTTTTACACATCCGCCGTCTTTGCGGTAAGAACAAGCTCATAGGTTGCCTCACCCGCATTCCAGTATTTTTGTTCGAAATTCGTCAGGGCGTCTTGCCCACTCGGTATCAGTCGTTCTACATTCGAAGTCTGAAAGATCGAAAATTCCTTGTTGTAATCAGCAGCGATATCGACCGCATCGCGAAAATCTTCTAAATACTGTAACCAATTGGATCGTACAATGATTTCGGAGGCCGGTAACTGCAACAAGAGAGGAAAGCAGGGATGGGCGTACCAGCGGCTTTTATACCGTACTTTTTTGGGATAAGGATTCGGATAGAGCAAATAATGTCGCACAAACGACCATTGTTGGTCACGACAACAACGCCAGAAATCCACCAGTTCCGCACGCACCAACCAGACATTGTCCGATACTTGTTCTACCAATCTGTCGGGACGGATATGACGGGAAAGTCGTGCAATCGACCGATCCACTCCAATGACATGGCTTTCCGGATACAATTCTCCCAAACGCAGCGACGATCGTCCCGTTCCACACCCGCTGTCGAGTATCAAGGGCGCATTGTCGCTCGGCAGCTGACGACCGAGTTCGGAAAAAGCTGTCAGTGAATGAATCGAGACAGGTTTTCGGGTTAGGAATAAATCCAGGCTATCGCAATGTTTGTGTACTTCGTTTCGTAGTGTTTCGGATTCCATGGAAGGGCATGTGATGGTGTATTCGGTCGACAACCCTCGGGAGGACCGCGATCGACTCGCCATGGTTAAAAGAGTAATGCCCAACGACTTGAACATCATTCTATCACTGCATATTTGGTGTCATTTCCTTGAAAAGGCGTTTGTTGTTCTTAATTTCGATTGCACGGTCTCTGTCGGTTGCATTCAATGAAAATAAAATAGTCACTTTTTTTTTATCGGAAATGGACGGACACGGTCGCGGAATTGCGTGTCGAACGTCATCATTATTTGCCGACATCCATTTTCCGTTGTGTCGTATGTATTAATGTATTTAACAGAATGATTGGCTTTTATGCCTAAGTAATCAAAAAATCACTCTACAAAATTCATAAGGAATTTTCTCGAAATAGACGGTGAAAGTCACTTAGCAAGAAAAAAACGTTGCTAGTCGCAACGGAAAAAGAGGATTTTGATAAGGAACAGCTGGGCTTACGAGACCATTTTCCACCATTTTTCCTCAAACATGATGCACAACACACCAGGCGGAGGCTTTTAATGAAAAACAAAACAATATGACATTATTCAGGGCATTATCAAAACTATTACTACTCATTTTCCTGCATGGTGCATGGTCGGAGCATGTCTGCCAATTATATCTTAATACAGTCCAATATTACCCATTCCGTCAAGAAGAAACCATCGGGTGCCAATCTCATGGCTCGTTTCCGTACGAAGTGAAGAATTTGTCCAAGGAAACGCTTCACAGTCTTCGCTCGCGGCTTCTGAATTATGAATTAATATGGGTGTCCATACGTGACGAGTGGATCGACAATACGACCGTGACCGTTCCCACCAACATGACTCTTTCTACAATATCGTCGTTGAATGAGGAACGACGACAGTTGTCGAAAACGAGCGGGATTTACCAAATACTGATGCTTCGCATTATTGCACTGGACTCAGAACCTGACTTATCGTCGGAGCAATTGTATAATCTGACGTTTGTGGACGACGCTTCGCTCCGAGGACAAATGGAAAAATGTTCGTTTGGAAAGCTACAGATCGTTCCGACCAAATACGGTGTAATGGATGTGCGAGTCCAAAGGAATGCCACAAATACCCAACACGTATTATTGGTTGAAGATGCCTACCAAGTTGCCAAGACATTGGTGAACGAAGACGTCGATACTATTCTTGATTTGGTCGATGGAGTCATGGTGGTAGTGCCGCCAGGAACATTGGGGGGCTGGACTGCATTTGGTTGGTTCAATGGAAAGCATACTAGCTTCAATAATCTATGGGCTGGCTACTTGGGGGCCACCATGCACGAAATTGGGTACGTAACGCATTTGACTTTATACGGGAGGGATATTCGTTACGATCAACGTTTTCTAATTCCATATCATAGTCACAACTTGGGTTTGCCTCACGCCTATGAAAATGGAGTCGAGTATGAAGATCACACTGGATATATGGGAACGGCTCCCCAACAGATGCATTTTCCGCAAAAATGCTACAATGCACCCAATCACTGGCATTTAGGCTGGTATTCTCGCACCCTGGAAATCGATGGCGATGCGTTAACATCGCCAACGAATGTCAAACTCGCAGCATTTGTGGACTATGATATGGCCACAGATGAACATTACGTCATCATCAAATTGAGGGATTATTACATGCAATACAATCGCGCCACTAAATTCAATGTGGACACAAGCGAGATGCGAGACATGGTAACGATTGTGGAATCGGGTGACCATAAAACGAATTTAGTTGCTGGTTTGGACTCGCAATCGCGGTATTGGCAGTCACCAATTGGAATTGTGGTGGAAGTTTGCCGATTCGACGACTCATCCGAACCGAATTACGTCGAACTCAACATCGGGCTATCGAAGACGGACTGCGGATTCGCATGGACGCAGGAACCGTCTACGTTTCCAATCCCACGCCCATTTCTGTTTCCTACTCTGTCACCCAAACCATTAGACCAGCAAATTTTAACATCAACCAGCCCAACACTGGCCCCATCAGTGGTTCCAACCATCCATCCAATAACCAGCCCACACCACGCTGCAATCGAACCAGTAATTCCATCACAGACACCGACGTCTGTGAAAGAAACAAATCCTGCTCCACACACGGATATCGCAGATAAGGGACAAAGCGAAGGATCTACCTTCAACCCTGCCACCAATACTTCCGCGAGTGATGTAGGCCCAACTGCGTCACAGGAACAAGAACCAATCAAACGTGTCAAACCATTATTTGCGGTTCAAATAATGCTGGTCGTTCTAGCAGGAGCTCTTTTCGTGGTAATTATGCTCATACTGCGTATGAGATGCAAGCGTCGAAAAGGTAGAGCAGAGGAGAGGTCTGCCACGAAGCAAAACAATGGAGTGTCCGAGGATGCGAACCAATCAAAATCGGATGAGGCTATTGTCTGTTCAGTAAAATCTGATTCGTTGACTGATAAATCTCCAAACACAAGCTTAGATACCTTTGACGAAGAGAGCAACGGTAACCTCGACAGCGACGAGAGAATTTAAACCGTGTCGATAAGAAATCAACACGGCACCGGACATCTTATGATGTCGGGAAGGCAAACTGCCTTCGTGTCAGATATTGCCGAAACTAAACTCGTTGTCAAAATTGAACATGATTTTTCTCACGCACCCGAGCACCGCTCGAGTGTGTACACAATCTCAAAAGAATCGTTGACCACGATGCAAACGCTGAAGAAGAACCATCTTTTGGATATTATCCAGTACGTTGCCGACCCACAGGCTGCGTCTACTCCATAATCATCCACGGTCTCACAGAAACCCTTCCTATACAAAACGTCTCATTTCAGATTCTGGAGTCGGAAATGGCTTGTCAAGAAAATAAGGTGACTCGAGAGCTCGACTTGCCGTCCAACGTTGTTCAGGTTCGTAATTCAAGAGAGACGTTAGCATTCGAAGTCCTGTCACTTGCAAGAAAGCAAAACGATCCAACAACTCTTTCGTCGGCGTTGGTAAAAGTCCGATGCTCGTGGTCAACAGTAGGTCTTTCAAAGAGGCCGGCCATTCGCTGGGGACACCCAATGCTTTGAAAATTTTGTTGATTTGCTCCATTTCCGTCTTTCCTCTATAAGAAAGGAGGCATGAGGGACCATATTACGATAAGTACAAATGGCACAAACAACTTATTGCGACTCACGGAAAGAGCGGGGACCCTATCAACAGTTCACACCATATACATCCCGACGCCCACATATCTATGGACTGGGTGTATGTTGTAGCACCTAGAAGAAGTTCAGGAGGGCGATACCAAAGAGAAGCCACTGTGGGAGTCAATGCGTGCATCCCCGTAGAAAACGGCCTGGACAAGCCGAAATCGGCGAGCTTCAATGATCCTTCCTTGTACAAAAGATTGCTGAGTTTTAGCTGTATAGAAAAAATAAAAAAACATTGTTTATGAGACGAACCGCCCAGAGTGTAAAGATAATCAGATGCAACGATTTTTCATTCTTACTCACATCGCGATGAATGAGATGATGATCGTGTAAGTACTCGAGTGCACTGAGTAATTGTAGGAACAAACGCTTGACCGATGCTTCTGGAAAAGGACTACTCTTGTGTTTTGCATAGTAATCATCCAAGATAGCGGCTAGATCCTTATCGCAATGTTCAAACACCAAAAACACACCTCCACTTTCGGAAACGGCGACTTGGTGGAGACCAACAATGTTGGGATGTTTCGAACATAGCTTGAGCGATTCAATTTCTCGTAAGGCTGCGTGAGAAATAGGATAAATGAAAATGTGGGTCAGAAAAACTTTAGTTTCCTCGCTCGCATAACGAACTTATCTTGATGTTGCCTAATTTTTTTTATAAAGGAACGCCACGATTACGCGATCAAGAACACACAAATAAGCAAAGCACTCACTCGTTATGGGAAATCCATCACTGGATTCATGATGAGGTATACATCTTTTCAAAGCAACGGTACAGTTTGTTTGACGATCAATCGCTTTGTAGACAACTCCATACGACCCTTCACCGATGCGTCCTACTTTTTCGTAGCGATCCGCCACCAAGGCGCACTTTCCAGCGGGCAGGTCGATTGTTTCCCGATGACTTCGTTTCTGGGTTGTTGCCTTCTGTGCATCATTCATGATTGCTGTAACACCTTGGAGGAGTATTTCCGAGTCGGAATCCTATAATTGTAAACGATAGTTCGACTTACTTTTATGCAGGATACAAGGCAACATGGCCGCGATTTTTCTCAGATTTGGAAGGCATCTGCGTGTTGCCATCAACGACAGTAGTATAGAGTGTACTGTAAAAGTAGGTTAAAATTTTAATTTTGAGGATACCAGAAAGTTTGCGTGACCTCCACTTTTTAATATCCATGTTATTTCTACATCTGTCAGCTCACAAGTCACAAGTTAACGCATCTAGTAACTTAAGCAGCCCTGCTAACTATTGTCTGCAGTTGCGCAAGGGGATCACCTCGCAACAATAGGTACACCACATCTAATTGACCGGCTGACAGGGCGGTTTGTAATGGTGTCGGATCATCGTCCGCGTAAGTGCCATGCTGCAGCATTTCGGAGACAATCTCGGTCCGTCCTTGCACGATGGCCAGTAGAAAGGGAGTGAAATCATCATCGGACTCGTGTATGGATGCACCCGCATGCAACAAAAGACGGACCATTTCCCGGTTCCCTCGATCGGTGGCCAGAAACAAAGGACTCAGATGACACGAATCTGTCTCTTCGACGTTGCCCACTTTTGGTAAAATAAGTTGGAGTATACTGGAAGAAGCTAAGTTACAGGCCGCGAGCAGCACGGTCGTCCCGTACGAGTCGCGCACATTGACATTAGCTCCACAGCGCAACAAAATCTTGACTAACTTGACGTATCCACATTTGGTAGCTATGAGCAACGGCGTATCACCGGATTGATCAGCATGATTTACATTTGCTCCCGCTTCCAGTAAAGCCATTGCAATACTTCGATGATCGTGCTGACACGCTTGAAGCAAAGGTGTCCCACCGGACGCGTCCATGACATCCACTTGTATTTCGGAATGCTGTAATAAAACATCCACCACTTGCTCAAAGCCTGTATTACAGGCATTGTGCAAAGCCGCAGATCCTTCTTCATTTTTATAATTCACATCCACTCGAGAGTCAGTGCAAAATAGTCTCACCACGTCCGGCATGTTGCGTTCCACGGCGATCAGCAAGACGGCCGAATTTACAAAATACGGAAGGAGTAATCGAATCAAAGAAGCGTCACCATAATGCGTCGCCCAATCAAGAGCGGTCAATCCCGCAAAGTCTTGATGCGCTGCATCGGCGCCCGACTGCAATAACAACTCCACGACACGATAATGGCCATTCCGGGTCGCACGCAAGAGGGGAGTCGAGTTCGTGTTGTCGCAGACGTGTAAATTGGCTCCGCGACGAAGTAAGTCTGCCACGGCACTCCAATCATCGAGCGGATCCGACAAAAGTTGTAACGTTGCTACATCTTCGGGTGCGAATACTGAGTAAATAGAATCATGATCGACCGGTTCTGGTCGTCGTAAAATAATGGAAAGTAACGTTTCAATGGGCGTTTTGCGAGTCGTATGGGGGGCACAAAAGGATGAGCATAGGCTTGTTGCGCAAGGGCAGCCTACTTGAATTCTTTCCATGCTCAAATTTGTATTTAAGAATAGTAAAAAGGATTGATGGAAAGAGAAATCTTTGGCTTTGCCATCATCAGCTGGAGACAGAAAAAAAAACAATTCGCACTTTTGCGTTCGCGGACCGCGAAGAACCCCGTCTACATTTCAGGGTATAGTCGTAACAAACCAGAACCTGACGCTTGTTCTCCACATCAAAATGAGCAATGACCCACTTGTAATATCCGTGAAAAAGTATCCTGACTCAGGAATACGATTTATGGACATATTGCAATGTTTCGTCGTCTTAAATTCCAGATTCCAGATGTGTGACATGTCCGATCGAGACCTAGCAAGAGTCATTTCCTTAACAGCGAAGAGTGCGGGAACAAGCAACACTTTAGAGACCACCATCCTCATCATACAACACAAACAAGAAAAATGCAAGGATTCTCCGTTGCTAACTTCTTCAAGTCTCTTTGAGATGATACCGATCCCGACAAAATGTCGTCGGCATACGACGGACAAGATCGGTGCTTTCTCGAAGAACCGCGTTGCGCGGCATGCTATGCGAGGCCCGTCACTGGTTTGTTGTGCTGCTTACGCTATCATACTACGCAGCTTTTGGATCAGGGAGAATAGACTGAAGCTCTTACACGTTCTGAAGGTACAGTAGTAGGTAGCGCAGCGTCCATCATATTGCTTTCGACCGCTGCTTGTCAGCAATGAAAATCTTCTTGAACGCTTCAAAAGATAATGATTCGTTTTCAGAAAGGCCCAAAGTGCGCATCACCTCCCCATGTCTTCATTGGTGAATTCAGGATTTAGTTCGCGCATCAAAACGCTGATGGCTTCTTGACACAAACATTCTTCTTTGCAAATGTTACTTCGGATCGCATTGAAGGCTTCCAGCGGTGCATTGTAAGGAAATTCTTTGTTGATGCGCTTGACAACTGCCTTTTTAAAGTCACGTCGTATGGATAAATCGCGCAAAGAACTCCCCAGCTCTGGGGAAAGCTGTACCAGTTTACGAAAATCACGACCCATCATCTTGAGCAATTTACAACCGTCTTCGTCAGAACACTCCGCCGAGCAGTTGCGGCGACGCCCAGTGATGGCTGCGTACTCCCCAAAAACATTTCCCGGAGTCGCCGAGAACACATTGCTGCCATCCATCAAAATATCCACTTTGCCCTTTTCCACAATAAACAAATGGTCACTAGCATCACCTGGGGAAAAGATGGTCTGCCCATTTCGATAATGCATCTCTTTCAGATTTTTTTTGGAGACGTAAGATCATTTTCGCGCGATTCCTTTTCCGAATGATATCCTTCTCTTTGAGCGTCAAAAGAAGGTCGGCATCCGACGAGGCCAAGTATTTCTCGAAGTACTCGCGGCTAATTTCCATAGCGTGTACCGGTGTTAAACACCGAATGGTTGCTGAACGAGTTTTCTTTGGATTTAGCAAAGCTCCCTCACCAAAAAAAGTCACCCGCACCTCTCGTTACAACAGATCCACTTTCTGTCTCAATGAGCACTGTGCCAGAATTAATGAAATACATGTGATTTCCTATACTTCCCTCTTTGTAGACTATGTGGTTCTTGGGAAAATACTTATTCTGCATATTTTCGGCTAGTAAATCCGAGAAACCCGACAATGATAACTTTGCCGGATCGTTCTTGCCGAACAAACTAAACGAACTTTTTCTTGGCTTTTCCGTATCGGGAAGTAGTTCTTCCACAGATTCTCTGGTCAAATATCCTCTTTGTTTCGAATCGAATGCGCGAAATGATCGCTCAATCAATGAAACACGTTTGGACACATCATCGGCCCCTTCATCGTCCGACCACGAAA
The DNA here is from genome assembly GCA_030295235.1 of Fistulifera solaris. Taxonomy (NCBI): domain Eukaryota; phylum Bacillariophyta; class Bacillariophyceae; order Naviculales; family Stauroneidaceae; genus Fistulifera; species Fistulifera solaris. The sequence continues at coordinate 229,893 of AP026158.1, read as the reverse complement.
CAATGTTCGCAAACACTTTCGCTGACATTTTCGTTCGATAAGCACGGAACATAGAAAGTTTCTTTGAAGCTCCCGTCATCGCATCGCTGCTGGCTGTCGTTCCAATAACCCAAGGATGCTCTAGCATTTCATCCGCCGTGAGTCGCTTGCTGGGATCCGGCTCAATGAGCTTTTCAATTATATCAATAGCCGAATCCGAAAGGTGATACGCGATGCTCGAATTCTTAAGAGGTGGTTTCTTGCCGGATAATATAGTTTTCTCGATTTCTTCGTCTGAAGAATCGCCCCGTAGATCAAACGGATGTATTCCAGTAAGCATAATATACAGTATGACTCCTAGAGCCCACATATCCATGGCCGGACTCATCGTGGGATCTTCGGCTCGTAAGATTTCCGGCGGACAGTAAGCGACCGTAAAGGCCGCAACCGTATTCTCATCTTCCTCTACCGCCTTGCCGTTATCTTCATCTTCGACCAGTGCACAACCGAAATCTACCAATTTGATACAGGCATCGCTGGGGTTTTTCGTACTGAGCATGAGGTTTTCTGGCTTCAAATCACCATGTGTGGTACCCAATCCATGCAAAAATGCCAAAGCGGACGCTACTTCACGAACCAATCGAGCGGCATCTCGTTCCGAGTACGATCCTTGATCGACTAAATGATCAAACATTTCGCCACCACTAACGAGATCAAATATCAAATAGTAATGCTGACCGTCCGCGTAACAATCCCGCAGGGAACAAATATAAGGATGACCACCCGCTTTTTGAATGTGCATCAGAGCCGTCATTTCTCGTAAAAAGGCTTCTTCGTCGGTCAGCTCCTTGGGTATCTTTTTTGAGCGCGACGGGTTCTCCCGTTTTCTTGTCAACTCCCCAATACACCGTTCCAAATGCACCTACCCCAAGTGGACCTTCGTCCCAATCCACTTCATACCGCGTCGATAATTCCGTTTGATCTGACATTTCTTGCAACAACCGTAATGTTTCTTTACGAGGATTGGTGGGCAATTGTGGCACTACATGTGGTAGCAGTCGTCCTTCACAACCTGATGATGACGACGACGACGACTCGTCTTTCCGGTGATACAACTCCCAAGCGATTATCCAAGAAACGAGTCCAGCAAATGTGGGAGTCGCATAATCGATCCGAGTGGTTATTTGCCTTAGAGCCAATTGTTGTGAAAAGAAACGGGCCTGACGGGGATGTCGACGAAGGATGAATCTCCACATAATACTGTTATTTCGTCCGTAGCCTCTCAGTCTATATTCACATTCAATCGAATCGCTTCGCTGTTACACTCTAGACAGCTTCTTGTTAGCCGTATATTCTCTAGTTAATTTGATTGAAAAATGAAATATTCGGATGGTAATAAAGGGTTAATAATAGTTGATAGTTGTGTGGGCGTGGAGATTTATTGGAGGGACACGAGAAAAAGCTGTAGTTTGGCATGAAGAAAACGAAAAGCAAATCCGAAGTGCGTGTTGATGTAAGTGATGTCATGGGGGGGGGGGGGGGGTGTCAGTCCTTTGTAGCTTCAAGTGTACAGAACGAATACCGTTTTAGTTTCCGCCAAAGTAGTTGATCCGTGATTGATGATCCGTCTCGCTTTGACTAGTTCCATCGTATCATAATAATATTATCGCATCATCGCGTCGGATCTCGGATCATGATGTAATTAAAACCTCTTCCGTTATTGTTTCTTTTGTTGGTAATCGAAAACCTATTGTGTGAACTTGTATATTACTGACGCACTGGCTTGATTTCAAAATAAACAAGACACAAAATGCGATCGCTTTTTTCGCTCTTTTCAGCATCATCGAAGACACGAATGGGTAAATGCAAATCGATGATGATGATACTGCTGGTTCGTCATCATTCCGACGGTCGAGCTTCGACGTCGTTGCAGAAATTCTACCCTCGATTATTGGAATTATTGAATCAATTAAAAGATAAAGATGGTGTTATACCGTTGCTTACCACCAAACAACAGGATGAAATGAAAGCGAGAACAATACAAGTCAAACCGTCCGATGATCGACGACGCGCGGCGGTACTGGTTCTGTTGTGTAGTGTTCACGACGAACCTTCGATTTTATTGACAAAACGTGCGGCACATTTAACGAATCACGCCGCCGAAATGGCCTTTGTGGGAGGTCATTATGATGATGAGTCCGATCGTTCATTAATGGACACCGCTCTTCGAGAAGCACACGAAGAATTACTCCCCAACCCTCAACTTTTCTCTCCTTCCTTTCGTGCCTGTGTCCAAATATTGGGAGAATGTACACCCTTACCTTCTTTGCGCGGTATCCCCGTCACTCCGGTGATTGCCATGCTGGAACGACCGGATTTGACGTTACCATTAAAAGACTATTTTCCGGGCGATCCATCGGAAGTCGACACGGTTTTGGCCGTGTCGATACGAGATTTGATACAAAAGGAAACGACGCACCAATTACCTGACAATCCCTTTCGTCTCGTGGATGCTCCCGTGTATCCAACACCCCACGGGGATGTGTGGGGACTGACCGCCTACATTTTGCGGCCCTTGTTACGTCGAATTTTCCGGCCAACGTTTGCACCCGAAGAATCATCATCAACATCTGTATAGATCACGGATATGGGAATAAATCATTCATTATATTCTTTAAAAAGTCGACTTCTTCGAATATCGCTACATTTTTTTTTTACTTGGCTTTCTTGACCGGAAATACGTGGGACTGTCGAATGGTAATACCAGCATGTTCATCCGCATTCTTGATTGCCGCAATGACTTCCTTGCCCTCTTGCACGAGTCCGTACACATCCTTTCGACCATCGATATCCTTGATCTTGGAGTTCGTTGTGATATAAAATTTCGGGTCCGTCATTTCTTCGACAAAGATGGGTTTGGTGTTGCCCTGTCGCTCGAGAGTCATACCCACCAGATTGGGAAAATTTTCCACCACTTGATCTGTGCCAAGTCCATGCAAGTGCAATACAATCTTTCCCGCCTTCTTCTTGTTAATATCTACCACTATCCATGCCAATCGAGGTGGAACTTTCTCACGGGGCGCCACAAATTTCCCCTCCGATCGATGAAGATTGTCTTTCTCGAACACTTGACGCGTATAGCCACTCGCGTTGTTTGTTTTGAGGAACGGATTTTGAATCGGAGTATTGTCAATCGCCACCGCGGTATCGGCACTGTTGTGAGACGCCCAGGCGGGCTTTTCAAACTGGTACTTTTGCTGGAGTTGAGCGCGCTGATCGGTGAGAAAGGTGTGGCCCGGTGTTTTATGATTCTCGTAGGTCTGTGTGGCATGCGTGGGTTGCGCATACTCCGGTCGTGACCACTGATTCTGTTTCTTGAGGGCATCGAGCTGTTCTTGTCGAGCGGCGGAATAGTCGAATTGCGACGGATTGGTCTGTAAGGTCGCGTGCAATGCCGCCGACGTAGAGCCACCATGAATGGGACCTTCGCCCATTTCTTCCTCTTCAATTTCTTCGTATATTTCTTCCTCATCTTCTTCTTCTTCGTATTCTTCAATCTCCTCATACTCCTCAATTTCTTCGTATTCTTCGTCGTCGTCGTACGGCTCGTCGTGTTTCGCTTCCGTCCGTGCGGCAGCCTTGGCGGCTTCGGTTTCCGCAATTTGCTGTTTAATCGCAGCGATTTTTGCTTCGTACGCCTCAATTTCACGTTGCTTGTTGGCCGCTTCGCTACGCTTCTGCTCGAGCTGTTGGCGACGTTGTTTCGTGCCGGCCAAAGAACTCTCCAACGTGCCGATCTCTTGTTCGACCTTTTTCAATTCGTCATCGATTGCCTTCAATTCCATTTTGAGAGTGCGACTTACTGAGTCTTGTCGAAAAGAACGTGTCTCTTATTGAACATAAAGTTGGTAATTATCAGCAACGGTGATGCTTTGTTGATATTGATAATGCGATGAGTAAAGAATAGAAAACGAATGACCCCTGGATCTTGGTGTGGCTCAAAAGTCATTCTCCGTCATGCGTCGTGTTCATTGTCTTGGTGTGAGACACCTGACCATCCGACATACAAATTTAAGTCGGAATCGTGCAGAGAGTCGTAGAGTAACTAAAGGACTGTGTCGTAACATCGCTTTGAGTCTCGAGTAAGACTGGATCGAGTCGTCTCGAGTCCATTTCAACCACCTGAAATAATGGCCGAGACTCGTCGTCATCTTTACAAGTCGAGCTTCGTCAATATTTTATTTAAACTGCTGAACTTCGTTCCACGACGGTCTTTGTCTACGAAGAACAAACGAAACTCCGTGTTGTTGGATTTCATCATGGCTTGGAAGTTGCAAATTAGAAATCTTGCATGTAGGACGATCAGTTCGTTTTTTTCTATCATCCTCGACAAGTGGGCATCAACGGAAAATAAAATGGAATTGCATTCAGTGAGATGAGGCTCCGGAGATAAAAAAGGAGTCGTGTAGATTCAACCCGTTTCTTCACGGGACGCCAATACTAAAAATGTAGGGGCTAGGAATAAGACGTTCAAGGCATGTGTTTTTGCATTAGTCCACCCTTGGCAGGTTCCCAATATAATTCCGAAAGCGATGCTCCAGACGACTCTTTTTGAAACGCCATACGGCCTAATCTGAGTACTGGTACCAGTACGGAATATTTTTCGTTACCCTCACAGAAGATCTCGCATCTGTTTGATTTTTCCAGAGTTTCTAGGAAGTACGGAGTACCTTGTAGTTTGGTGGTGTGGTTAAAATTTGAAATTGCATCTTCGAACTGCAAAAAACTACCTAATACATAATACCTAATACCAGGTATGACGGGATTTCGCAGTTTGTAGAGGTACTCTGATTGGATGTCCAGCGTCCGGTTAATTTGTTAAATATGGAAATTACCATTGAGAGGCAATAAAGTTGAGGATTGATTAGAAGTTTCTGCATTGTTTTTTTAGGAAATGAGCGAATAAAAAGAAATTTCAGGAGGCGAAAATTCCGATAAGGCAATAATAAAAGGTGGAAGAAAGGCAATGGCCGTCGGTGAAGAAATTAGAGTACTAACGATACTTACGCTTAAATACTTTGTATAACAGGCAGGTCTGTTTATTCGGGATTCCGCAAGAGATAGATATTACATAGTACATAATCGATGGAGTGAATAGTGAATCACCATGAATCTGGTGTAGATGAAAAACAATGACAAGGCTTAAGTTTTTTGGTAGACGGGGTTAAGTAAAGGAATGAAAAGTGAAAACCCCGCTTGCCAAATTTTACTCAGGCAAGAGCGCTGCATAACAAATTCCGATTCCACTTGTGATGACGAAAGTCCCCACAAGACCTGCTTCCTACAATTTTATTGACAGTATCCCCGCAATCTACGCCTCTTTCATAGAAATGTGTAATAATATTCACTTATATCTGGAGGCTATAGGACAAACCATTAAAGACGAAGTTAATGTCACGCGGTTCTCATAAAATTCCAGTGACTCTTGATTCTGCTTCATATCTTTATAACTGTATACTGTGGTCCCACATAATGTCAGTTGAGGGATTGTACGTAGATTGCACGACACCAAAGATAAAGACCCAAGAATTGTCAAGTCAGGGCAGGCAGAACTGACACAAACTTCTCGCAACTTGATACTTGCCGCTCGCCAGTGACAGAAATGAGCGCGGGAATCGTCCTCCTTTTCTCCGAAACGCGGGTCGCGAAAACGCCGATTTGTCTACATGCGTAGGATGTCGTGTGAAACCACCGGGGGGCGAAAAACAAGCTGTTCGGCTCTTTTCTGGGAACTTCATCACAAGCAACGGCAAGCACCTCTATGCTAGTGAGATACATTCTCAGGTAAGTTTTTCCTCACTGACTCTCATGAATAAGCAACATTTCGATCTTTCTTCTTTCACATCATTGCTGAGACGAAGAAGAATGTCACGACGGCAGCAGAATCAGAACGCGCGTAATGTCAACAACAATAACGACAACGATCCCATGTCTGCCGAAGAAAGGAGAAGGCAACTTTGCGAAATACTCACTGAAGCTTTGGAAATATCGAGACAACTAGACGGTTCCAGTACTATGAACATGGATCACTCCAGCAGCTCTTCGCCTGATTTGCACGAATCGAGCTCATCTATGCTAACTATTGGCGATGATGGTCACAGGGTTGCCCCCTTTGCTTCTTCCTCAGAACGAAGAGCCGAAGAAGAAACCAAACAAAGTACCAACAGTGTGGGAGAAACATCTGTTCAAGAAGATAGTGACGAGGATGATAATGATCTTCGCACAAGTACAGCTCACCACCCAGAATGATTCACGGAAGATCTTTACTAGATATTCGATTACTTAGTAGGATTAGATCAAGGAACGGCATTCTCGACCTGCACTTGACTCCAAGCGCCGAAGAAAGCTTCTTTCCTTTCATGGGCATACAAGTTCTATGCTAATCCTCTTGTTTGATCTTCTTCGCGTCATTTGTTCGTCGCCTTTTGAAGTCCGTGTAGCTTATGCGCAAGATACTGTGATGAATGCTTAGAGTTTTTTAATTTGGGTCTTTAAAAGGTCTTTTGTAACGTCCGCACCCCCAGTAATACCAACAGGGCTGAAAATCCCCACTGTAAAGTGGACTCGTTCGTCGCAACGGCTAATTTCCCACCTCCATACGCCCCCAACAACGCCCCCAATGCCAATGGGGGTGCCAAACGAAATGCAACATTTCCTGCCTTGGTGTGTGTCACCGTTCCGACGAAAGCGGGGAGTACCATGGCCGCCAAGGAAGTGGCGAGTGCCTGATGGTGCGTGTACGGAGCAGAAGAATCGTCTTGCTGAGTAAAAAGCAACGCCGGTACGACCAGAGTACCACCTCCCACACCAAACAAACCCGCTAAATATCCCGAGCATAATCCAATACTTGCGGGAGCGACCCATTTGGGGTAAGACGATTCAATATTGTGTGATGTTGATGTCGCGTAGTTCTCTTCTCCTTCCATTGTGTTTTGCGGATGATGTAGATGCGAGTACTGTTCGACGATATGTTGCTTGGCCGGTACCGCGGGGCCCATGACCAATAACAAGACTCCCAGTGCCCGTTTTAGCCATTTTTCCGATAAGAAAGTGGTCGTTTTGGCTCCCAGGGAAGCCGTGAGCATGGCAGCCGCCGCCAACGGCCCCGCCGCGGCGAAATCAACGTGATCCTGATAGGAGACAGCACCCGCAAGACCTGTCGCCATGACAGCCGCCAGCGAAGTTCCGTGAGCTTGATGTTGACTTAATCGACAAACCCCTGTCAACAGCGGTATCATGACAAAGCCTCCGCCCATTCCGGCTAACGATCCCATCGTCCCCGCCAAAGTCCCGATAGCGAAGGCTTTCGGAATATCCTTTATCGGAAATTGAATTGTGATTTTTGATACTTGATTTCTTGGTGATGCTGTCATTCTTGGGAGAAAAGGACGCTTTGTTTTGTGCTGGGTTTCCCTCGTGTGTCGTGCGGCTACTCTGTGTCACATGTCGTCTTGGGCGATCGCTAAACGTAAGGCCGCGCGGCCCTATCCGTCGTCGCATTTCTTTTAAAAAGATTTGCTGGAAAACGATCATAATGAAGGAGCTGCACGCAAGTTGTAAAACAGAATAACACACGAGGACCGCAAAACGAAAAAATGAAAAAAAAAGTCGCGTCGCATCAGTTTTTGCAGGATGTTCTAATCGTGTAAGTGACGTCATAGACGCTCGTGAACGAATTAGAACAGGAATGATTGACGATCACAATCAAAAAATTGTATGCAGAGAATGTTTTTAGTTGAACTACTTAATCCGCTAAGCAAGCCGCATTCGATGGTGCTTCCTTCTTGCTGTCCTTACCGAATTGCCCAAATCGACTTTGCTCACGATCAAACACAATGTCATCTCGTGGCCACGGCCAGCCTCCAAATCGTGTTTTGGAATAATCCGTAGACGCCTGTTGTACTTCCTGTGCTGTATTCATAACAAATGGCCCATATTGTGCTACCGATTCATCAATAGGTTTGCCTTGCAGCAAAAGAAATTCACCGGCACCGGTAGCCGTTTCGTCAAGTTGCAATTCGATTTCCATATTGGCTTGTAATGGATGCACGGTACGTTTGGAGATCGATTGTCCACCCACTTTCATGACTTGAGTCTCACCTTCCAAATAAAACAACTGACGGTTCACTTTACTGTTGGTGGCAGCCGGGAGCGTCCACGTGGCCCCCGGCTGCATCGTAATATGCCATATGGCCACATCATTTGCTTCATCGGCCGCCCAAGACGAGGCCGGTGGGGCATTGTTGACTCGACCTTCTGGTAACAAGGCATTCCCCGCCCACAACGCTACTTTCGTGTTTTGATCGGCCGACTCATATACCGGAATTTCGTGATTCCAGAACATTTTAAACTCCGGTTCGGCCATTTTATTCTTGGACGGCAAATTTAACCAAATTTGAAAGAAGCGGGTCGGATTGTCGTTTTTCGTGCGAATCAAGGGAAACATTTCATTGTGCACACAACCCTTCCCGGCTGTCATCCACTGCAAGTCCCCATCACCATAGCATCCGGCATTGCCCAACGAATCGGCATGGTCAATAAGTGCCGCGTGCTGACCTCTTGGTTGCTCGAGATGACGGCGTCATGGAACTACGCTTGAAGGTACCGTGGTGTTTCGACTCGGTAGGAGCAGTCGCCGGCGACAAAATCTCCTTTGGAACTGATGCTACCGCATCCAAAGCCTCGATATGCACACCATTCATGAACTCACACAAGATATCACTGTGATCCGTTAGCAGCAAAGAAATATGCTGAACGTTTCGCAAAGTCTTCTCGATCAATATTGTTACAACAAGTAGGGGTCGCAGCGGAGTGGTTTCCTGTTTCACCTCTGCGGATCCGCAATACAAGCGGTTCAAGGCATAAAGCTTATCGACACTTGACCCATCGGAGTGTCTTTGATTCCAGTCACCAAGAACAGCAATTTTACGATTTCTTTAATGTCTGTATTCCTTCATGAGTTTCCAACGCCTCGAATATATCTTTCACATGGGGCGACCAATCCATGTACCAGTACATGCTACTGAGATCCAAGTACGATAACATCGGATTGTTGATGATTGCACTGACCAGTGCCCTTGTAAAAGGTGTCAAATCGTCAATTTCACGATATGGAAAAGAGTCACTGGGAAATTCAATGTAGTGGGTTGCGAGAGTCAATCTCTCAACCTTTCCCGAAGCGGCGACTCGGTCCAGGAACGAATTTACGATTTCGTTGAAGTTGTTCGAGTTATCCAAAATCAATCGCAGATTCAGATCCTTTGCAATAATATTAACAAATTCGAAGTCTTCTGGCTCAAAGAGATGAGCGCCAGCTTGGTAGTTTAAACCATTCACTTGGGCAGAAAATGGAAGGATCGCACATTCCTTTTTGTCCAAGGAATGAAGTTTTAGGTTTTCAAATACGTCAAGTTTTAACAGACGTTTTAAGCTGTCACATTTAAATGCCCTCTCAAGCTTTTCAAAGTAATATTGAGCGTACCAAAGGCGGATTTTCGTTTTTCTAGCGCGTTCACAAATTCCCTTCCACCGTCGCGAAAAGCAAAACTACACCGTCCAAACTCGTTTCCTGCAAACGTCATTTTCACTTGACTAGGCCTTGATGCCAATATCCTAGCCTGCTTCACAGTCCAGATTCCTGCCCCGAAATAAAAATTTCGTGTGGGATTCGCATCCATTATGCTAGCCAACTGTTTTGCTTGCAAAGAGGAAAATTTAAAGTCGCGCAATTCCTTGATCGATAGTGAGTGACTTCTATACCGGGCGTTCTTCTTTTCTGGAGCTTTTAGCGACTACAAAAGGTGGCTGTCTCCGCTATCGCAGTGTCATTTTCCCCGTAAACTGCTCCATCTAGTAAACCCCCATCGCCATGAGAAATTCCGAACCTTATATATTTGTTGTCAAGTCGTAAAAGCCCATCTTCGCCAATACAAATCAGTGTCCGATTGTCTCGCCAAATAAACGACGTTTCATACAAAGTACCTTTTCCAGTTCACTTCATCTAAACTGCGCAATTCTCGACGCAACCGGTAGATGGGCATCTCCGAGGGCCGTCTCCACAATCTCGGAATAGCTGCCAACTGCTCAGGCAACAGCCGTTCCCTTGGTATAAGCTCCAGCAAATCATCTTCCTTCTCCATCTTGTTTGTGATTTCTCGTAGAAAGATAAGAAAGTAAAGCCCGTTTATTTTACGCAAGGATTGTGGTGAGTCTACGTGGTAAATAACACGTTTTAGTCTTTCGTACTAATTATTTCCTTCTATCATTCTCTTTTCACGTTCGCTTGTATCATTAGAATACCAGTACGAATGTACGACTGAAGTCCCCCTTCAGTCCGACGAAAAAGTCAGACGTTGAATGACATTACATCCTTGTTGCTTCCGTTGTTAAGAAAATGGATGAGAGGAGCGACTCAACCAAACTTTTCGCAAGTCGATAAGAGTAAAGCTCTACCTACGGTCTTGTCTCTGCATTATGCAACGAACAAGTGCTCTAAAACCCCTAACTATTCAAGATTACGGATTATTTACAATAAACTACTGTTGTATATAGTATCGTGACAACCATTGTGCCCGTGCCAACTAATATTCTTGCAGACATTCACACAAGACGTCAGTGTGGTCCGATAGCAAAGAGCTGCATACTGATACTTTTCTGATGCGCTTTCCATGAGGGCCGTTGCTAACAGTGTGGGTCGCAATGATGGAGAAAACCTTCATCAACTCGGCTGAGCCACAGAAAAAGTAATTCAGAGCATATATCTGATCGACACTTGACCCATCGGAGCACCTAGTACCACAACTATCAAAAACGGTGATATACCGATTCCTCGAGAGCAGCTGCTTCAGCCAAGAATAATTGGGATCCGCCCGTGGGTATCTAGAGATTGTAAACGATCGCAGACTTCCGTGGTTTTCGATTACCCTGAATATGTCCTGGAAATTTAAATGAGGGGGGATAGTAACACATGAAATAAGTGTCCTGCAAATTCAGGTGAGTCAACTTTTGGTTTCCGGCTATCGCGTCGACCAATGCCTTCGTGATGGCTGGAAACTCGCTCATATCGGGAAACTCGTTATCAAGGGCCCGCTGGCTCCTGGATGTTGAAAGATTTAATCTTTCCAAGTACCCCAGCTCGGCAACACGGTTCAAGAAGAAGATGAGGAGGCCATTGTAGTTGCCTGTTTCATCCAAGTACCATGTAAGGTTCAAATCTTTCGCAGAAATTTCAATCGACTCAAAATCTTCTGGCCGATAATACCGCCCGTCAATAATATATTCCAAAGCCTTGACCTTGGCGGTGAGCGGCTCAAGGAAGCGACCCTCGTACCTAGAAGTAACGTTTATGCTTTCCAAAATCTCCAATTTCAATTTCAACAGACGCTCCATGGTAGCCCGACTAAAACCTCTTTCATTCCTGTTAAGAGTAATCCATAGTGATCCAAAAGGCATTTGACGTTTTTCCAGGGCATCCACGAACGCCGCCCCATCGTCTTCAAAAGCAAAGGGTTCCCCTCCAAGCTTTAAATCTAATAAATATGGCCTTGTCGCCATAATCACGGCTTGTTGTGTACTCCAAACTCCTCCTGCAAGATAATATTCCCGTGTGGGATTCGAATCTAATATTTGAGCTAATTGCTCCGCCGTCAGGACAGTAACGTCAAAATCGACTACAAAGTCGATGAGCAATGAGTTGACCTGCCTATGTTGTCCGCCGACTTCGGCTCTCAATGACCAAAGAAAGCTGATTGTTTCAGCAATAGCAGCATCCGTTTTCCCATAAACAGCGCATCGTAGCATTTCCTTGTCTTGGCGGAGAATATAGAAACTGACACGTTTCTGCGGTACTATGAAGAATTCACCGGATTCACTCATGTGAATGATCGTTTTGTTGTCGCGCCATAGAAAAGTGTTGTGGTACTTTTCCCAGTCAATTTCGTTCAGATGGCTCGGATCTCGTCGGAAGCGATACATCGGCATATTCTTGTTTCTCCATTTGCGGGGTTTTAATGCAAATTGTCGATACGACAATCGTCTTTTGGGGATCAATTCGAGGAAATCGTCTTCTGTCCTTTTCTCCATGTTTTAGCACAAACTATGAACACGAAATCAATACGAACTACCAGTAGATTCAGCAACTTACAGCTCGCTGTTTGTATTCAATAATGACGCAACTATGATGACATCGTCGCGAGGCAAAAGGTGTCATCGTCGCATTCGCATTTGGGCGCAGTCATGGTCATCGCGTTTTTCGTTTTCCTCGGTTTCCAAAATTTAGAAGAGAAACTTAGCACATTTTGTGCTATAGTCATGACTAACTTAGGACTAAAACGTTACTCTTGACCAGTATTGCAGTCGTTCAAGCCTAGAGCTAAAGGATAGGATAGGACTCAAGAATTGTAGACCAGAATGGTATCAGTTAGAATGGGTTGAAACATCAAAATCAAACATAAAAGTGAAATGCGATCGATTCGTGAACATCGCGGATATGTTCATTTCTCTCTCTCCGGAAGTTCGATTTTTCCGACAAATTGCATGTTCCAATCAAGAGTTTGTCTCATGGCGCCAAGTAATCTTCTCACTTGACTAAGAATTCTCGAATTGCTCGGCAGACGGTATCTGGACTTTCCCAAGGAAGCACATTCTTTCCCGTTATTGTTTGTATTCGACAGTCTTTCATCTTTTGCACATACTCATCTCGATTCCGCGACTTGTCTTCATCGCCTTGTAAAATCAGAGTTGGCTGTGGTAATTCCGTCAGCTCCTTTTCATTCGACGTTTGTTGACAAAATCCGGCATTGAATGCCATGACAGCATATCGTTGCGCTGGACCGACACCGGCTTGCACACAATCCAGCCACCTGGTAGTATCGTTGACATTGTTACTAGCAAATAAGAACAAATTCGAAAAGAAAGACACCGCCCAGCGAGTCTCCAACAAGCGAAAGGCCAAAGATCCCCACACGGGAGATCGCAAAAATTGATCATTGCGCTGTAAATCCTTTCGAGGAACCGTTGTCGTCATGTCCGACCACGTCGGTGGGGACGTCAGAATCAAATGCGAGATTTGCGATAGATTTCGATGCACCACGCGAACACCAATGGGCGCCAAGCCACCTTGTGCCACAATAACCCAACGACTCGTGGTGGAAGAGCTACTCCATGATTTTCCGACAAACGGGAATAGTGACTTCTTTGGGGTGCTCGAGTCCACAGACAGTGATAGCATATTCTCACAAGCGTCCACCCAACGATCTGGAAACGAGGACGACGGCATCTGACGTAGATGATCATCGTCTTCCACCTTTCCACAGCCCCACAAATCGGGCGCATAGACGGGTCCTCCGTACTCCCAAGCGTCCATAAAATTCTCCCAGAACCATGACGACAACCCAATTCCGACCGGATGTATCAACAACAAAGGTGCATCCCGTTCATGTCCTGGTGCAGGAGGTTTGTAGCGATAGGTAACATTGTAGTCCTTGAACTTGTAGGAATAAGTACGTAAAGCCACTTCGTTCTCCGTTGTTGCCTTCTGAGCGAATATTCTTTGTTGTACTGCTACATCCTTTCGAGTGATTGGAAAAGAAAGGATTGACTGTAACATAAAAGTCCGAAGAAGACTGCAAGACGAAATTCGAGACGCATCGTTCGCATGGTTGCTGACATTATCCCCATTGTTCTTTCAATAGCATTTCCCGTCCTCTTTCCGTGCTTTCGGCCTTTCTTTTCTTCTAGAGCTCTAGTATATACGAAATAATGGGAAGGGCAACGCTACCAAATAAATTACCATCAGGTCTCTCTATACCTGGTACAAGTACGTCGTCGTAATTATTATTTTTCGTTGCGTGTCGCAAAGGCGAAAGAAAAGACCTGCCTGGTTCTACACAGGGGCACAAAGTCGCACCGCGATAATTGAATCATCTGACATCCACTCGCGACTCCTCGCGACCCGCGCAATTATGATGATTCCAGCATTTCTCTCGTTCTCGTCGTTTTTTTCATAGTGAACAAAACACCAACAAACAAATAAAAAAAAAATAGGAAAAAGGATTCATGACGTCTCTCTTATCATTGTTTCTCTTCATTGTAGCATTCCAACGACTTACATAAAATATTGGATTGTATGAGTATTCCGAATCCCATCTCGTTACAGCAATTGCGCGACTGTTACGATACGTTGGTGGCCTTGTTGTCATCGTCATCTTCATCGTCGTCCGACGTTCGGTCCCTCCGCTTGGTGTGTAGTATTCTCATGACAGTGTTGGGACCGTCCAATGCATGGAAAGATCGTTTGCAACAAACGGCACGGCGGTGTCATTTGATCGAACGGTATTTGACGGAAAATATCGACGACGACGACGACGACGACGAATCGTTTCTCATGTCAATACAAGTATCCGTACAGCCTCATAACGATGTGATGACTAGTTGGGCTTGGTCGATGGAAGATGATACAAAAGATTTTGTTGCCTTGTCGATGGACCGTGACGAATTAATCCGAGAAGAAGTGACCTTGTGGGATATGGCGAATACCCCTATTCCTGTCGGAGAGAGCTTCGGAGAGAGCAGTCCAATGATTTGGCAAAGAAAAAACAAACTATTACAAGAGATTCGGTTTGAGTGGGAATTATAGTGTAGATTGGCCTGGGAGCAAAGTATATAGATAGTATCGTTGCACGGCCTGCGAGAAAGGAAGAAAGAATTGTTCTCATCGACATGTTATCATCTTTCTTCTATATATATGGCGGGTTCGTCTTATTCAAGAATTATCAACCACACACCTCATTGAGTAATATAAACAAGATAGAAGAGGAGCCATGTTATTTGTGATGCTCATACGCCTCAATCTATCGTTTTCTCTTCGGTAAGGAAGGAGAAACCAAGACTGATAGGATTAGGGATACGAGATCTTTGAGCGCGAAAAAAAGATCGCGCGATGTTTGTAGGCAATGCGACGTCACATGGCATCGCGAATAAACATCCGCCGCGAAAACACCTCACTATTTTCCTGGCACTATCATTTTCTTTGTTGCAACACGTGCTCTCGACGCACAGAAAAGACGCATCACACAGAAATAATCAAAGAATATGTGCTCACGGTTACCATCACTCGAGGAAGCTGTTGTACCGTCCGGATTTTGTGCGTATGCGCTACCGGTCGTCATCGATCAAGCACGGAGCATCCGATCCTTGGGAACATCCGACTTTTTGGCGGTGGAACGCGGATCCGCCAGCGTGATTCGCGTTTTTGATAGCGATGGTGACGGAATCGTGGATTCTCGATCAACCTTGGTGACAGCAACGGAATTGAATCACGGTATCGCGATCCACGATGGGTATTTGTACGCTAGTAATGATAAAATCGTGTATCGATGGCCCTATACCAGCGGCGCCGAGCAAGTCAATCAGGTGGAAGGTGAAGAAGTCATTCATTCTATCAATTCCGACGGAAATGGAGGCGCGCCCTACGGTCATACGACACGGACACTGGCGTTCGATGCGGCAGGTCGTCTGTACGTCTCGGTCGGTTCGAACAAGAATATTGATAACGATTCCTTTCGATCACGGATTCGGCGATTCAATGTAACGAATGCCGATCAATTCCCTTTGAATTTTACAACAGGTGAAGTCTTTGCGGACGGACTACGGAATGAGGTCGGTTTAGCGTTTGATCGTTTTGGGGTATTGTGGGGCGTCGAGAATAGTGCAGACAATCTGATACGGGATGATCTCGGGGGTGACATTCACAATGACAATCCGGTGAGTAGTGCTGATTTTAGTCGAAAATCAAATTGTTCAGAGGATGCTCTCAAATTAGTCAGCTAAAAGAGTATCTTGCCACTCACGAGTAAGATCATCATTAGGCCGAGGAATTGAACCGATTCAAAGAAGAAGATGCCGGCAAACATTGGGGCTACCCTTACTGTTGGACAGAATTCAGCTTGCCTCAACCACCAGGAATGGGTCGAGATACCGTTTGGGTTTGGCCAACCTTTCTTGACACGGTGACGGACGAAGAGTGTCGTACGGATTACATGACGTCGCAACTCTCCATGCAGGCCCATACTGCACCGTTGGGAATTACGTTTTACCAATATAATGAGGAAACGCCGTCCGATTGCCCTCCTAATGTAGCCTTTCCCAAAGAAATGGACGGATACGCCTTTATTGCCATGCATGGTAGTTGGAATCGTGATGTGCCTGTCGGTTATAGTGTCATCTATATTGAGATGGATGAAAACGGTGACGTGATGGGGGAAGCGCCGGTAGATTTACTATCTCATAGTCTGGAAGCACATTGGCCGGATGGGTTTCGTCCGGTCGATGTCGATTTTGATGCGTGTGGTCGCTTGCTTGTCTCCAGCGACGGATCACACGATATCAACAATTATGGAGGATCCAAAATTGTTCTCATTGAATATGGGAGTGCAACCACTCCACAGGGTACGTAGGTCTTTGTGAGTTCGGCGGATGTGTGTTTATTGCCAACCTTCTTTGAAAACTAACGCTTCAAATGGATACAATCTCGTCCCAGAGAAAGAACCTTATCCTACTTCAACAGAACTACCAGCGACAAATGCTCCGTCAACGGCTACACCACGGTTCACAAATATCTTTCTAGTTGCTGCCTGTCAGGTGTTGCTGATTCATTGGACGCTATTACTGAATTAAGTATAATTCAAATTGTTGTCTATAAGTATTCTGTCTTCTGCCCATCTTTCTTCGCAACACTGTCTTGTGATTAAAGTTTAAGACTAGCTCTCTAGACTCTTTGAACTAGCTAGAAATAGGTAATCCGTGATCCGTACTTTAAAGGAGATTTTCGTTAAAGATAAGGATAAGAGGTTAGAACAGTTTCACCGAAAGCCCAAGGCACAAGGCCTTTTCTACTTATGGTTGACACTTAGAACTGAAACAACTCAGCTTCCGACGTTTCTAACAAAGAATTGAAGAATGTACAGAAACAACATTTCAAATAAGATTGGGTCAGATGCCAAATGCCAAATGCCACATCTCTTGTTTAAAGTCGGAAATAAGTTCTCTGTTTTACTCACTCAAAAAAAATTTGAGTGAGTAAAACAGAGAACAGCGGTAATTGTGCAGTTGTTTAAGCAGCTCGTACTTCGTTCAGTTTCCGAGACTCTTGAGTACAAAGTAGAGAGCCTTCTAGAATGGACGTCTGGTTTGGAGTCGTTTGGGACGTTGCACCCTTGGAGCTCCAACCCGGAGCCCGGTAACCAAAATGTTGATGACTGACGATCGACGATTGGCGATGTTGACGATACCAGGTAGCAAGGCGACTATGAATAATAACAAGACGATGATACGGATACAAATCAACCAAAAAATCAACTATCAACACCGACTTAGGAAATTAGGGAATTAAATGTCGAATATGTTGTTTGTTGATCGAAAGATCAACACTGACCCCAAAAAAAAGGGAACAGATGCGATATCAATTTAATGGTCCTTTTTCGTGCTCGTTGAAAAGTCCTTCCCCAATCTTTATTGTCCAGCTTCCTTCTTCCTGGTAGTTCCTGTTTCCTCTTGCGACGAGGAACTCGCGATACGAAACGCTGCCTGACATCTGACTCCTGACGCCAGAGGCAAAAAGCGTAATGACATTTTCTTCCTGATCTTCGTTCGTGTTCGTGACGGTTCCTTCATTTTTCATCGTACCTAGTTTACCAGGTACTCTGTAATCTGTAATCTGTACACTCTACCTTGTACTGGTACCGGTACCCGGTACCCCGCAACGTACAACGTATAGCCATAAAAAGAATTGCGGCGTGATTTCATTAAAGATAGGAACAATTTCAAAACTAAAAAACTACAACTTCTGATTATCCAGTTACCTGTTTGAGGTCATTTAGTTTCTTGGGCGTGAGCATCGTACTTTTCCGCTGTTTACTCTGTAGTTGAAGATTTATTGCAGACGAATGATAAATGCGGTGATTTGGCGAGGCAACGCAGCTTTTTGGGACGTCGAGGCAAAAACGCATGTATGTGTTGGATAGTGAAGAACTCTCCAGTTGTCAAAAAAATAAATGAGGAAAGGGTACACTGTTAAGGTGCACGTGCTCTCCTTCAAATACAGTCAAGCGCTTATCAGGGAAGGACCTTAAAATTCTGCCTCTCAGTACAAGATTCTACGTAGCGTCTACGACGAGATTCTACGTAGCGTCTACGACGAGGCAGAATTTTAACGCCGCTGCCAGACACCACCAACATAACGAACGATAGTCTGTCCAATAAACTACTCCGTAGCAAATCTTGTTCTCGAACAAATTTGTCAGCTGTCACTTTCTTGGTGATCGCTGTTCGGCGAGTACTGGTCAATCTATAGTAATTTTACTCGGAATCATACTCTCGACTCTCGAGAGTCTCGAGACTTGAGACTTGAGATGGACGGAAATTTGTTTTACTGTGGTTTTATCCATTTTTCAATACTCAATTTGATTGGCCGCTGGAAGCGAAACTCTACCAACACTCTTTAGTATCCCAGTATCGTCATCGGTCGAAGTTGGGAACTGCGATAAAAGGCCTCACTTCCGTGTGTCCCACTTGTTTTTGATGTATTTTGTTACCACGACGACGCGAACACCTCGACGAAGCGATGTTTCGGTTGTTGTCTTGGTCACAATGCGAAGAGCACCATACCACCATCGTTCGTCATCCACGCTTTCTTATTTTATGCGAACGTAAAACGCACACATAAAACAACTCTTTATATCAACGATCGACCATCTCTCTCCTATCATCCTTCAAAGTCGACAGCGAGTGTTGCCTCTGAAAGGTTTTGTCGATGGTGGGAAACCCATCAATCTTGTTTAACCTATAATCGCTTCTGCTCTTCCTGACATTTCTCTTTCATCTATCGCATTGTAGACCAATCGTACCGGCGCAATGTCATCAAACAGTAAAATCACGCCACATCATGATGTCGCGGGCGAGCTGACGGTGCCTCGTAGATTCAAAACCGCATTCATCTTCTTTTCTTCACAGAGGCATAAGCAAATCAAAGAGGAACTAGCAAGAGCAGGAAGGACCGAGAAGGTAAGCCCTATTTGTATCACACGAAGTGTCTTATCTATGGATACTCACCTTTCTTCACGGTTGTGTTGCGGCGTTGGATAGACAACCAACATAGCTAAGATGGTTTCTACAGAGTGGAGAGAAATGTCCCAAGTAGATAGGGCTGCATGGAATGAAAAGTCGCGGATAGACAAAGAGCGATACGATCATGAAATGCAAATCTACAATCACGCGCGTAAGCTTTCAAAAACAAAAGTCAAAGACCCCAATGCCCCTCGTCGACCCATGTCGGCCTTTTTGGCATTCTCCAACAAACGCCGCGCTTCATTGAAAGGGAACATCCCACCGCCACGAACGCCGATCTTAGTAAGATGCTTTCAAAAGCTTGGAAAGAAATTTCGCCCGAAATGAAGCAGGAATACATTCAAGAAGAGGCCGAGCTACGCGCGAAGTACAAGACGGATGCGGTAGTGTGGAGAAAGAAGAAAGCGGAGGAAGCGAAAGCATCGGCACCTAAAACGGTGTCAGAGGAAAAGCAAGACACTGCTAATCCGCTCAATCTACCTCCTTCGAACGTAACTGCAATCGACCCGAATGCCAATGTCACAATTAAGCCAGATCAGTCTGCACTCTTAGCATCGCTTGCGAACATTCAAAATCAGGGAGGAATAAGTTACTTTTCCAGCGCAGGAAATTATTCGTCATCAAATACTGACTTACTTGGCGCCCTTCAAAATCGTGTGTATGGAGCATCGCATAGCATTGATGCTGCGATATTACAAAACCTTTCGGAAACAATTCGATTGGAGCAGCAAATTGCCAATCAGCAGTCACTCCAGCTTCAGCAACAGCTGGCATCTTCAATTACGGGTAAGTTCCTAATTGCCAAAACTAAGTCGTGATCCATTTCACTCACTTTTTTCGCATTTTGCAGGAACCGGATATCCCGGACAACAGCTACCGCAACAACACAGAATTCATAGCCTGGCACAGCGTCTCCTTACGAATAATGCACAAAATATCTTACAGCAGTCACAAATTGGTGATGAAATTCTTAGAAACGAAGCAGCAGGGGATGCTTGGATCAATCAACAGGTTAACGGCGCCTTCTCTCTTCCCCCTGGATTTCCAAACAATGGATGGTTTCGATAAAGTTGCCACATTTAAGATCGAATTTTTTGAGCTCCCATAAACTTAAGTGTGTGCCGAATACAAGAATAACGTCTATCGTAATTGTCATTTACATTATTTCACTACATTTGTTACTGGTGGGACCGTCCGTCTTTAGACCAAAATCCGATTTTACTCATGCTCGGCCACTTTCTTTAGCTAAAGTGTTTGTTTCATCAATAGCATTGGTTAGTATCTCATCTTCAACCTTGCTAAACTTGGTGGAAGCAGAATGGAACGGTTGCGCGAAACGAATTCGATTCAATATATCGCGGATTGAGTAACAATACTCGGAATGCCCTGAAACCAAATCCGAAACATCGATATCTTCAATGCCTGACAAAGATACCGGTCCTGTTCCGCATACACCTTCTACGTTTAACCGTTTGTAACGAAACATCAAGCCCAGCATCATATCTTTCTGCGAAAAGCAGTTGATTAACCGCCCTGCCACAACACTCCGAAATCGTTCCCAGTCGTGAGCTCGGAAAGCTTTCGGCAAACCCATAAAAATTACATCCTCCAAAATACTCGAGGGGTCTCTCATCGACGAAAAATCATCGCTATCCGACCTCGTATTTTTATCGTCCGTACTCTTTTCTTGTTTTGTTTCAACTTGCTTTTCTTGCCACTCTTCCCACAGCTTTTGGTACCGAACAAGCTCCCTGACACAAGCATATATGATTCGCGCTCCAAACGAATAACCAACGAGAGTCATCGGACGGTTACCTCCTTTATGATAGAGCAATGCGCGAGCCAATTCTACGCCAGCTTCATCGGCACGTTCGCACATGACAGTCCATTCTTCATCAATCATATTCGCGACCTTCAATAATAATGACGGTAATGCAACCGCTGTCATTAGAGTAGCCATGACGGTGTACTTCAAAGCCTGTTTCGTTCCTTCTGTTTTGATCACGGTGCTAACAGCCCTACCAGCAGAGTCGCAGAGCTGTTTCAAGGCTTTGCTTTCAAACTTGACCGTGAGTAGCTCCGCACCACCGTAAACGTCGTAGTAGTCCCAGACCGTCGAGACATGTTTCGGCGGCTTGTAGTCATGGCTTTCGTCTTGCATCGTCGCTTCGATTGGAAAGGCAATTGTCTTCTCTGGAACGTTTTCTTCCGCCTTTTCTTCCTTTATATCTTTAAAAGACAGCAGTCCAAGACCAGCAAACGTGTTTCGAACCATTTGCTCCTGTTCTCGTGACGCTTTCACTCTGGTCGACTGACCAGGCCTCGGAAATGGTGCATCCGGATTCCGTCCATAAATAGATTCCAACCATGCCCACAATTCGCCCTCTCGATCTTTATATAGTTCCAAGTGTTGTTGAACGTTTGGTAATTGCTCCGGACAATACACCGAATAAAAGCGCTCCAATAATTGAACCTTGTCACGAATGGGAGGATTCGAAGGGACCACACCCCACGGTCGCTGAACATCAGAATCTTCCAAAAGCCAGCCAGATATCGCCACAACACTCGAAAGATGCGATTCCGACGTCACAGCTTCACTCTGTATTTCAAATTCGGTCAAACCACCGGTTCTCCGTTGCATTTTGTAGGCCGCCAAAGTCCCACCCCCAATCCCAAACAAGGCCGTCACAACCAAGGAACTTGCAAACAATGCCGCCGCCGTAGCTCCAATGGCTGTACCGCCCGCCACTACCGCAATACCCGCGGCGATGCCCGGAGCGGCCAAACCGCCGGTGATGGCGAATAATCCACCAGCGGCGACAGCGGCCCCGCCGATTTTGAGTTGACGCAACAGTTTCGAAGAGGAGTCTCTCTTTTGTGCAGCTTGCAACATTTCTTGTTTCTTCTTTTGTTGTTGTTCTAAAAAGAGGAGCAAATAGTGGGCAATACATTGTTCCAATGCCAAAAAGGAGTGGGTAGCCTCTTCTAAACCCTCGACACCTTTCGAATGTTCCATCAAGTACAACATGACGACAAAGACTTTCAAAGCGACCCGCAAACGAGCATCGTACCCCGCCGGTACGGTCACTAATAAGTGAATCCACATATGGCACAATTGCTGTACTGGTTGCGCCAAGACATCCCTGTAGGGTTCTATTTTTGCCCGTAGTTCCGCCAATTGTTGTTTCACATCACTCGGAGGGATCGAGTCGGCCGTAAGGAGGGGAATATACGCTTCCGTAATCGTCGGATCCAAGCTCAAGGCTTCCGCGGAAGCTACCAACCAACTCGTCAATACCGTAGTGCGTCTCGGGTTGTCCTCCAGTGAATAGAGAGGATTCGCCGCAATCAATACGGTGGCCCAACAACCCTATCGACAATAATATTATCGAAAGAAATCAATTATCAGATGATAAGTTGGCCGAATCATCACTCTTGTAACAAAAAACACTTACAAAGAACAACTTTCGTTCCTGTTCGGACCATTTCACAGCGGCGGATGAGATTCCTTTCGACTCCTCGGGCTTTCCGCCCTTGACTCGGTTCAACAAGCTTTGCATCGTTGTTTATCGCTACAAAAAAGGCACACTCGATAATGAAGCCAAAGAGCAAATGAATTATCCATCAACGGACTCTAAAGAAGTTTTCATGGTGAATAAACCTTAGGAACAGCTTCGATCGAACATCGAAATATAAGAGAAACGAAGAAATAATGCAAAAACGCAACCCTGGCCTTTCACGACTCAGATCCAGTCGTGCAATGTTCCTACTACTTATTAAAATTTTAGATACAGTTGAAGCTGAGCGACGAATCATCCTATCCAGGATCCTTTGATTCAAAAGAAGGTCACTACCAACATCGATTCCAGCCACCAATGTGCTGCTTATCCTGGAGAAGTCCATGTTGATGATGCTCGAGTCGTCCCGTGCTCTAGCATGGGAAAAGAATGCGGGCCAAAAAAACCCAAAGAAATAGCATCATAGAATACGCTAATAGAACAAAGGTACTTTCAATATTACTAGTAGTATAAAGAGTCGAACAACGAAAACAAGGACGTCGAAGTGTTGAAGCAAGACACACAATGCACCAATTAATGTCCGTCGTGAAGATGTTGCTGCTGATGAAGATACATGGCATTGCTGTCGGCTCCGCCACCGCCATAAGCATCAAAGCCCGACGAGAATCCCATCAAACCGTAATTGTAATTGCCCTGAGGCATTCCAACTTGCTGTCCGCCGTACAAATTCATGGGCCCTCCGCCCATGTGCGGTTGCGTTTGCATGGCAAACTGCGGATGCATCTGGAAGGCTTGGTACATGGCGGGATTGGTAGCGCCTTGAAAGGAACTACCCTGGAGACCGTTGCCTTGAAATCCCGTATTGTAGAACGACTGTTGCGATCCTGGTTGCTGCTGTTGCAATTGCCCAAAGTGGTTACCCATAAACTGACTGCCACCCATGCCATTCAACATACCCTGCTGATGACCAAAGCCACCAACATTGCCAAGACTGTACATGCCGCCATTGTTCAGAGCACTGTTGTTGTTTGGGACCACCGGCGGCTGCTGTTGCTGCGGCGGAGCGGCTCCTTTTTTCATACGCGTCGACGGATCCGGCTTGACCGTGTAGGCCGTCTGCATGAGTTTCTTGTTCCCTCCAATGGTCGAACGGATTTCATCCGACTTCTTTTGCGCCACGCCAAAATATCAATCTTGTATTGCGCACGCAATCGGGCTTCTTCTTCGATGAACTCAGCCTTGAACTCGTCCGTGGCTTCTTTCCAGGCGACACTCAACATTTTGGAGAGATCCGCGTTGGTGGCATCCGGATTCTTGCGCTTGAGAGCCGCACGACGTTGATTCGAAAACGCCAGAAAGGCCGACATGGGTCGCTTTGGTGCATTGGGATCTTTCTTGGCCTTCTTGGCCGGGACCGTGTTATGAAGTTTCTGGTGCTGCTTGAAGGTGGCCATTTCCGCATCATAGCGATCCTTATCAATCTTTGATTTGGCTTCCCAAACGGCGCGGTCGGCCGGAGACATTTCACGCCATTCTTTCGAAAGAGCTTTCGCAATCGTCGTAGTCTGTATAAAGAAACGGATTGTCGAAGCAATCGAAGAAATGCAACAAACGAAAAAAAGAAAAGACATTGCGTGAGCTATACAATGAGACACATGCAACAGTGGGAGATGAGCTACCCGAGAAACGCACCTTTTCCGCTTTTCCCTCCGCAGCCAGTTCTTCTTTCATCTCTTTGTGACGCGCCGAAGAAAAGAAGATAAAGGCGGTTTTAAACCTTCGCGGCGCGCGCATGAGGTCGTCGTTCGACGGGTCTTCGTAGTTGTTGAATTCTGCCATGTCTCTGATAACGATGCGTTAGATATTACATGATGCTCGATGAACGAACAAAGCTAGATGTAGGAGAAGGACAAACAATCTTCCTGTTGGATGTCTAAAAAAGCAAACGACAAGTCATGCGACATTATTCCTTCGTTCATTGTTACCGCAGCGCACTCAAGCAAGATGATCATCAATCATCATGTTGTGATTGATTATCATTGTCGTTGTCTACTAACAATCCCTTCCGATCCATTTTAACCAACCACACCATAATTACTTACTTTATTTTCGAAGTTGTAGATCGATGAAAATGATAAGAAGAGAGAAGAGATGATAGAAGTTGACACTGAAAAGTACGCGACAACAAATAGAGGAGAGTACCAAGGTCTTTTTTGTGTTTTTGTGCCAAATGAACTCTTTTGTGACGGCTGTTTTTGACATTTGACATCGTGTTGCCTTGAAAGCACGTAGGACAAATACTGCGGTCTACAGAAATGGCTGGAAACCTTTCTCGTCCGTTCCATTTTGTACCACCACCACATATTTCTCCATATAAGCCTCTACTGTACAGTGCCAATCATGCATCTTTCTCCGCCGCTAAGCAGAATGCGGCGAACCGGCGAACTGCCTCTTACTTACATAGCTGAGTACCGGTACGCTGACATCTAGTGTCATCAGGACATTTTAGATACTCATGAGTACAAGGAAATGATATCGATTTGTACAAAGAAGAACTATAAGGGACGTCGGGGGTTGGGGCTTCGCTAGATATTTGGAACTTCCTACGTCACCGCACATTCGTTACAAAGTCACTGCATAGTGTAGCCAGTGAAGTCCGCCGTCTGTCTTTTGCTACAATTGGCAAAGGTCAACTTCAATACTGCTGCGACAAGCGAATTTTTGTTTGAAGATCGGAGGAAAAGACGAAAAAGACGACGATGATGATGATGATAATGATTTTTATTATTTCCCTCACCATGGGAATCGAAAGCCGACACTCACTCTGTCATTTTGTTTCGAACGGCACAGTCAAACTGAAATGCCCTCTCGAAGATTTGTAACTTTCTTTCTTGTCGGGAATTTCATTTTTCGACCATTTGCCCACGCCTGGCTGCAACGCGTGTCAGCCACGGAGCCATTGAAACAACAATTACTACAAACATGCCGTCAAAGACCCGAACGCGCTACCATTGAGTCCTTGGTGGAACAATTAGCACCACTGTCACCCGTCCAAGCCACAGCCGCATCACCCCTTTTACAAAAGAAATGGAAATTGCAATATACGACGGAAAACGAAATTAATTTTTTTAGCGATCAAGGTTGGAGTCTACCCGGATCAATCTATCAAATCATCGACGGAAATCGTCTCGAAAATTGTATACCTTTTGTGAAAGGTGGATCGTTGGGCGTCCAGGGTATCTTGTCGATCCCCAATCGAGCGGGAAAACGAACTAATTTTGTCTTTTCTCAAGCCACCTTGGATTTAGGGCGATGGGGCGTTTATAGCATTCCTCCCATCGGTCAAGGATGGTTTGATACTCTCTATTTAGATGGAGATCTTCGGATGGATATCAATAGTCGCAATGATTTGTTGATCTGTACGGCCGAACCATGATGTGCGTTGCGACAAATCAGGGAAACAACGTCATTCCATACTATACTTTCTGCTTCAATATAGTTAGAGTCTTAAGACTCTCATTAGGATTTTACTGATCTGTTGATTGTCTTTTGAATTTTATTTTGTGGATAAGTAGGGGATACGAATATTCCCAGAGAAGGGCATTATTCGTGTTGTCATTCGCGCACGCTTCATAAGGACCGCCCGAAGCTTAAAGCGTGGACCCCTATTACACGCGGCGGGACTGATTGGTGGTGCGTTTTAAGTATCCATATCCAACCCTACAGTTGAGTATGAGGCTGTGGAGACTCCCATCCGTTTGAGTCATGGACTAAGAGTTGGCCGACATCCGTTGTCAAAGAACTATACGAGATATGTGTCCGAAGCGTGGCCGGAGTGGATTGTACAGAAATGGATCGTGGGAATGTTCTTTGCGTCGGCACGGAAGAAATACTTAGAAGCACCGGACCGTTTCAGCATCCGTTCAACCGTACACTCGATCGATGACGAAAGTGTGCAACATCGTGTTTTTCTCTCCCTCCAAAGATTCACATTTCGACGGACGAAACGATCAACACACAATACGACTTGGTGGACGTTGCAGAGTATTTGATTCGTATTATTTGTTTCCAGTATTTCAACCATGATGAAACTCTCTTTGAGCTTTCTTCTTCTCTTTTTGAGTTCCTTCGTACAGGCTCAAGATTTCAACTACCTTGATCCGACGGTGTTGTGGTCGGGACGAACGACCGATGACACGGCCGCCGGAGTCTTGCAAGGCAATGGTATCTACTTGTCTCCCGACAACAAGATGATTGTTTCGACATCATCGGATGGTACTTTGCGAGCCTTTGAACCAACGACGGGTGCCGTCTTGTGGACCTTTGTCCCCGAAAATCTCGGTTTTTCCATTCGTTGTTGGAGTGGTGTCACCTTTAACTACCGCAGCGCTCGTCCTTATTTGGTCTATGCGATTGCGGATGGCGCTACCGATAAGACGAACAGTCCCTTGGCCACTACGTGAGTCTTCTCATTATCATGTGTGGTGGTGGTGGTGGTGGTGGTGTTGCTGCCGTCTTTTCATTCTCTCACTTTCTTTTGTTTTCTTGACAGTCGTGTGATTGCCGTCGACCCGACAGGTGCTCTCATCTTCCAGTCTGCTTCATTGCAAGGTATTGCTGCCGGAACTCCCGTCACAGACAGTGACGGAGCTCATATCCTCGTCACGCACAATGTGGATGCCCTGGAAGGATACTTGTCCATCTTTTCGGTGGCAGGCTTGCAACCTGGTGCTCCCCTGGAACCCATCTTTTCCGAAAATTATGCCTCGCAAGAAAGTGGTGCCAACGGCACTGTTGCCGTTGCCCGTCCCTTTTCTCCCATTGGTTTCTACCACAATCCCACGGCGGGCTGGTACGATGGTGGTGCCAACAACACCAACGATGTCTTTTTTCTTTGCGTGGGATACTCCCCGCACGGCGACATCGATTGCCGAAACGGACGGTCAAGTCTTTGTCTTTCAATTCCCCATGGAATACATGGGAGATGGACAGGGATTGAGCTTTGCTCCCATGGGCAGTCGTACCGACTTTCACACCACCACGGGTCCCGTCTTGACCAACGGAGGTCTCAGCATGTACTGGACAGTCTCCAAGGCCACGACGGATTGCTACCTCGGAGAAGCACCCTTGGCCCGTACGTACTTTTCGCGTGGCCGCACCGGTCGTGCCACCTTTGATCGCGCCGATCGACCCGCTCCAGCCTACCAGGACCCCGTGCTCAAGTCACCTTGAGCAGCGACCCGGTCCAACCCACAGTGTACGGTGTCGGTGCGGCTCCCCAAATCTGGTCCATGTCGTACGATTACAGCAACATGAATGTCGCCACGACTCCCGATTTGGTTTCGTCACGTCTTTTGTTGACGCAAGATCAGCAATTCATCATTTATGCCACACAAGCAACCGTTTCGACCGATGGTGGAGTCTACATGGTCCCCGTGAGCAACTTGGGACAGTTGGAATGGACCGTCAATGTCACGGGTGGTGTTTATGGTGATATCGCTATGAATGGACGTGGTACAATTGTGTATGCGGCCGATGTGTTGGGACAAATTTCGGCGTACCAGTTTGGTGAGAACTTTGCCGCCACACCGGCCCCGACTTTGGCACCGACTTCGGACAGTACTTTGGCTCCCACGATGGGAGATGACGGTGAATCGGATGTTCCCACTCCAGCCTTTGGAACGGTTGTGCCTACCACATCGGGCACCAATGATGGTGATACTCCGGCCCCGAGTCCGTCTGATGGTACCACGGTTCCACCCGCCACGGGACCCAGTGTTCCTCCTCCCGTCGGTGAATCGTCCTCGGCGAGCACCCATATGGCCATTTGGGGTATGGCATCCATGTTGTTGGCGTTGGTTCTTTAAAAGAATGATGTCGCCGCACAATGGCTAAATTGATAGTAGACACGATATCATATTGGATGCTAGAATAGTCGTACGATAGTATCAACCTGTTGCTTTTTCGAAAATGCGTGTGTATGCTAATACCGCCGAGGAAATAGTGTTTTCTCCAGAACTCGTGTGAATAGAGGATGATTCTCCGTCTTTCTTCAATGCACGATTCTACGTAGTAGACGCTAGTCGTACGATCGCGTCAAAATCGTTGCTGATTTTCGAAGATGCGGATGCCATCTACAAGTAGAAAGGCGATAATGGATAGTGCAATAGCCCACGAAACATGACTTTGTTCCGCAGAACTACTCGTGGTTGTCGAGGAGGATTCGTCTCCTTCCAATACGGGCTCTTCGTGACGACGACTCGTATCCGACCAAAAACTATCATCGTTGCTCGTTTCATTGTTCAGATATTGCAAAAAAGCCCTCGTAAAGGATTCTTCCTGACCACATGTTTCCACGAGTGCCGGATGTATATTGGAACAATCCAAGATTTGTGGTGTTGATTCGTCGTCGAGACACATTTTACACTGCGAATGACACATCAACGATCCTTGTAATACCGTTTGTGGACAAGGATCGGCACAATAGCCTCGTCCGAAAAAGGAATCGGCCACCGAATCGTCACACGGTTGATACCAAATGACTTGTTGCAATAATCCTTTGACAGGATGTGTAATAATCTCTTGACGCTGCGCATTTTCCAAAATGGCTCCGCGGAAATGGAAATAGGCACTTTCGAGAGAACAAAACCCGCGGTCAGGTAAAGGAACGGTCGCATTGGGAGAGTGTCGTGGAAAACTACTTTCTCGGAGTTCCGTCTCGAAACAAACTTCTTCCATTTGAATTAGAATAAACCATTCACTACTAATATCACCAGAACAACTGGCCATGATCGGAGTCAGACTCGCGCAATAGTCTTCTAAAGAACAAACAGAGGCAAAGAGATCTTCAAAGGAACACGATGAATTATGATTGTGTTGTTGTTGTTGTTGTTGTTGTTGGAGTGCGCGAATCTTGGTAGTCCATCGTTGGCTTTCCCCGAGAGGCAACCAAATGAGTAGCAGTAGTGCCCGGAACATCATGATGATGATGGTGATGATAATTCTTCGGGTGCCTTTTGTATTCTTGTTGCTTCGTATCCTCATGACAGTATTCATGTTTGACGGTCAATTCGTTCCTTGTTTCTTTTATAGGTGAAAAGGCAATGATGTATAAGAAGGGTTGTATCATCCAAGCTCGCAATTATACCCGTGTAAAAATACAATGATCGTTATTACGGAGTATTATTTATAGATGTCATTGGTTGGTTGACGATTAAAAAAAAATACAAGCTTCCATTCCATTGTGAGTGTCATATACTTATTTCCAAAAGATGTTGATATGAGTCTTTGTGTACAAGGGAGAACCAGTGTTGCAAATTGTGCCTACTCTTCCTTTGTAGAGAGAGGTGGTTCATCACGACGGCTCGGAGGAAGGTGTGTACCAGAATGTGGAGCGAAGGACCCCCAACAGTCGAAACGCGTTGTGCGTTGTTTTGTGAAATGATATCATTATTATTTATTCCTTCGCGTTAAGAATATAATTACCATCTTTCGCTTTGTTTCTTTCTTTCTTTGGTGTGTAAAATCGTTCAACAAAAGATGTCAGAAGAGGAACGATCGACACATTTCATCAATGAAGAAATAATAACAATAACAACAACAACAACAACAACACCGCAACACATCGGTGACATCGAAGATCTCGTTCGAACAACACAATACTACAATCGCGCCGAATTTTGGATTCATGGTATGACGTGTACGGTCTGCAGTGGTACCATTGAACAATCGATTCGACACGAAATACCCGAAATTTCAACCGTCGCCATTTCCTTGGCGACAGATATCGCCACTATCACGTGGCCCGCAACATACCATCCACCTGACCGGATGACTCGGCGGATCCAACAAGCGATTGAAGCTGTCGGATATTCTGTCGAAAAAGTGGTTGCCATTTTGGAAAATTCGTCTCACACCGTTCACGACAACATTAACAACAACAACAACAACAACAACAACAACAGTACTGAGCCTGACGAGCAACAACAACAACAGCAAACTCCTAGAAATACCTTTGATGATATGGAAGAACGATGGCAACAATTGCAACAACGACAAGCCGAAAAGGTACAAGGGCGTCGGAATGCCTTTTTGTGGAGTCTCATGGGGACAATACCCATTTTAGCTTTAACCATGTTCCTTCCACACCATTGGTTCCCCATCTTGCAGCGTCCTATTCAAGTGTTGCATTTGCAAATGCCACTAGAAGCACTCGTTTTATGGATGCTGGCCACTCCCGTGCAATTCCTTTCGGGATGGGAATTTTATCGGGGAGCATTCTTGGCCGTATGTGTGGCGGGACGGGCTGGAATGGATGTATTGATTGTACTGGGCACGACGGCATCGTATTCATATGCCGTGGTCGGTGTGCTGACGGGAGATATTATGGCGGCTCATTTCTTTGAAACGTCGGCCGTTCTCATCTGTTTTGTGTTGGGTGGGAAATGGATGCAAGCCTTGGCTGTCCGTAGGACCAGTCAGGCATTGACGCAACTGCTGGAATTGCAAGCGAAAACAGCCATTCAAGTGACGCCCCTTTCTCCTACGGCTCCTTTTGATCCTTCTCGTGATCCGTATCGAGAAACGATTGTACCCATTCAAAACATTGGTGCCGGTGATATTGTCAAAGTCATCCAGGGTATATCCATTCCGGCGGATGGAATGGTGTTAGTTGGTGAGATGAGTGTCGATGAAAGTATGGTGACGGGGAAGCCATACCCGTACTCAAAACCATCGGCTCGTCGGTAATGGGAGGAACAGTGTGCGTCGAGACTGGATCGGAGGGGGCGTCGTTTTGTCAAGTCACGGGAGTGGGAGCCCAAACGGCATTGGCGCAAATTGTGCAGCTTGTACACGATGCGCAAACGCGTACGGTCCCCATCCAAACCTTTGCGGATTCAATCTCGGCGCTCTTTGTGCCGGTGGTATGTTCCATCAGCGTCGTGACGTTTTTGGTGTGGTACGCCCTTTGTTCGACACACGTCGTCCCCTCTTCATGGTATGCGGAGGAGGATCCCATGACGTTTAGTATTCTGTTTGCGATCGCGTGTTTGGTCATTTCGTGTCCGTGTGCGTTGGGGTTGGCGACGCCTACCGCTGTCATGGTAGGGACCGGTGTTTCGGCCAAAGTGGGGATCTTGTTGAAAGGAGGGGAATCGTTAGAAATAGCTAGTACGGTAGATTCGGTCGTATTTGACAAGACGGGGACTTTGACCAAAGTAAGTGGAAATGGTTTTTATCCGCTAGTCACGGTTGTATTTATTTCGATAAACTCAATTTTTGTTGACAGGGCAAGCCTGTTGTATCCGATTTCTTGAAATTGGATGACAAGGAGCAAACCAACGAAAATCAAATTTTCTGGCTTTTGGCGTCGCTCGAACGTTCATTAGAACATCCACTCGCGAAGGCGATTGTCAAATTTGCCGAAGAAAAGCTCGGCGAGGAATATATAGAGGAGGAACCGTTGGAGCAGCCTTCCGACTTTCGTTCTTTCACTGGAAGAGGTGCATGGGGTAGATTTGGGAACACACTGATTGCCGTGGGAAATCGTGCCTTTGCCGAAATGCACAATTACGATTTAACATTTGTCGCGGAAGAGTGTATGCAATCGTTAGAAGAAGAAGGAAAAACCGCGGTTTTGATAGCTTTGAATGGAATTGTGAAAGCAATACTGGGCATTGTCGACGAAATCAAAGAAGATGCGAGCCCCGCCATTGCGTATCTTCGATCGGAAATGGGGATCGATGTTTGGATGGTTACCGGAGATAATACGACGACGGCTGCTGCCGTAGGTCGAAAGTTAAACATTCCACAACACCGTATCATTGCGGAAGCATTACCCGCAACGAAACTAGAACATGTTCGGACACTGCAGGCAGAAGGAAAAGTTGTAGCGATGGTGGGCGATGGTGAGTAGGATTTGGATGGCAAAGGATAAGATTTATTTCTTCTTTGTATAGGTCCCTCACCTTGCATGCTCTCATGTTCATAGGTATCAACGACAGTCCTGCTCTGGCTCAGGCCGATGTTGGGTTAAGTTTGGGTACGGGCGCTGCCATTGCAAATGAAGCCTCCGACATAGTTCTGGTGAAAGGGCATGTGGTTGACGTGTGCACCGCCTTGGATTTGAGCCGCGCCATATTTCGTAGGATTCAGTGGAATTTTGTTTGGTCCTTGATATACAACTGTTTGGGCATTCCGGTGGCAGCTGGTGTTTTCTATCCTTTCTTGCGCGTACGACTTCCACCTACCGTGGCGGCTCTTGCTATGGCATTGAGCTCGGTTAGTGTGGTAATGAGTAGCCTACTCTTACGGTGGTATCAACCTCCGTCCATTGAGTTGTCGTCACGACAGCCAAGGAGGCAACGACGTCGTCCACATCGAGTAGTTGCAGTAGTTGCCGTCGACAGTGACAGCGACGCCATGATGAGCGAGCGTTTGTTAGATCACGATTTTACCGAATTAACCGAGACGACTGAATTGGTGGACAATCGTACAGTACCTAGTGGTTCTGAGTAGACCATGATAAAAACTTGTGATTTGCATAATCCATCAGCATAGTATTGTTAACATAGTTGTACTGTACATGTTCGAACTGTTCGCTGGAAGTGCCGCCGCATCAGCCACCTCTCGCAGGCAGCGTCCTTCCGCACTCATTCAGCAGCAATTCATTCTCTTTTTTTTGGCTTTTTTTGGCATATTCGAAACCTTTCTGTCGTGTGTATCAACCACCGGCAGGTGGCGTCCTTCCAGCGACTCGAAAACGCTTCGATTATAAGAACAAGCTTATGCTATCGCCTTCTTTTTAAACGACGTCTTCGCGCTACTTGTCCCATAACACCCAGTGATAGTAGGGCCACTCCGTACAATCCAAACATGGACTTGTACGATGGCCTCGTTTCTTCTAAATAGTCTTTCTCCTTCGTTTCTTCTGCAAAAGATTCCAATTCGAAAATCCTAATTTTCGTAATGATCCTTCTTGACTTTTCGCGACAATCTCTTCCGGTGAGATTCGCACAAACCCCTTTTCTTTCATCAATTGATGCAGTAAGCACTTTTCCGTAATGGTATGTAACGGTACTTGTTCCTTTTCGTGGCCGTCTTCATCGTAGATTGTCATGACGGCTGTTCGTCCCGCAATGTACTTGACCTTGACGCCGCGGTACGATTCGGCTTCTCCGTCCTTCAAGAAGGATTTCAGGGCGGGAAGCCGATTCAAAGCTCAGCCGCCGCACGAGACAATTTCGGCCGTCGGATAAGCTTGAATCACCGTCAAGAGGAGGCAGAAAATAAACCAAGAACGCATCATTGAATGAAAAGCAGTAAGTGTTTGGGAAAAGGAAAGGCAAATACAAAAGTGTTTAGCTATTGCAGAAATACGCAATAATCGAATTGGAAATATAAAAATCTGCTTCCCTGTTGAGACAGTCTCGATACGCCGGCTGAGGATGCGCGGTCATCCTTTGCTCGGTGATGGGATTGGAGTACTGTTTTTGTGACTATTCCCAATGTCGACTCATGAACGCTTCCGATTTTTTATACTGACACGGCATCATAGCAGGTGGCTACTAGAGTGTCGCATCGCGTTCAAACTGCAATCGTTTTTGTGCGACGTCGTGTGTGCGACGCGAGAAAAAAATCAAGAGCGCCACATAAAATAAAAAGCGTTCGATGATTATTATAGCTTGGGCAGTTTTTTAATTCCTTCAAATCTTCAATTTTCTTTTCCTGTTGTTCGCAATATCTTTTCAGAGTGATCAATCTGCAAAAAAGGCTAACGAATACCCCGAGTCGTCGTCGTCGTCTGCAAAAGAACATCACAAAATCATGAAGCAATTCCATTCAATCGCTATACTCGCTACCCTTTTGCACTTTTCTCTGGCGTACTCACCACATCGAGCGATCACTCGTCGGGTCTGGTTCGTAGGATCTCTAGCTTCCTCTAGTGCTCTCTTGTTACCGGTCACACCCATTTCCGCGGTGCTAACCGCCGACTCTCTCCAACTTTTTGACGATCCTGTCCGCGGTTTTTCCTTGATGGTGCCATCGGAATGGATCTTTTCGAACAAAGTTTTGCGCGATCGACGGGAATTGCTCCTCTGGCAAGATCCGACCGATGGCCGTACGGCTTTAACGATTGCGTATACACCTATTCGAGATGATTTTACCAGCTTGGCGAGTTTCGGGTCCGTCGATCAAGTGGCGGCGCAAACGATTCTGCCCAAGGGGGCATTGGCCGGGTTCGAAGACGATCCATTCGCGAAGATGCTATCGGCAACATCGGCGAAGCAAGCGTATTTCTTTGATTATCGACAAACCGTACCCTTGACGGACGAAGGGACGCCGACGCATTTTCGGGCCATCTTTGCCTTGCAACAAGGGGCGACGGGGGGAGCCGGATCGATGTTAGTGACGATCACGGCACAAACGCCCGAGTCTCGGTATCCTGTTTTGCAAAAGACCTTGGATGCGATTGTAGATTCGTTTGGAAAAAGTAAGACGGCTTAAATGTTACGTTAACATTTTGGTATTGTGGCCACTGTAGACGACTCATTCAACCTTTTGAGTGTAAAGATTACTTGTAGTAAACTACTGAATATCTTCTAGAAAGTGTTTTGCATACGCAATCGACTTTATTTTTACTCATTCGAAAGTGTGTTTCTTAAATCGCTCATACTTGTGCTGCTGAACTCGAAAGTTGCTTCCCTAAGCAGATGGAAAGAAACAACATCGCTAAATCTTATGGGCCGTCTGGTAAACGCCTTCGAGCGTAGTTGGATAATAGGATGCGGCTTTTGCTCGTTTCTGCCGTGGAAGGTGTGCGCAGTGGCGACATCGGAGACCGGCTTGACCGAGAAGGATAGCCTTTTGCCTACCACGGATCGAAGACGTGATATCATCTTCCTAGGCTTCGAAGAACTCGATTTTCGAATCGGCTGGAAAACGGGTGTGTATATGTAGTTCGACTACAGCAAGAGCTAGAGCTGTCGTCATTGGTTAATAGTCAGTCACGACTCACGACTCGCAATCTATTCGTTCATCGTTCATCGTAACCCATCACGCGAAGCTATTCGTTCATTTAAGTATTCCGTTTTAATTCAAAGTCTGTGTTGAAGAAGAATCGAATTGTTTTACGAAAGAATTCGCCTCATCTGTCGAGCCCGATGCTGGAAGAAAGTCGACAAATTCTTGATTGCAGAGTATTTTCAATACGACGAAAATAATAATACTTTCACATGACCGCGTGCGATCAGCGCCATAAGAATATAATTTCACACTCACCTAGACTACCAGGTACGGACTTCAAAGAATCGAGCAACAGACGCCGTGAGTACAACCTACAATTTCATCTCAAGAATCTTTTCATTTTTCAAGTAATAACTTGATGAGAACAAATAGGAAAGCACAGATTGTAGCTAGGGCGATAACGGTTTCAGTTCTATTTTAGGCGGAGAATGGATTCATCCTCATATACTCCACATGTCGATGCTGTTTCGGCCCAGTAAAGTTTCCCCGTACCTGTCGCAGATTTGGACTCGCAGAGGTCGGTTAGTCGTTTTTGCAGTCCCAAGGTACAAATGGACATGAACCGATCAAGTGCTTCCGAGCTAAGTTTTGTGATGTCTGGTAAATTCCTTCAAGTTTGGTCGGGAAATATGTGGCGGCCATGGTCCGTTGTTGCCGTGGTAAATGCGTGCAGTGGCGGCATCGAATACCGACTTGACCTAGAACAATTGCCTTGTTTCGTCCTCGAATGGAAGAAGTGACATCGTCCTGGTTGGCCTCGAAAAACTCGATCTGCTGGCGAACTAGACACTGATAGTCGGAGAGGACACTCGCATCCGCGTCCTTAAACAGCAGAACGGTACGCGAACCATCCGCATACAAATTACTGATATGATTGCTTGGAAGTATGGGATCGAATGGTGTCAAGGGATTTAGCGAGTCTGTTTCTGCTACGTCAGGAAGATCGGGTGCTTTTTTCATAAAATAATCCAAAAGAAGCTCCAGACTCCCTTTTCCTTCAGAGTCATAGCACTGAATTTTCTCGGGGAAAAGAGGAACGCGGATTACCTTTTCCGATTAGGCTATAAAGTGACGTCGCCGCTTTGTCAGGCGTTGCAGAGGTTCGACAAAAATATTTTTGGCTTGCAACTGATGCACCGCTGAAAGGGGAAGTCTATGTGAAAGAACAAATGAACTGAACTCGATGTTGTAACATCCACCAAGTTGAGGCGGTAAATGACTTCGCGTAACACCGTAACAGCTAAGCTCTTCCGCAATCTGCTCTACCGTGTCAAAGTTATGGATTTTAACGTTCGCAACAAGGCCAGCCATTTGCTGTAACCCGAGAGGCAGTAAATGCTGCCATACCGTCTGATTTTTCGCTTTTACGAAAATTACGTGAATTTCTCCAATACTCGGAATGGGGAATGCATCTGCCAGTAGATCTTTCATTTCTGCATTCATTCTTCTAAGTACATCCGAGACGACGAAACCATTAATAATGAGTCTCGGGCAAGTACCAGATCTCATGAGTGTGTGTATGAAAAGAATCGCCTCCGGCGCCTAGTCGCTATTCCGCCCGTGTCGCTTGCTGATGTTCGATCCAGAACGATTATGTTGCTATTGGGAAGCATAGTAACGCATCCTGTCACTATGGGTTGCATATCTTCCTCGTTCATTGCACCTTCGCCGCTCAAATCCATTGGCAGAAACGCACGGTCACCAAAGTATTCCTTGCGCTTTCTCCAGTACGTGACGAGTCGCCCCGCCGCACTCCAGTAATTGAAGTTTTCAAAGCGCAGAAATATTTCCGGATTGGTTTCCTTCTCTACGAGATGAGGGCAATGAGTTAATGCTTCAAGGTAGGCCGCTTTTGCGGCAGCGGGCATCTGCAATACAACCTCATTGAGATGAACACGGGCCCGTTGCATTATCATTTGCTCATCCTGTGCGAAGCTCATTTTTCTTTTGTGGCTTCTGTGCACACTGCTTGTAGGAAAGATACTTTGACTCAATGCAATGCTTTCTCTCTGGCGTTATTTGCCGACGGTAGCGTTCATTACTCATCATCATGCGTTCGAGCGTATTGGCCATAGTCATTTTCGAATCAGAAAGCCGAGCGTTACCTGGTAACATGCCGATAGTAAAAACCTTGTACGAATGAACGCTGCGTAGGATGTCGTTCGCGATTCAAAAGACGGTCACTGGCTATCCAGCCCGATAACTGTGGGATAAAAAGTGATCACCGGGAGGTGCGGCATTATCGTACATCGTCATTTCGCTCCGTCTTAAAATCGACCGAGTTGACCAGTCGTTCATGTACAGTAGTCTAAATCAGGAACAGTCAGTGGTTTTCCCCTCTCCTAAAAGTCCGAAGAGCCGAAAGCCAAGAGCCAAGAGATCCAAGGGCTTCTTATTGTTCTCTTGGAAATTTCGCCAGACACTTGAGGCTCGAGCCATAGCTAATAGCCATAGTCTTCCCAGGCCGACTTCATACGCAAAAATATCCTCTCAAGTTATAGAGAACGAGTTGAACCATAGCTATCAATGTAAGACTCTATGCCTGGTAGCTTGACAGCTTTTGGCTCCTGTCCCACGACTCACGATTAATTATAGTAGCTCTCTAAACCCCTTGTTGCACCTTTCGAAAAAATCGGTATTAGTGGTTCTGCAACACAGTTGTTGAACTCGAAAAAGGATTGATTGTGTAGTGTTTCTCCTTCATAACTAACGCACTTTTCCTCTCAGCTTTTGAAGAACCTAGCTACTGGCAATTCACATGCGTCTGAACACAAAAGCAACTGATTTGTCGGCACGACTTTTTAAGCCGTATGACTAGCAACACTAACGAGGCGCGGCACGGCTAGTCTAATTACTTCTACTCTAGAATAGCGTGAGAACGAACTACTACTTTCTATTTGACTTGAAGACATTCTCTCACAACAATGAGTCTTCGGTTTCCGTCTGGTAATCAGCTGCATCATCTATAGTAGATTATGGCATTTCCAGTTCGGAGGAAGATCAGATGCCTATCCTCAGAGAAGGTATCGCCCCTGCTTATCTATTCCGGACGAGGCGCTACTCCCTCTTCTTACATTTCACTCTCATCTAAAGCGCAAAATGGAATCGTCTTCGACTACTCCACTCATCTGAGCCTTTTCGGCCCAGTATCTTTTGCCTGTACCGAGAGCTGATTTCGACTCGCATAAGTCCGTTAGCCTTTGCCGGCAGTCCGGCGGCACATGTGGACAGGAACCAATCAAATGTTTCCGAGCCAAATTCTGGGCAGTCTGGTAAATTCCTTCAAGTGTTGTTGGGTAGTAGGTTGCGGCCATCGCTCGATTTTGTCGTGGCAGGTGTGCGCAATGACGGCATCGGATACCGACTTGGCCGAATACGATCAGTCGATTCCTCCCGCGGATGCAGGAAGAGACATCATCCTCGGTGGATTCAAAAACTCGATTTGCTGGCGGACCAAGCACTGATAGCGAGACAACGCCTTTGCATCAGAGTCATGATACAGGGGAACAGATAAACCCTGATAAGTTGCGATGTCGCGGCTCAAAATCTCATTCGCTAGTTCATCTTGATGCTGCCAAGAGTCGCTTGTTGGACTGCCCGGAAATGGTCGTAATGGATTCAGCGAATCTGCCTCTGCTACATCAGGTAGATCCGGTGCCCTCTTCATGAAATAGTCCAGAAGAAGCTCCAAACTCCCTTTTCCTTCATAGCCCCGTTGAGGAGCGCGGTGAACATCTCCACTATTAATTCTGTCCTCCTGCTTCTCACCAAAAGAATTAAGAAATAGTTTCTTTTGAATCCTGTTTGCTGTAAAAGCGGTAGCCTGTGCGCCAGCACAAATGAACTAAACTCCACGGTGTAGTGCCCGCCAAGTTTAGGCGGAAGATGACTTCGAGTAACGCCGTAGCCAGAAAGACCTTCCGCAATATCCTCGACCAAGTCAAAGTTATGAACCTTTAATTGCGATATTAATCCAGACATTTGCTCTAACCCGAGAGGCAGCAAATATTGCCACACAGTCTGACTCTTCTCCTTAACGAACAGTAAATGCACCGCTTCCATATTCGGAATGGGAAACGCATCCTCAAAAGTAGTTTCGCCTCTGTATTCATTCTTCTCCGCATATCCGAAATTTCAAAACCGTAAATAAAAAGCCTCGTGCCTTTACCGCTTCGAAAGCAAGGATCCATGAGAGTCTGCATGAAGAAGAAACGTCGTCGCAGTTTTGTTGCTTCATCTCCAGCATCGCTGACGCACGTTCGATCATGAATAATGATATTACTATTCGGAATCATCGTTATACATCCTGCCGCCATGGGTCGTAAATCTTCCTCGTTCATTGCACCTTCGCCGCTCAAATCCATTGGCAAAAACGCACGGTCACCAAAGTATTCCTTGCGCTTTCTCCAGTACGTGACGAGTCGCCCCGCCGCACTCCAGTAATTGAAGTTTTCAAAGCGCAGAAACTTGTCAGGATTCGACTCGGATTCGACGAGATGTGGGCATTGCACGAGGGCCTCTAAATACGCCGCTTTCGTCGCAACGGGAATGTACAACACAACATCGTTCAGGTGCGTGCGTGCCCGCTGTATCATCATTTGCTCATCCGCATCTGTCATCTTGACGAAAAAAGCAGCTAGTAATCTGCATCACAAGATTATTCTAGGAAAAGAGGCAAGCAGAGGCAAATGAGACATGCTGTCCGAGGTCAGAGGACCAACTTTTAACGCGGGTTTTGTCAACCGGTCCAACTTCGACGTGTGATGATAGGGAAGAAAAAAAGGGAAAACATGGCAAAACCTCGTGGAGTGGCCGGCGTTCGGAGTGCAAGCTTTTGTACATCAATTTTCTGAACTCTTTCTACTTACGTAGTAGTACGATAGTCACCAGCATCACGTTTCACGCATCAGACACTTTTCTCTACTATGGTGGACTACGCAGTCTTGTGCAACACCCGAGTTGGTGTTTTGCTTTTCTTGCTCTCACAATACTTGGTATCTAAGGCTTCGCTAAGACACTTGTACATTCGAAGCGAGTCAGATCCAGGACGATTAAATCTTACGGAGTCTAAATAGTGATTATTCTTTCTTCTCGTTCCAAGCATACATGCGGGACCTTGAATGAGTCACTAGAGCAGGAAACGCTCAAGTTGTTGCGGAAAATGACCCTTGATTCCTGCTATGGATGTTGCCTTAAACTAGAGTGAGAGTGAGATCTCGACAAAGAATTTTGGCACCCTCAAAACTCAGCGACGCTTTTTCGGAATGCTTCTTTCAGACGATGCTCTTCTGCTTGAGCCATTTGTAAGTTACCAGATCCTACTGGAACATCTGTGTCACGAGCTAGGAGCGATTCGTACTTTCCAGGAGTTTGTAGCAACCTCATAGCGGCTTGTACTTGCACATCGTTTTGGACACCGCGCTCAATCAGCATACTTTCGGGTAAATAGCGCGACAATATGCTTTGTGATAAATCTTCCATTAAATCTTTTCGATACTTGTTGAAGTCACTCTCAATGTCTCGAACGATGCGTGCTTGCAATTGCTCCACGCTCTTTTCAGCACCCAAGTATCCCGATTGCTTCAAAGTCTTCTTCAAATCGGTAAGAGGCTTACTGTAAAGCGATTCCAGCTCCAGATTCCCTTGCTGCTGTTGTTTTGACGTACGCAATGAATTGCTTGTACGTATCATCGTTGACGACATCCAGTTTCTTTGTATCAGCGTTAACGTAGTCGGTTAGTTTGTGATTTTGGCTCCACAAGGCGGCAAAGTCATTGAAGATTCCACTGCGCAACAAAGTGACTTCCAAAGCACTCGCTTTGGGCGCGTCAACACGCACATCGGCCTCAATCCCACCACCATCTTTGACCAAACGTCCCATACGAGTATAATACGTGACACGATCTCGTTCGGCTACCTTTTGTTTTCCAAATCCATTGTCATTGTCTCCCTGTTTGTAGTTAACTCCTTGAATACAGCGACCGGACGGTGTATAGTATTTCGCTACAGTGAATTTCAAAGCCGTGTCAAACGGCAAACTCTCTACATTTTGCACCAATCCCTTGCCAAACGTTCGTTCACTTCCCAGAATGACTCCCACATCCAAATCTTGAATCGCCCCCGAGACAATTTCCGCCGCACTCGCGGTTTGACCATTCACCAACACCACCAACTTGGTCCGTTGCGGATCGACGAGGGGATCCACGCGACTGCGGTACAAAATACCCGGAAAGCCCCGTCCTTTGGCACTGACAATGTCACTCCCCTTGGGAGCAAACAACGAGCACACATCGACAGCTGACGTCAACAAGCCTCCCGGATTGCCGCGCAAATCCAAAATCAAGTTTTCCAAAGTGCGCTCGCCGTGCGAGGCGTCTTCCACCGCCCGTTGCAAGTTCAAGATGGCTTGACGGACCTCGGCGCCTGTGTCACTCGAAAAGGCACTGACGCGAATGTAACCCACCGATGGGTCATTGTCGTTCGGATGCAGTAAGGTCGCCAACTTGACATCATTGATACGGACGACTTGTCGTGGCATGGTGACGGTTTGAATTCCTTCGACACCATCTCGTTGGAATTGAATCGTCACGGGACTCCCTGGTGTTCCACGGAGGACGTTGCGGACTTGTTCGACCGTCTTATCGTCTAAAATTTGATCATCGACCGCTAATAATCGATCCCCGGGTCGTAGGCCATAATCGAACGCGTATCCTTCAAACGCTTTCACGACGCGAATTCCTTTCGCAGCAGCTTGTTCGTAACGCCGTTTTTCTTGTTGACGCACTTGATAATCAAATTCATCCTCGTCTTCGTCCATTTCGTCGTCGTCGTCGTCTTGTAATAAAGAAGTCCCCACCGTAGTACTGCTGACATCCCGTACGACATCATCGGCTGATTGGGTGTCTGCGCCACTGTTCGAGGTAGCCGCCGCCGCCGCCCCCGACTTGGTCGTGCCCGCAATAACCAATCCGACTCCTCCATACTTTCCATCAATTGATTCCATAACATTCTGTGCTTCTTCCTTATTGGCTTCAAATTCCGTATAGGGATCCAAGGATTGCAACATGGCTTGAATACCGGTTTGAAACAATTGTTGTGTATCGACGGGATCCACGTAGGTGGTTTCCAAATCACTCAAAATGGTTTCAAACAAGGTGACGGGTTGAAAGAGTTTGTTGTCGCTGAAAGGCGTGGAAGTCCAAATGGGGACAAAGAGCGCAAACGTGGCAAAGACTAAACCAGCACCAAAGGAAAAGACGGATACTTTGACGCGATCCCACGTCGGTACAATGCGGTCATTCCAGGTTGTCGTTAAGTATTGTTTCGTCGTCGATAGTGTGATGTTGGAGAATCGTAATATGGGAAGCGGTGATGATGATGATGATGATGATGATTCGTTGTCGTGGTCATTGTCGTTCGAATTCTGCAGCCGTGTCGTCCAAGGTCTGGCGTCGTCATATATATATATATAAATAAAAAACAAAGGTGAGACAATCATACCAGAGCGTATTCTTCGAAACATGAGAGCGAACTTACTGTAGTAAAAGGAAATCGTTGGTTCCTTTTCTTACGTTATTATTTGGAAGAATTCCGTGTCGTCGATGTTGCGTCGGAAACGTCGACACTGGTTCCAGCGAAACAATCAACACACTTAACACTCGTAGTAGAGTAATCAACTTGAACATTATAAAGGAAAAGGGAATGATTCAATGAATGGAAGCAAAAGAGGTGTGAAAAACAAGAAGTAGAAGAATAGAATGAGGCAAAAGCTTCTCACTGCTATTGTCACGGTTCGCTCAAAAACGAGAAAATGAGTTTCGGCCGAACAGAACCGAAAAACAGAACAAAAAAACGACGCTACGGCGACTCTACTCCTTGTGTCACTGTCTACCGGGACTCAGCATTCCCGAGAGGATCCGAATTTCCATGGGAGACGTCAGCTTGGAACTCGGAACGATCTACGTACGTACGTAGTACGAACCAAAAACCAAATAAATGAGAAGAATCTTGAACCCTATACAAGATACCTGGTACAAGTACCCTATAATTTATTACGGACTACGGATTACGGAGTAGCATGGTATTAGGTCGATAATTCTTTCATTATTCTTTTGTGTTTTACTTCATTTCAAGACCAAGATTTCTATAAACCCAGCAAAACAAAGTTACAGCCTTGCCAGATACAACGACAAGACAGTGATCGTGACTGCCTTCGTTCGTTCAACCTTTCGGGGTTGATATGTCTTTGACGAGAATTTTCAAGACCCATCGGTTTCCACCAAATCCACAATCTCTTGAATTTGTTGCATCGCTTTCCGGGCCAATTGTTGTGGTTCTTTAATATTGTATTTGCCATTGCCCGGTTGGAAGTAAACAAAGGCATTGTTGTACGTGTATTGATCACACAATTGCAACGTCAACGCCAAATCATCTTTGAGTTCCAACAATTCAATACTACCGGCTTGTTTGGCCAATTGGACGACGGTATTTTGGGACTTTTTCAAAAGATAAAGGTGAGTGGGAGTGGGTGGGTTGGGATTACACTACTACTACAATAACAACAACAAAAAATACTTACATCACCGAGATTCCATAATTTGTTCACGGGTGGTACCTTGAGAATGGATCGAACTTTATCCCATTCCATTTGTTCCAACATTTCCGGAATGGGTTCTAATTTGATTTTGCATTCTTTC
The DNA here is from genome assembly GCA_030295235.1 of Fistulifera solaris. Classification (NCBI taxonomy): domain Eukaryota; phylum Bacillariophyta; class Bacillariophyceae; order Naviculales; family Stauroneidaceae; genus Fistulifera; species Fistulifera solaris. The sequence continues at coordinate 185,492 of AP026158.1, read as the reverse complement.
AATTCGTCCAGTAGTAATACTGGGGGTGTTGTGGCTGCTGAGGCCGCGAGGGGCAGAAACAAACTACCACTACTACTACTGGCTGTGAAAGTAGCCCACGCACGTCGTGTTAGAATTGGATTATTCCAAGCCCACGAGTAGCAGGAGAGCCACAAGAGCAATACAACGCGCATAATGGCCTTGTTGTGAATGAAATAATGATGGTGATTTGTTATACTCCGGAGTAGAATTTTTCAAAAAATGGAGTGTCTCCAACATCGTTGTAGGAGATGCCGAGTCAGTCCGTGCTTTGGTACGTGTGCCACTACTAGTAAGTGCCAACACAAACATTTGACGTGGACGATGAGGTGCAAAAAAGTCTGTCGAGGGAGTCGTGAGTCTTTTGTCTTGTGTCATGAGTGGAGTCATTGACGGACGACACTCAGACGTTAGGAAGACGCTCTATTATTTATATTTTCGCCGCATCCGGCAACGACGACGACACGCGCAAATGCTCTGCAAGCTGCAACAAAGCATTGAGAGGACGAACTGTTTTTTATCCTATTTTCATTTTTTCCATTCCATTCTCTTGCAAGCGTTTCAAGTTCTTCTTATCTTTTAAAATTGCAACAAACAAGATGATGCAATCCTCGTACGGTATGAATAGTAATTACGACGAAGAAGACGATCCGTTTGCTCCGAATCCCTTTCGTGCCCAGCCAGCGCCGCAGCAACAACAACAGCAGCAGCAGCAGCAGCAGCAGCAGCCTTATAATAATATGCAGCAACAACCACAACAGTTATACAATATGCAGCAGCAACAGCCTTATGGTATGCAACAACCACCACCACCCCAAGGCAACGTCCAGTACTTGTCCGGAACGATGGATCAAAATGCGGCTCCTCACAACTACAACAACCAAACGCCCGCTTCATCTTTCTTTTCCTTCGCTGGCTGTCTCAATTGTATCCGCTTGGATACTTATCAAATTTACTTTGATGTCGATACGTCTGATGTCGCTGGACGACTCAAGGCGGCCTTGTTGTTTTTTCATTTGCCCGATTATTTCCGCGTCGATACCTTGGGGGATGATCGGAATGTCGTTGTCACGTCCGAAACGTCCGACACCGATAACAATCAGGAAACACCCATTTTGCGCAAAGGTCCCGATTTGTATGGACCCTTGTGGATTGCCTGTACGTTGGTATTTACGTTGGCCGTGACGAGTAACATGTTGCTCTATTTTGATCACTGGAAACAGTTTACTACGAACCAACATCATCATTCGTCTACTACGACCAATACGACGAATCCATCCTCCGCAGCAGGAGACTTTCAAGCCATGGAATACGATCTCACGCATTTGATTCACGCACTCAGTGTCGTGGCCACTTTTGCGTTCGGATTGCCCACCTTCTTTTGGTTGGCGACCATTTGCATGGGCATGACGAAAGTACCCTGGGTTATGTGGATTTGTTGTTATGGATATTGTTTGGTACCTTATGTGGCAATCACAAGTTTGCTCTGGATGCCGTGGTGGTCTCTGATGCAGTGGATACTGCTGATGCTCGCGACACTCATGTCGGGATGTTTCGTGTTGCGCAATTTGGCCAATCCGTTGTTGCAACAGGATGCCGGCAAAGCGGCTACCTTTGTATTGGCCTTTCCCGTCACGCATTTCATCTTTATGTGTGTTCTCAAATTCTCCTTTACACGTCTACGAAAAAGTAAGGTCACTATATAGTCTATAACGGAAACAATGCTCAATCGATCTAATAATCGTCTTTCACATAATCTACACACAATTGCTGAACCATAGAAAAGATTATACATTATGTACGTATTTCTTATGCATTCGTAGAGCCGGATGGCCGGACTATTGATAATGGACGATTGCTTTTTTTACCAGCTTGCAATCTCATTATTGGCATAAAATGCCCCTGTAGGCGGATTCTCCATAGTTGCCGGCTTCACCACACACTTGGCACCTTCCGCCGGATCACGATTTCCCTTTTGGTGGGTCATATCCGTCTGACAATAGCCTGGATCGCAGCAATCGACGGTAATGTCGGGTTCATTGTGGGCCCAAACTTGCGAGGCGGCCACCAAGGCCAAATCGGCCATCCCATAGAACGATTTGCCCCATCCCTTGTCCAAATGATTCCCCTCTTGAACGTCATTCTCGTATTCTTCCATCAAATCAAACAACTTCTCCATCGTCAAGTCATCCGCCGTGAACTGTTTCTGACGTTCTTTCGAAAGTTGCTTGAGATGTCCTTGTTCACTGACGACATTGATGATACGAGGGTCCGAGCCTTGACGCAACAACGGCAGCAATTCTTCCGTTAAACTGCACGTTCCGCGAAAGTTAATGTTCAACGTATTGCTGCACTGTTCTTCCTCGGGCGTCGAATCATCATCATCATCATCATCTACATCGTACGCCATACCCGCATTGTTGACAAGGACATCAATCTTCCCGTACAGAGTTTTCAAGGTCGTGGCTAGATCTTCGTGACTTCTCGTGTCGCCCAACTCCATCGGGCTGCAGCAGATTTTGATATCGGGCGATAGTTTCTCTTTTAACGAATTTACCGTCGATTCGACTTGACTCTCATCACGACAAGTGACACAAATATGCTGGAAGAGACCCGATTGTCCCAATTGCACCGCAATATTGTAGCCGATCCCCTTTTCACCACCCGTAATGACGGCGACGCGTTCGTTACTGGACATGAGAATTTTGGTTTGCGGCGAGGACGACGACGACGACATGGTGGTTCTTTTTTGTTTCTTGTTCTTGTGATCCATTGCTCTCGAATCAATGAAATACCCATCAATCGTATTTTTGTGAGAAGCTTTAGGAAATTGTGAGGTTATCCTTTGCGTTGTCAAATCAATGGAAAGCAGGAGAACAGAATCTCAATCATTTCGAAGTTCGACGATTTTTCTTTGGAAAAAAGAAAGGGAAAGCGTTCGCGATCTCATTATTTTGGTTCTTCGCGGCGAATGAATTTCTTTTTTTCCCATCCGGCTAGGAATAAAAGTTTTCAAAAGAATTTGAATATCTCGAATGGAACTCGTGCCTAGTTGGATGAAATAGAAGTACCGGTACTTTGTATTCATGCTTATTTTGAATGCAATGCACCCCCTCTCATTTTTTTTGGATCCTTTGCAAAATCTTCTGGCTTTCGCCAATTACCATAGTCAGTTCATGTACACGAAATGAACCCACGACTGAATCTCAGTCATGAATCTATGTTAACACGTAATGACATGCACACATCGGTCATTGTTTGTCGAGAGAATCCTTCGTCTCCGTATCTACCAGTACTAAGGTTTCATCATTGAAGAAAGGAGTAGACGTTTTGAGGTTTCGCAACTGCCATGACAAGTCTCTGCTTCCGTTCCGCATTTCACATCTCGTACATGATAATATAAAATGCAGCAGCGTAAGCATTACCTCTCTGGATAATTATCTTCAAGACAAATATCGTAGTTTGCCTTTAAATTACTGTTTTTCAATTGGTCGGGGGCGCTTTTCTCGTGACTGCTTCTTGGACTAATACATAGCGCGCTAGAATGTGTTGTTCGTATTTCGCCTCGACTGCATCATTCTTCAGTCATGAAGTAGGCCGAAAGTCCCCCGCATCCACGACGACGACGATGACAAATGCGAGAGCGAGGCAAAGAGCAAACACCATACACATGTTACCTTGTTTCTAGTGTCTTTTTTTTCCATTTCAACAAATACCAAGTAGCATACAAAGTACTTCTACCGTATCATGAAAGACGAAACAACTAACAAAGTATCATTTGCTCGACGGACGAAGCCCCCGCCCAAGCCTTCTACAATCAAACAAGAAACTGCCTTTCAAAGGAAATCGAATTTTTATTTATAAAGAATGAATTTTGAAGCGACTTTTTCCAAATGCAATGTCATACATATCCATTTCCAGTTCCTCCATGGACTACATATATATGTCTATACGAATATGCACCTGTTTTCATCCCCGACTTTTTTACCAGCTGGCAATCATGTAATCCGAAAAGATCTGACCAGTCGGAGGATTCGCCATGGTCGCGGGCATTACGATGCACTTGGCACCATCCGCCGGATCACGTTCGCCTTTCATATGGGTCATATCCGTCTTGCAATAGCCCGGATCACAACAATCGACTTTGATGCCTGGTTCCTGGTGGGCCCACACTTTCGTGGCCGCAATCAAGGCCAATTTGCTCATGCCGTAACACGAATTGCCCCAGCCCTTCTCCAAATGATTGCGGGCCAACACATCGCGTTCGTATTCATCCACGAGACTGTACAACTGATCCATGGTCAAGTTATCGTCGGTAAATTGCATTTGACGATCTTCGGATAGCTGACTGAGACGACCTTCCGCACTGATCACATTGATGAGACGAGGATCTGTTCCTTGACGGAGCAAGGGCAACAACTTCTCCGTCAATTCGCACGTTCCGCGAAAGTTAATGTTCATGGTGGTTTTGCACTGATCTTCAAGGGGCGTGGGATCCGAATGCGTGAACGCCATGCCAGCATTGTTCACCAAAACATCAATCTTGCTGTAGCGCTCTTCCACCATTTTCGCGAATCCGGCCATACTCATCGTGTCTCCCAACACCAATTCACTGCAACAAACGTTCACACCCGTGGGCATTTGGTTTTGCAATTCATCGACGACCGATTGTGCCTGATTGTGATCTTGACACGTGATGCAGATGTGCTCGAACAGACCGGAGGATCCCAATTGCAGCGCAATGTGGTATCCGATTCCCTTGTCACCGCCGGTGACTACCGCAACGCGTCCTTTGTTCGACATATGGTGATAATCTGTTTGTTTGTTTGTTTTGTAAAAATGGATCGTTCAATTTTCAAAAAGAAAATGAAATTTTGTGAGAAAAAGTGGTGCACGCACGAATAGGGCGATCACTTTACACGACGGCTTCTCCATTTTCGAGGTTCACCGATTGTTCTTACGTCGTAGATATGATTCCATGAGAATCATGAAATCACCCGATGTCACTCGTGAGCGTACAGAAAAATAGCGTTTCGACCCTCTTTGTTTTGCGAATGGTTCGGTAGAGAACGAGAACTCCGGTTGTCAAAAGGCGTGCAAGCACAGATATACAGCAGAACTCTTTCGAGACCCCAACGGCTATTGAAGAAGGAGTCGTTCGGCTACACATCGAACATTGCAAAAAAACTACTCCGGGGGCTAGAAATATCGCAGCTAACTATGGAATACTTCAGTTTGCGATGACAGCCACACAAAGGTTTATTGTTATCTCCTCCACATGGCATTCCACAGAGCTTTCGCAATCACGATGCAAAGGGGCTGAGTCCTGGAGAGAGTGTGTCGTGATAAAAGCACAGTCCGATGAGGTCTAACATTAAGGAACGAAGAACATAATTACACTCTAACTAACCACATATATTTTTGTGTTTTTGGTGCTCTGGTTCTTACCAACTCGCTACTTTGTAATCGGCAAAGAATTCTCCCGTCGGGGGATGCTCCATAGTCGCCGGCAATACTGCATTCTTCGCTCCGTCCGCCGGATCCCGCAATCCTTTCTGACTGGTCATATCCGTCTTACAATATCCCGGACAACAGCAATTGACCTTGATGGAAGGTTCTTGGCGAGCCCAAACTTTGGTGGCGGCAATCACCGCCAATTTACTCATTCCGTAATTCGAATTGCTCCATCCCTTTTCGCGATGATGTCCCGCCAGAACATCGTGTTCGAATTCATCCATCAGGGCATGTAATTGTTCCATGGTCAAATCGTCGGCTGCAAACTGGGCTTGTCTTTCCGATGAAACTTGTCCGAGTCGTCCCGACATGCTGGCAACATTGACGATGCGTGCGTCGGTGCCTTTTCTGAGAAGAGGCAACAATTGTTCGGTCAAATCACAGGAACCACGGAAATTGACGTTCAGTGTAGGACTACATTGTTCACGAAACGGTGTCGGATCCGCTTGTTTGTACGCCATGGCGGCATTGTTGACGAGGACATCGATTTTGCCATAGCGTTCTTGCAACGTTTGCGCCAATGTTTGGTGACTTGCAATGTCTCCCAACAGCAAGGGAGCACTCGACACTTGTACTTCGGGAGGTAATTGCTGTTTCAATGATTCGACGGCTTCTATAGTGCGTTGGAGATCGCGACACGCGAGACAAATGTGTTGAAACAAGCCCGACAACCCCAATTGCAGAGCAATGAAATACCCAATGCCTTTGTTACTTCCCGTCACGACCGCGACGCGTCCTTCGAGGGGTGTAATAACTAACATTAATGCTAAATGTCAACTGAATGAGAGTCGAGAATGAATCAATGTAATGAAGAGGCAATAAGAGCGGCAACAATATGAAATAATACTACTAAAAAACTTGAGATCGAGAACGCGACCGATTCACGACTGCATGATGTTTCGACGAAGCTCTCCTCCGAACATCTATGTGACGTCATTCATGACCGGATTGTAAGAAGAGCGTCAATGTCATCGCATTACCTTAGCTCGCTTAAAATGAGATTAAATGTTATCTCTAGAACATTTCAAAAGAATAAAGTGACAAAAGAAAGTGGTAGAGCTGTAGTAGTGAGTTCCTCTATGGTCATAATTAGAAAAGTCTTTCCAGTTCCTCAGGTCAGTCATCATTCAATTTACAAAATGGCAGATTCGGGAAAAACCTGTGCCACGAGACTATTCTGTGTGAGTTGTGCGAATTTTATCTCTCTCTATATATTCATTCTAAAAACACTAGCATGGCGATGATGATTCTTGTTCCAGACTCATCGCCCGTTGTCTCGCACAGTGTGCCGCTTCGTCTGAAAATTTCCTGTACGTTTCTTCCAACAATTCCGGATTGAAGTATCCCAACGATTTTTGTAATTCTTGTTGTTCCAGTACGGCTTTCTTGCACTGCAAGGATTTTCGTTTACGATCCATAATTTCTTGTCGCGTCCCTTCCAGCCCCCGCGGGCGGCAACGGTCTTCGGTCGACAAAGCGACGATCGTTTCACGACGTTCGCGTTCAAATGTCGAGTAATCCACCGCTTGATACCACGTCTCCGATGAGGTGTCAGTTTCGTGGACCAAAATGGCGGGAGCGAACGAGACTTTGCGTCGTTTGTTGACGGAGCGCGAGGGGCGTTCGTCGACGCTTTTTGATCCGGAAAGCACATTGTATTTTTTGGTAAAAAAGAAAATCGATTGTGGAAGAAAACAAGTTCGAGAGAGGGAGTCAACAAGAGCCCGATGGATGACCACGAGAAAGGTTGTGATATTGTTGTGAGTTTTTTTTTTGTGAGGATGAAAAAAGCTCTCTTCGGCAAATCGTGAATTGACTGTGTTTACTCCGTGTATCACGGAGACTGACGTGGATCATCGCACCACTTTCAATGCTATAGTGCGTAACAAACGGTACTTATACCGATGTAATATTGTACGTCATTTGATTTCTACCCACTAATCCTAGTTTCCGTTGACACTCAAAAATAACCTCTCTTTGTTCATTTGGGCGCCCTGAGGTACACGAGCAGACCTAATTGCTATACAAACTCGACAGAAATTGTCGATGAATGAAAAGCAATGAAAAATTCTTTCAAATTATGCTGAAGAAAATAAGACATAGTCTTATAAACGGAGTAGGTTGACAATTCAGAAAAAATGGGCGTGACATATTATTGTGCAAAAGAAATGAAAGGCTCGACCCTATTTCGTAATTGATCTCCGTACTTGCCACCTTATCTCGAAGAATTGAAGTCACAATCGCAATCAACGACAGATCATTTTAAAAGAACGCCACGAATGACAGCAAGACACCAATTAACGCGCCCTGTGCCACGGCTGACGAGCCCGTATTCGTCTTGTTGAAGTAAACTAGAAATTCTTCGGTAAAATCATCGTCCTCCCATTCCGGTGCCGCGCAATCCCCCACTAAACTTGCATCAATATTCCCACAATTCGGTAGACGAGAGCCGTCGTCACATTCCACGCAATCGCCTTCACATTGGACGCCATTGATTTCGATCACATCCGGACATTTCCCAATGCAATAGGGCTGATTGATAAAGAAGTCCGATTCGTCCATAGTACAGGCCGCAACCGGTAACACTAAACGCACAACGCCTTGTAATTCGTCCGGAGCGGTGACTTCCTCTGTCACATTGGATACGGTGAGTAAATCTCCCGTGAAATTGAAATATCCTATCATTCGGGAACAATACGCGGCGCCCTCGAGAGGCACATCTTCGACGATGGTGCCATTTTCGTCTTGAAAACTTTCGTAACATCTCAAAGGATCTTCGACTCGATAATAGAACGTTCCGGCACCTTCCAGATCACCACCACATTCGTATGTCGAAACATCTTCGTCGTCATTGAGAATGGCGCAAAATTCTTCGATCGAACAATTGAGTTGCAAGGCAGTAAAAAAGTCACACACTTCAAGTTTGCGAACGACGTGATGATGTTGTTGTCGTTGTAGCAATCGAAAATGTCGGCGATACGCCTTGTCGTACAAAAAACTCGTGGATTCATCCAAGGCACCAACAATCACTGGTAGTGCCGTGATAAGAGTAAGGAAATTCATGATTGGTCTATAAAAGAAAGAAGATGATAATGGAATGGTGCTGCTTGCTTCGTTGTTTGCGGATGCGATCGAGATGCGGTTCGAGGCGTACAGTACTTGTAAAGTGGTAGCACGTTTCCACGGCTTCTCGTTGGATGTGGAATGTACGAATGGCGAATGACCATGTTTTTGACTTAGCGACTTATCCAATCAACCGACATTTATGAGCTGCAACGGAAATAATGACTGGTTTTGGAGGATAGAATGTTTTTGGTTGGAGTTTCGACATCGTGACTGAAAACCAATCGTGGTCAATTTCAACATACGCTTTAGGGATATAGTCGACTTGCTGTGCTAAAATCATGGAAAACTATAATCAACGACTGAGGGGGGTGCATGGCGACTGAAGCTATTAGCTTTTGTTAAACGGACTAGAAGGGTAGCTTTGAATTGAAACAATTTAGTTGTGGTTGTTGTTTTTTTTATTTCATCAGTAGACCAACAAGGAGTACCCGGCAAAGGCCAACGCAACAGCAAATCCACCACTCATTCCCGCCGACGACGATGAGGTATTATTGGTAGTATTGGAAGGACTGACGGGTGCGATGGGTTCTTCTCCTTCTTCACTGGTCGTTGGTGACACCGCGGGAGGTTCTGCGACCGGCGTTCCCGCAGAAGTATCGGCCGGAGTTGCAATAGGTGTTTCGACAGGCGATGTCACTGGAGTTTCGACAGGCGACGTCACCGGAACTGCGTTCGGTGTTTCCTCTTCCTTTCCCAAGTAAGACAAGAGTTCTTGATAAATATCATCAGCGGTGAAGTCGGGTGAGCATTCATACACAAAGGTCGGATCCAGATTGCTGCAATTGAGCAATCCTACACCATCGGAACAAACGGTACACTCTCCCGTACAAGTGGTACCATCGATCGACGCCATAAGTGGACAACCATCGTAGCAATAGTTTATTCCAAACACAAAATCGGGCAACTCACTGTCGGGACACGCCACGACATTGTAATCTTCCAAAACGGCACTTTGAAAGGGCGCTGTAATTGTGTGATTCAACGAAACGCTGGTCAAGACGTCTTGTGTAAAAGTGAAAAGCCCCCGCTCGGTAGAGCAGTATCCATCGGGTGGGAGAGGAATCGACGCGTTGTACAAGTCACCTTCCAAGTCATCAAAGTCATCGTAACACAATTCAAAGTAAATTAATTCGACCGTCCACGTCGAAGTCGGGAGACCCTGACAAGACACGGCGCTGTTGGGTTCGGTCGGAAGACAAAATTCTTCGTAGGAACAGTCACCTGCAATGAAGGCATCGAACGTGCACAAGGCACTGCTGTTTTGTAAGGCACGACGACCGAGTCGGCGTGCCGACGGCAATGTGGGTTTCATAAGTGACTGCGATTGTGCTTCTCGCGCAAGAGCCGTCAGGAGGGGAACGAGAGTAACAGCTTTCATCTTTTTTGTTCTAAGCGAAATGAATAGATTACTTTTACAATGAATTTTATTCAAGTTTTCCGATTCACAGAGAATGGCTTTTGGCGGCATCTTGTTGCTCGCATCTCTTACGAGCTTCTTGGATCGAACGAACGGTGCGCCAAAAAGTGAAACGCGCACTACACTTGGTTCTATAGAATAGGTTATGACTAGGTTGCAGTGTAGCATGATCAAATGACCGTGGCAGCGTTTGATGACTGACATTAACCTTATTGCGAGCTAACGATAATCGCCGGGACGGTCCGAACAAACAGGCTATAACAAACCTTGAAATTAGGAATTAGGAATAAATATCAGTATAATATAATATCTACGTTATACAAAGTAGTAGCGATGAGCATGCTGTAGAAAGATCTTTGCTTTGTTGCGTCCTCCCCGCAAGTGGGAGCTCGGTCCCCCCTTGGTGTCGAACTGGTTGTTTACATTCTGTACGTTACGCGCTTCATTTTCGTCTGTCAACCACTCCCCATTTCAAAATGGAGTATTATTATTTGTGCAAAACAATACCTGGTAACACGGCGTGGACGACGAGAGTGCCAAAATACCCCCAGCCAGAGTCATAACATTGCGCGTTTGCGGTAATAAAGACGAAATGCTGTCTAACAATTCAATTTTGAAAAGATTTTGATGAAAGATACGATACACAAACAAGACTCAATTTTCTATAACAGCCAAGAGAGACTCCGAAGTGTTGGGGACCAGTCAGAGCAAACGTCTTTTTGGTTCATTGCGTTTTCCCTGGAGAAAAAATGTCGATCCGCACAATCTACCATCGTTGTCTTTAAAGAAACAAGACGGTAACGCCCAAGAGAACCAAAAATGGCTGCACTCCGTCAACCCAAGACGATCCTGACGTCGGAGCCGGCGCCGGTACTTCGGTTCCATTCACTTCAATCGTCACTTCAATGGCCGTCGGTGCGACGGTTGGTGCCACCGTCGGCGCTACGGTAGGAGCCGGTGTGGTGGGGGCAATGGTTGGTGTCACCGTGGGAGGAACGGTGGGAGGAATATTGGGAGCAATCGTCGGTTCCGGAGTGTCTTGTGCCGTGGGTGCGACAGTGGGATCGGGGGCGACAGTGGGAGACACGGTAGGCTCCGCCGTATCAACAATCGCTGGAACGATCGTAGGAGTAGCATCGGTGACGTTATCTTGTAAATCACGTGAATCATCATGGATGAAATGGCCCTGTGCGCTCATGGCGAGAAACAAAATTGATGCGAGTGCTGTCTTCATGGTTTTGGTTTATTGTGTTCGAAAAGTATGTGCAAAAGTCGCGAATACGGAATGGATTCCTTTGTGAGAGAAACAAAAGGAGTCTTCTTGTCGCCTTCCTTTCATTCAAGATGAGAATACCCTGTTCCAAAAAGCAAGACGTGACATACCATCGACTCGGAGTGCCGGAAATCACCAAACTTCTCGTTTTATGGTTTTTATCTAATGCACAGCCAATGTCCTGCCGCAACAAGACGATGAAATGCATCGGCTGAATCTACGTGAAACGTGACTTTGTCGGTCGGGGCGAGCTCATAATAATATTATGGTATGATTACGGAAAGAGGGCACAGGAAATCGCAAGGCAACTATGCTTACGGGTAGAGGGCACAGGACATCGCCAGGCAACTATGTTTTGGAAACTACCAGATAAGGAAAAATTACATTCTTAAAGGTACATGCACCCGAAATGAGTTCGTCATTTGATAGAAAAGTGAACATGTGACTGGCTTTTCGTCCGAAAAATGGTCGCCGGAGTTATTGCCGGGATGCGCAACTCAATTGCTGATCCTGGTGGTAATGTTTCGAGGGTTTATTATAAGCAAAGCAGTTCGATCGCTAGCACTACCCTACATGAGACGAGCTATTTCTTTGCGCAGTGAACGCTACGACGATCTCTACCTTCGCACAGTGAACGCGACGACAACAAGAAGGAATTGGCTTCGATGAATATAAGACTCTACATATATCAACCATTATGCTCCGTTCGTACCGTTAAGCTTAAAAAAGAACGGCGACAATAGCAATGGCAGCTCGTGCACTATCGCAAACAAGTGACCCTGACGATACGATTGGCGTAGGACCCTCGGTTTGGAAGTCATCTTCCGTCGTGGGAGGCCCTGTGTCCACGATGGTAGGAAAAATCGTTGGCATTCCAGTATCAACAATGGCAGGCAAGATCGTCGGTAATGCCGTTGTGGGCGCAGTCGTAGGCACTGGAGTACCTGGCAAAATCGTCGACAAATTTTCTTCCAGTTTACGAGTCAGCCCTTTGCTGTGTTGGTGCCGGATTGAGGCACCCATAGACAGGGAGAGTACCATGGACAAGTATGAAACCTTCATTTTATTTCTTTGGCAACAGACATTAGGAAGTAACGCGGTAAGCAAGGAGTTGTGACCTTTTCGTTCAAGAATGATGTAGTGGCAAGTAATCTTTGATAGATTTGTAGCGTAGCATCAACCAAAATTCCACCTTATGCCTTTTGCGGACTTAAGCTAAAGGGACTGCATACTAAGAGCCAGACAAAAAGTAGTGACCCTGGGGGCCTAAGTAGACTATTATATAATTGCAATACATCGGAATCGATACAGAACATCACCTTTCAGCAACAAAGAGCAAATCCGGCGATGACCACCGAAATCATCATCCACGATTTTGTTCTTACTGTTGCTGTTGATGCCTCGTCGGCCACTTCGCTTGATTCCGTTTCTTCCGAGGTGTTCTCTTCTTCCGAAATACGCTGTTCTTCCAGCAGAATCTTTTCTTGGAAGAAGTTGAAGTATTCTTGATAGATGTACATGTTGTCGGAAGCATCGCATCGTTCGACGAGACCTGGGCTAATGTCGGCACAATTGAGAACCATCCTTCCATCGGAACATTCTTGACAAACTCCGTTGCAACTTATCCCTCCTACATTCATTAGATAGGGACAAGGATCATTGCAGAACGCCCGTCCGAAGTAGTAATCGGCGGGACTGCTGTCGCATTCCGAAATTCGATAAACTTCGTGAAGTGTCCCTTGGACGGGAGCCGTGATAATTTCTGTCACTTCCGAGTACACCAAAGCACTTTTCGTGAAATTCAAATAGCCCTGCTCCCTAGAACAATAGTTCAATGATCCAGTCGATTGAGCCAGTTCTTCTGGAAGATCGTTGTAACACACTTCTTCCGCGTCCATAAAAATGTACCAATCGGCATCAATGTTACCACCACATCGGACTTCAACGTTGGAATCAAACGTCAAATCCACACAAAATTCCCATAAATGACACGTTTGGTTCATGAGTTTATCAAAGGTGCAGCCATCGTCTCGGAGCTGTCGTTGGAGCGGTAGCGCCTGGTGGAGTTGACGCCCCCAACGCGGACGACTGCTGGGTTGCTGTTGCGTTTGTAATTGCGCGGCAGCCGAGCTGCTAATCAATAAGGATAACACAAGAAGTTTCATGATGGTATGTATTGTTGCCGGACTTTGCGCTTCTGAAGAAAGCTAACGAATGTATTGATGGTAATGAATGGAAGGATGCGCCCAATTGTGGCGAGGTGAGTCCCGTGCACGGCAGAAAAAACGTCCACAATCATTCTTGTGACTTAGTGTGACGACAATAGTAGCATCCGCTTTCAGACTTAAGCAAAAGAAACCGGTACGACTTAAAAACCCGTATATGTGAGTGCCTAATAGATGATGTTTTCTGCTATATAAATTCAGTCATGCTATGATATTTGTCTATAAGGTCAGCTAGTGTTAGGAATCATCATCGCTAACGGCTCTATGCAGAATAATCTCCAAAACAATCGCGTTCACATGCTCACTTCTCATCGCACAAGCCATTCATTCGTTACAAAAATTTATCAACCAACCCGACTATTCTCTTAACTGGTTACAATGCGGCTGAGGACTAGTCGTTTCTCCTCCGTGCTACTATTGATCAGTTTGTCGGGGGCGCTCTCGTCGGAGAGCCAAAGCGCCGACAACAATCCTTCTGCGGAATACACCGTCAATGTTGATGGGACGGTTTCCACCGAACCATCAACACAAGAAGACAATTCCTCGTGCGGTCTCTATTTAGCCGAATCAGCCATTCCCAATTCGGGTTTGGGGATGTTTACGGCCAAACCCATTTCACACAACGAACGCATTTTCTACGGTGAGATTGTTTGTAACATTGAAGATTTCGAAGAAAATATGAGACTCCGTCGACAATTTTTGTCAAGATCCAACAACAAAGGAACTCCTTCGTGGCTGCTCGATAGTTATTACTGGTCCCCCAGCAATGCCCTGGCGGAATTCGAAGCGGAAGAAGTCAGCAGTGTCATTCCGGGCTTGGGCATGTTGGCCAACAGTCATCCCGGTTTGGTGAATGCCATTCAACGACCCCCGCAGCGGGTCGCGGATTTGCATCGCACAAAAGATCCTGGTACGGGGGCTTCGACGCATTTTCACGATGTGCACTTTGTGGCCGATGGTGATATTGAAGCGGGGGCGGAACTCTTTGTCGAGTATGGTGATACGTGGTTTCGGGATCGTCGTAAATATATTGGAGATATACCTCTGTCTCGTCACTGGAAACACGCAAATGAAGTACTCAAAAGTATTACGAGATCATGGATAGTGACTATCAGTCGAAAATTGGACGCGAAATGTACGAGCTACTACAATTTGCTGTGAAACTAGAACCCCGGATGAAGAATGCTCTCCCCGACGATGTTCGTGACGTCCCCAAAGCACTCGATGAGGGAGCGGCGAAGACTCTGTTGCCGGGAAGAGTCAAGACGAAAGAATGGTTGGAAGAGAATGGGATGTGTCTCGACAACATTCGTCCAGGAATGTCCACAATTCGACAGGCGGGTCGTGGCGCGTTCGCGACGCGACGTCTCGCGAAAAGGGTCCGTGATCGCGCCTTTGCCTGTCGTTCAGCTCCGTCGCTACCAAATGGAGAGTATACGAACTTCGTGCAGTTGCCAAATCTGACAATGACGACGAAGAGGAAGAAGATCAAGTATTTCGAATTGGTTCGCAGCTCCTCCTGAATTATTGTTTCGGACATCCGCAAAGCTCGCTGCTCCTTTACCCGTATTCGCCAGCTGTCAACTATCTCAATCACAACCAAACATTGAAGAACGCCGAATTGAGATGGTCAAACCACGCCAATCATCGCAAGGATTGGCTCGACCGAAGCCCAGCCGATTTGGATGTGGAAAAGTATGCGGGCTTGATAATGGAGATTGTGGCCACGCGGGATATTGAAGCCGGTGAGGAAGTGTTTTTGGACTATGGTGACGAATGGGAAAAGGCTTGGCAGACTTATGTTAGCGAATGGCAGCCCCCTGCTGAGAGTTACATTTCGGCGGCGGATCGAAATGCCCGTAATGAGCCGCTGCTGCTGGATTCGGAGATGGAGAAAGATCCATCCTACGAAAACGTTTTGTTGGGCTGTTTCGTAGAATTACCCTTTGATGACGCGGGTGAAGAAGGTGCCACAACCGCCATCACCTGGGCACCCTCTACCGAGGAAGTATTTGATGTGAATGACCTTCACGAGTGTTTCGTGGTGAAGAAACACAACAATGACCTGTACGATGTAGTTATCAAAGAAGAAAACCAAACATGGCGTGTGAAGAATATTCGACGAGAGGCAATTCAGTATTTTGATGTCATGTACACATCCGATATGTTCCTTCGATCAGCGTTCCGACACGAGATGGCTTTGCCCGACAGCATGGTTCCAGAAGCTTGGCGCGATATTTTTATCCGCAAATAATAATCTCACCGATTTCGTTGTAGTGATTATTTCTTCCTAACGAACGAGTAGGAGAGGAATGTAGACCCCCGCGGTTTATTGAAAGAGCTGTCAAAATTGTAGGGTACGATGTACCTGGTATTGAATAGAAATAATAGAGGTACAAGTACCGTTGCCGGTAAACAGAGTTCCGAGTTTTCTACTTCATATTTTATTATTGGTCCATGGTCGATGGGGTTAAATAAAACTCAAAAATAGCTTTTCTCTGTTTCTTTTATGCATGTACAATAGACAATCGACCGTGAAGTCCAAAAGAGATCTTAAATGCAAAAACTGCTCAGAGCTCTTGAAGAAGAACTGCACACTGCACGCCGGAAGCACAAATACTACGTGCTTTGTAATAACAAAAACAGCCCAGCGCCACGAGCAGTCCACTTTTTCGCTTTTTCATTTTTATAAAAAAAAATCGTTCTACTCCGCATCTCCTATTATTTGGTGTCGACAATCTGTTTTCCTGTGAAACACTTAAACCCCATGATGTTATGTCGTACTTGCTTTCTTCTTTCTTTCATTTTTGGTCAGTTGACTTTTTAACAAGACGCAACTTTTGCATTTTTCTTGATCTCGTCTCAATGCGTGTTTTCCGTTGTTGTTGTTGTTGTTGTTGTTGTTGTTGTTTTTGAAGCAGGTTCGACCATCGGGACGGCTCAACCGATGTTTTCACGCCACTTATTTTTGTGCGACAATAAGAAGGAGCCAACAACTTTCATCAACCGATGTACAAGCTTGGTTGGTCCTGGACTTTGCCTCGATGAGAGTCAGGAAGAATACCCGTACTGCTCGAACGCGGCTTTGATTTCTTTGGAAGAATGTCAGAAAGCGGCTTCGAACGCCATCGACGCGATTGGGTTGGAATTTACAGTAGGCGAATGTCTGATTCTTTATGATGCGACGAAGGCCTTCAATTGTCCCGCTAATTTCAACCCGACGAGCACTCCGTTGTTGGGAAAAGGTCCTATCCGAGACAGTAGCGAAAATGGTTCGATTACAGAGTGCTATGCCTGTGACTAACAACTCTATGAGGAAAAGTTTACAAATTTCCTTTGTATTTTGTGGTAGTCGTTTGCCACGTTGCTTTTGAGTGTGATTCGCTGCGAAAGTTGGATTGACGGAATCCCTGCTATGATCGATCCACAGTGATGTTCCAACACGTAAGATGGCGGATGTCAGTTTTCGATGTTCCTTGTCAGTTTTCGATGTTCCTTGTCAGTTGTAATATAAATTTTCTTTGTCCACTGCATTTCTCTGTTGAGGACAACGAGCGTCCGAAAGTAGTTTGATCTGCGTTCGTTACTCGTTACTCCATTATAATTATAATTTTTGCCTTTCAACTCATCATTCCCATTGTCAAGAAGAACAATACGTTATTTCTTACCTCGCACATCCACTCAAAAGCAAGAAAGTTGGTTTTTTTTATACGGGTTGACATTTCCGGGTCCTGGGACTGACAATCAAGTCGGGTCGAAAGTCGTCATGCCTTCACTTTACGCCATAGTAAAGATTTGACGTGAAAGTATCCTCCGTACCAGGTACGCAATTCGCACCACTAAAGGTATCACCAATAACAACAAAGTTGAAAGGGCTAATAGCGTGAATAATGAAAAATGAGACATTCCTTCTCAGTATGATTCGGTCTATTGGGTGAATCAAAGATGTGCCGGCTTGCCGCGGGAAGACGAAGGTTACACAATTGTTTCCGTCAACAACATGGAATCTTTGTTGGACGCTTCTCATGAAGACGCGCATGAGTATTCTATAAAACAACATAACGCGAAAGGTGTATTCTCATGTGGTTTGTTTTTAGCGGCATCGTTCATTCCTGGCGCTGGCCTGGGCATATATTCGGCAAAGGAAGTAATCAAAAGGGAGAATGAATATTTGAAGAAGATCTCGTCTGATGTCGAACATTTCGAAGGAAAAAATGAAGCGGCGACGGCGGTTTCTTTCAGAAACAAATAGAAAGGATACGGGTTGATGATGGTGACGTGAAGAGGCCGGCCATTGAGTGGTAGAGAAGCAAATTAGGCGATGTCTAGAGTCGAAGGAAACAAGGACCTTAGATCTTGGGCGAAAACGTTTCACTCTACAGTACCGATTGGTGTCTGTCCAATGGGACATGACGCGGTGGAATCTGGTACTGGTATGGTACCGGTACCGGTACCAGGTAGCATGAGAAATAATGAGAATCCAAAAGATTCTGATCTTGTCATTTTCCCTATGTTGGGTGAATGGTGAATGGAGTATGGACAAGCCTTGGATTTCGGATCCTAGATTGGCAATTCTGCCGCGATCTTTTCCAGTACCAGCTGGCTCCTAGCTCCTAGCAGGTCCACGGCAGGCCATTCGGAAGCACACGACACTCTGGGATACTGTACTGGTAGTCAGTCTACATGAAATCATGACACCAAACACCAAACCTCATCCGTTTTTAACGAAAACAACACTTTTTCGTTACCCCGCATAGCATATTCAAAGCAACGAAAAGATGATATGCCATTCCTTCTCGCAAGCTCCACAAGCTCTTCAATATCCTTCTCCGTGGGCGACAAGCAATCCTCCCGAATCGCCCCCGAAAAAGTACATTCGTATGGATGGTGTCATGAAGTTGAACCCTGCGTACAACTATTGGAAAGAAGCCACGGAGGGAAAGCCGGCGACCACGCTAGCGAACGCTAACGTAGCTCTGCCTGTCGTCACGAACATGGAAGATCATGAAGCCCTCAATGAAGCAAGCGTTGCGTGGGGCGGAAAGATATTTGCTTCTAGTGAAAGCGTGAACGCTACAGTTGAAATGATGCAAGAACCGGAAATATGCATGGAAGCTGGGATGCAACCGGATACTATGGTCGATGAACTTGGAAGTGTATAGGATAAATACGAAGTTCCGATGGGATTGATGAACAAACTCATGATGTTGAGTGAATTTGACTGCTTGGAATTCATTGTTGATGACAGCGGCTTGATGACGCTTTTATCGGATGCAGTGACGGCCACGAAACAGACGCAAACACGCTGGCAAGAAGCACAAGCTCGGTTGAAGGAGATGCTGGACATCTTGGCGTACGTTCCATTTCAGGAAATTCAAGTTTGTTTTCTTAATCGCCCAGATCGGGTCGTGTTGAAGAGACAAGGTCGGGATCCAAAGTCGTTTTTGGTTGACGCGCATCGTCGAATTGATGCTGCCTTTCATAGAATGCCCATGGGAGGCACGCCGGTGTTTGAAAAACTGCAAGAGTCTTTTGCAATGGGGGCGAATCGAAGCATTGCGCGTTATCTCTTTTGCGACGGTACACCCAAGGGGGTCTTCTCGCTGAGGAAGGGATTACTAGACTCTTGTTCAATCGCCAGAATCCAGCGCAGAACCCAATGACATTTTTGATCTGTTCTAACACCGACGTCGAAGTAGAATGGATGAACAACATCGAAGAGGTGGTTCCGTATTGCTCTGCTTGTGATGACTTTGCTAACGAGGCTGCGGAAGTCTTGCGTGATCAGGGGAATGGCCTTGCCCTTTACTAAGGGCTTCTGGCTGATTTGCTCATTGATAGCGGCTTCCAACCCAGAAGATTTGGATGCTATCAATGAGAGTGTCCCCTTCACTAAAACCACGTTGGACAATTTGTTGGGAGTGAATCACGATGACGCTTTGTACAGACACTACTTTGACCACTTTGTGAAAGCCCAGCATGCTCGCGTTGTGGAGAGTGATGAATACGGACGCCCCAAAAAAGCTGACCAGCTCAAGAAAAACCACAATTGGCAAGCCCACTATGGTGATTTTGTCCGCACACCGATGGCCAGCCAAATCTTAGCAGTACAAACCTTTAAGCAACAATTGAAGCAGGCTAGTGGGTAATCTACTCAAAAGGGTTGTGGAGAGTTAAGTTACATATAGTTGCATTATTACGCGCTGTCCTAATTATATGTTCTACCAATCAATGAGCCGGGTACGACTCTTGTTTGACTGCAATTGCGTGACTCTTTGTCAAACTTTGACTTAAACTCGCTTACATTTCTGCATTTGTTTCTTCGTACAATACATACATTTTTTCGTTGAAAGAGGCCAGTGACTAGCAGAAAGGACGCATAGTTTGAAGCGGGACTGAAATCAGTTCGAGTCGGAATTAATCGCGTCGCATTCCCTTGAATACCAGGTAGTCGTCATCAAATAATAATAAAGTCCATCAACAACAACGATAAGTTTCAAAAAAATACGGAGTACAACAACAACAAGAATTGAAGTGCCAGGTCGACTATGACATAAGAAATACAACACGCTTTCCGTTGTTAAAGCTAAACTAGGATCCAGAATTATTTGCGTTTTGCTTTTCCCTAATGCGTTGCATCCGTTCCTGATGCCGCTGCACGGAGAGCTTGTTTCGGTCAAGGACGCTCGACGCTGCACTACCCTCATACCTTTGAGTCATCTTCTCTAGCAGTAAATCCTCTTTGCCAGCAAATTTCTCCATGATGATATCAATTCGATCGGCCTTGACTGGATCGTGCTTTTGGAGGAGAGTCAAAACTTTCGCCCGGACGTCGGTTGCACCACTTGATGCGGCGCTCATGTGAGACGGAGTTGTTGGTTTGGACGACAAAGCTGATGCAACAGACGTTTTCGATACAGTACCGGGCGGTTTTCGGAGGACCATGTCGCGCCGCGCACGAGCAGTTGCCGCAGAGGTACTGCTGCGCTGCTCCCTGAGCTGCTTACTCGCCACTTCAAGCTCGTGCTCTTTCACTTCAAGCGTTTTTTCAAAGTTATCCACTTTCATTTCAGCTTTGCTGAGCTTTTGCTTCAATGCCCTCATTTCTTTTCGAGCATTTTCCAATTCTTCTGCCATCTCTTCTCGAGCTGCTTTTTCCTTCTGCCATCGCTGGGCCATGTCGTCGTTGTTCTTGCGGAGCACTTCAAGAGTCTTACTGTCGGAGCGGCTCTGCTGCTTTGATTTGTTGAGGTTCTGTAGCTTTTCTTGGACGCGAGTGTTATCGCGCTTCAGGGAAAGAAGCTGGCTCTCGGATCGCTCCTTAGCACGTGTGAGCGCCCTCATTTCCTCCGTGAGAGATTTCACTGTCTCTTCAAGGTTCTTTGAGGTGACATTACGTTGTGCCGAACCGATTTGAATGCGTCTTACACGAGTCGCAAATTGAAGTGCATGGATAGACTCATCAAACGAATTGTCAACTGGATTAATAGCGACAACCATCATGGTTCGTGAATTGCCTCCAAGAGAATCCTGTAGCATGTACGTAAGCTTGCTATCGCGATACGGTACGTGTGAAGCTTTTCTGTCCAAAGCTTCCATCACATTTCCGAGAGCGGAAAGACTCTTGTTAATAAACCCAGCTTCCTTTAGTTGATCTCCTTCTACATTGGATTTTCGTACGCGCTCAGATCCAGCAAGATCGACCAAGTACAAAGTACCATTGTTGCTCTGAGCATCGTCAAGACCAGATTTCACGTCTACCATCAACACCATGTGCGATCGACTACTGTGTGTGTTCATGTCGGTGGCTGCTGTAGCGCGATTGGAGTTACCTCTCTTCAACAAATCCATAACCTCCTCAATGGAATTCACTTTCTCCTTGGTCAAGTTGGGCACTTCGATACGTCCTTCTGGAGTGCGTCGAATATCCAATGAACTCTTTCCTCCAGCTTTCATGGCGCCTTCCTTTTTCTCCGCCATCGACGCACCCGCAGTTCCCAACAAATCGTAAATTTCATCATTGTAAATTTCCAACATGCCGACTTCGATTGTGAACTGAAATGAAACTTCCTTTGCCGGGTCGTCTTCTGCTTCTTGTCCAACAAACATCTCAGCCGCCCGTTGCTGCTGAGCGCGGAGGTTCAATAGGTGAAAAATTTTCTGGATAGTTCGGTAGCTAATACCAAATTGGCCGTTCTCCCTTACACCTTCCATGGTAAAGGTCTTACCACTACCAGTCTGACCATAGCTACCAATTAAAATCAATAAAGTTAGATGCGTCTTCAACAACAACCGCTCGCGAGCTATTTACTTACGCAAAAATACAAGCATTAAAACCATCCACCACACTTAATGCCAAAGGTTCCACGTCTTGGAAAACACTTTGCTGAGATTGATCCGGTCCCCAAACTCTATCAAATGCGAAACTTTTCCATTTGTTAGTACGGCTGTCGAAGCATCCCACTTCGTTTTCGCTCAGAGCCTCTACGGCACTCTTGTATCCCTTTTCAATTTCAGCCAGCGACATGGGCCTGACACGGCAATAAACCTGAATATTACCTTGCAAATGAAGCATTTTGCTGAGAAGTTCGGCATTGTAGAGACGCTGACTGTTGCATTTCTTTTCTAGGTTGATCAACTCAGCCGCCATGGCTTTGACATCACGAGATTCAATGATCTCGTTGACACGACCCATTTCATTGTCATCGCCTAGTCCTGTGTCCTTCTGACTACTCGCGAGCGAACTCAAACGTGTCATCTGCGTGACGGTCGCGCCATCCTTTTCAAACACTTGTTTACGAAGGAAGCGTAAGTCTTCTTCCATGCGCTTGAGTCTGACTTCACTCATGCGCTTCTGATCCAGCAGCTCATTGTGTGCCTTTTCCAATTCGGCATACTTTGTTTTCTGTTCTGCCAGCTGAAACTCCAAGCGCATGACAGACGAGGGCGAGCTCGAACGAGCCCGGTGGCGTCCTTTGCTGGGAGTTGGGGCATCCTCCATATCTTCTAATTCCTCTCGGACCGGTGCGGAAGGGCTTCGCGAACGAGACCTCATTGCGTTGAGTGTCGGCGGTGACGGGCCACCCTCTATCACCTCCTTTGCTCTACGAGGCGATTGAGGAGGAATGACGTTTTCGGCTCGTTCCTTTTCGCGCTTGAGAACAATGATACGAGCTTCCGCTTCAGCCAAACTCGCCTTAGTGGCTCTCAATTGACTCTCCAACTGAACGACATTCTCCTCTGCTTTACTGAGACGCTGCTCGGTCATTTCAGACAATTCGGAAATTTCTTTGTTTTTGCGCACCAACTCTTCTTTGGAACGCGCCAATTGAGCCTGCAACTGCTTGACGACTTCACTGCCACCGCCTGCAGCATCACCACCTTCCCGATCACTGGCAGCCGCCAGTGCCACTTCGGCCGCATCTACCTTTTCTTGAAGTAATTTATTCTCCTGTATTAATTTATCCAGTTGTGCTCTCGCTTCCTGTAGTTCATGTGACGAGTCACTCTTTTGCTCGTTACGGAGATTTTCCCGTGCCATTTCTTCTCCCTCACGACGAGCTTCCTCCCGGGCTTCATCAAAGCGTGCGTTGACGGCTTCTAATTCTTCCATGACAGTCTCATAGTCTTTCTTGGCGTTGGCCAAGGCCGCCTCTAAAGATATAAGTTCATCCTTAAGCTGTGCGTTCTCCTCATTGGCCGATTGGACCGTCGTCGCCACCATGGCAGCTTCTCCCAAAGTACTAGTGGTGGCCATTTCGGCTTCTTTGATGCGCATACCCAATCGTGTGACTTCTTCCTTGTGTTTCATGCGTTCTTCTTCTAGAGCCATGGTCGTGGCCTTGTAATCTTCTTCCGCCGCGTGCAATTCTTCTTGTTGCAAGGCCACTTCTTCTTTCGAAAGAGCGAGTTCTTCTTTAAGGACGGAGATTTCGTTCCGGAGTCGTTCTTCGGTTTCCAGTCGATCCGCATTTTCGGTCTGCAACGTACGGATCAAATCTTCATCTTCTTCCCGACGACCTTCAGCTTGCAGACGCTCCAATTGTGCCTGCTTGTTGGCGACATCCGCTTCCGCCTCGGAAAGACGTTTCTCCATATCAATCAATTGTTCCGTCACTAATTCCAATTCTTCTTCTAATTTTTTTGTGTAATTCTCATCCGCGGCCTCGGTCACTTCGGTAGGTGCGGACGACCGCGCCGCCGCCAATTCATTGATCAACTGCTGCTTCTCGACTTCCAATTCCAATTTCATTTCTTCCAATTCATTTTCTCGAAAGGCCAATTCTTCGTGCACATCATCACATTCTTCCCGCGCCTGTTGCAAACTTTGTTCCAATTCGCGGACGCGTTGATCGGCTTCGTCTTGTGCATTCTCCGCGGCGCGACGCAATTTTTGTTCTTCTCGTAATTTCGAACGACTTTCCGTGAGCGCTTGCTCGAGACTGGCCAATTGCGGAGAAATATTTTCGAGTTGCGCCGATAAGGCGGCATTGGCAGCCGTCGATTCCGCCAGTTTTTCTTCTGCGGGGTAGGAAAGATAGATAGTATGTGTGAGTGAGTGAGTTCATCATGGCAGTCATTCGAAACAAATAATAATGAATGAATCATAAAAATGAATGATTGTGATGCTTCGAAAAGAGAGGAACCGAACTGTCACTCTTCCTTTGCTTTGCTTTCCTTTCCTTTGCTTTTCAATAGTACTTACGCATCTTGGCCAATTCGGCATCTAGTTCTTCTTCCAATTCCCGACTACTCGCAATGTATTCATCAAACGCCGATTGCAGCGCAATCAATTCGGCTTCCCGTTCGGCGACGGTGGCGGGAAATGCGGAGGGCATTTTGTTTGTTTGTTTGTTTGTGAGTGTAGTTGAGTTCTCTCTTTTAAAAGGAATCGAAGAAGAATACTGTTATTTTAGAGACAACGGTATCAATAAAGAGATGAATGACCTGCTCTATACTTCCTTCTCCTGCAACAGAGCCGAAATGACAGAGGAGATGCAACAAAAAAAACGAAACGAGTGACTGCGGAGGGCGGAGTCCGTTGAATGGACGCTTACAGTTTCACACAGAGTGAATGGAGGTGACTTTCACACTCAGCGCAAATAGTAGAAGAAATGACTTCAACGGAAGGCTGGCTCGCGCGAAAGTCATCCTGCTCGTGACTGTTGAGTCCGAAACTGTAGTACACAAAAGCACATACGACCCTCAGCCTCTGCCGCAACAAGGCGCGCGTGTGCCTTGGCGTGTGCTATTTGGGTGCCGTTTATTCATTCGTAACTGCCCATTTCCTTTTCAATCTCTTTCCTTCGTTCTAATTTCAACAAGAAATAGTTCATATATACAGAACAAACAAGAAGAATGAACCATAATAATTCCCACGACTTGCAATTCCATGTACAAAATCCTGACGGTACTTTTTCTCCCGCCGGTCACGATGCTCCTTTGCCCGTAAGCACCGCCCAACCCAACAACATGGTCGATTCTGTCTTGAATCAATTGTCACAATCATCCCATCCTATCGTCATTATTTTCCACATTCTCTTCAAAGCGGCCGCCGTTCTCTTGTATTTGTTTGCGAATTGGTTCATTGGCAAAAGTGAAGGTGCTTTCATTACCTGGTCCGTCGTTTGCATTTTATTGTTGGCGGCCGATTTTTGGGTCGTCAAAAATGTCACGGGACGATTGTTAGTTGGATTACGATGGTGGAATAAAGTTGAAAATGATACGACAACGTGGATCTTTGAAAGTGCCGAACAATATCAACAGCAGGGGGGACGACCACGCTATCAAGTCAATCCCTTTGATAAGAATGTCTTTTGGACCGTGTTATATGCCACACCCCTCACGTGGGGTGTCTTTTTTATCATGGCCTTGATATCGTTTCATTGGGAATGGTTGTTGGTGGATGGATTGGCCTTGGCGTTGGCCGGTGCGAATGTGTATGGCTACTATAAGTGCAGTACCGATCAAAAAGCGCGGTTCGAACGCATGATGCAACAAGGAGCTCAACAAGGGGCCATGGCCATGATGCGTCATAACGTCTTGTCGATGTTGACGGGAGTGCAAAGTAGTACTAGTAGTAGTAGTAGTAGTGCTACGTATGTATAATGGATAAAAGTTTGAATGACAATTTTAGGATCTGTTGTTCCGATCGTCTCGAAATGAATTGACGAGACAGTAGCATTGCTGTGTGTTCATTCGAGTGCTACCGTGTCTGGTTGCATAGTAAAAGGTAATTGCATTGAAACGACTACTTGTACGGACTTCCATGGCGCCTCGTATTTTACTTTTTTCCTACTAGGAAAACAAACGGGACGATCGTGCATGCTTCATGACTGGAATTTAGTCGTGGTATAGTCGGGGCCTATGGTAAACAAGCTACTTTTGGAGACTACCAGATGCCAGGACTCCTCGTCTGGCCATATGTGCGGATAGTAACGCCGACCAAGAAAAAAAACTCCGTAATGGAACTGCAACGATGAAACGCGAAAATGTGACGACAAACGAGGAAGATCCTGATAAGATGCAACCAGAAAAGCATCCATTTGTTTGACACACAGATACAAGGAATAGGCGTCGAGTATGACGAAATTGCAATCACTTTTTCAATCCGTGGAACCGCTGTTGCAGAGTCTGTCACTCAAAGCCCTCGTTCCGGCCTTGCAATGTTTGTTGCAGGTTTCGTCGTCGTCACACAATAAAGTCGTGACGACGACGACGACGACCAACATTGTGTCGTTTTTTGAAGGTTTTGATGAAGAAGATCGCTCCTGGGTGAATTCCATTTGGAATAACCGAAAGAAAACGAACACTCATTCGCACAAATTGTTCCTGTTACTCGTCTTTTGGCATCAACACCATAACAGTCAAAACAATGCTTTCTCGATGATCTTGTCGGTTTGCTGGAAGGAATCTTACGAATTACTGGATGCGTTACTCGATGTTGTTGTTGTTGTTGCACACGACGAGACGATTCCCTTGCCCCCGCAAATTACGCAAACCGACGAAACGATTCGGATCCAAGACTCTCATCAGCCATGGAAGAATCTGTGTCTCGTGGTGCAACGACTCCAACGTCCTACCATGGGTCTCGATCTCTTGAAGGGAGGTGTCCAACAGGCCGTCCGAGTGACCGATGATACCGAACGAGCGGCCTTGATGGGTCCCATCATTCATTCCTTACTTCCTTTATTGTTGCCGAAGAATTGCGAACCGGTAGAACAGTTGATGTGGGAGCTGTACGAGGCCGATTCATCTCCGCGATCACTCTTGGTGATCACGTCGGTTCTTTGTATACTATTTCCGGTCCTCCTCTCACAACAAGAGGGTACATCGCTTTGGACACAAGCCAAAGTATGGGAACTCATTTATCAATGCTTACAACAAGGTTGTCAAAACGTCACGCCGATGAAACATACGGGCCTACGACGTAAGGCCGCTGCGGAAACGACACTACAAGAATCGCACTCGCAATTGTTGCGACGACGGGGATTGTATTTACTGCGTGTCATGGAAGAGCAACATTCCCATAAATCGTGGTACAAGTATGTAGCATGCTTCGAAACGGCGGAAATGGAACAAGAACCGCATTTAATGGATCAGATTTGGGGTTCGGTGCAAGAATTGTTCGCGGAAGCGAGTCACAATGAGGCATACAAGGCTATGCCCCCGGCGTTTCGTTTCGTTGGACGTTTCTTTTGTTGGCCCGCATTCTGGTCTCGCCGGATTTACCCGTCGTCCGCAAACTCACCTTGTACCGGTTGTTTCGCGGTGAAGCGGGATCATCCGACAGGCGCCACAAAAGGGTGCGCCTTTGGCCAGTATTAATCCGGACTTTCTATTTGATGTTATCCTTCAGTCTTACGATTCTTTATCAGATTCGGTAGGTCTTACTATGCACATGGAAGAGGATGGCAAAAGAAGAATTCTGCCGAAGATATGGCGGAGATGATGCACGACTTTTTGTACGAATACATTTTGACGCTAGACAATTCTAAAGTTCGCGGACAATTCCTGTCGCGACTATTGTCCAACGCGGTGGTGTGTCAGATGCACCACAAGACGGTAGTTCAGTTGTTGGAATGTTCGGCGTCGGCCATGGCGAAGAGCGGTGTCAAGTTTCCTGTTGAGCAACAAGTTTTGGTGAATGTTGCGACTGCTTTTGAGAGTCTGTTCTCTTCGGGATCAGTGGCGCAAAAGTACAAAGACTCTCTCTTAGAAAACTTCGCGGTTGTGCTGCATCATACCGTCGCGGAACAAGCACTTTCACCTCAAAGTATTTTAGCGGTACTTGGTCTCTATCCTCTCGTTGACGAAGATAATACGGCATTGAGAGAATGGATTCAAACAGGATTGAATTCAGAGAAACCTGGATGGGCTGCTGGTGCCGGTGGTCCTATTGCAACGGCTTTTGTAGATGGAATGCTTCTTTCGTCAACACAACAGGAATCATGGAATCCGAAGATTGGTACTTCGGCTTTGGACAAAGTGACTGCTAAAGCGGCCGTCTCATTTTGCTTTCTGGCAACCTCGGCTGCAACTGAATCAACTAGTACATCAAGTGAGCTGTTATGGCCAGCCATTAACAAAGGAATAAACCACGCACCTGTCGCAATAGCAACTCCGTCGTGGTCAATGGCTGATAGAGTCGCTCGAGCTTTACTGTTGCTAGAATATGGCTGTCAAGCACAATTGCTTTCAGGAATGGGAAACGGAGACTTGGTTGTCGACTCTGCCAATCAAATGATGCCACCCCCTTCAAATGTTGAGCGCGTTCTCACCAATGGTTTTGACTTTATTCACCACCACATTATTGGGCTTATAGCGCAGGATGGCCAGGATGTTACCCGAGAAGGAAGCTTTCGGTCAGGGAATGCACGGATTCTTTCCCAGACCTACTCGGGGCTGATTCGTCAATTTCGCATAATTCATAAAGCGTTTCCGTCCAGCATGGCTCTCTCGAGCGGTAACGCGTCAATAGCTGACAAAAACTTGCCTCTTCTGGTCGGCGTCAGAAAGGCCGACGTGAAAACATTGCAAGGGCTTTGTCTTTTGTATGGGGCCCTATTAGCCGGAGTAGAAATAAACACACCCCAAGCTCTTTCTGCAGTGAACGCTTTGCTTGTAATGGATTTCAATCCAATCAGAATACCTTCGAGAGACGACAAGCAAGCTTGCAGGTCTTTGTTTCACTTTGCACGGTGGGGTGCTTTGTCGTGCTTGTTTTCTATCCTTGCCTCTGCTTCGACGAATGACGACGAGCGTCGAATCGCCTCGGAGAAACTATTCTCTGTTGCCGCCGAAGACATTGAAGCCACTCCTGCTGAGGCAATCACCCTTCTTTTCGACTGTGTTATTCCTGCCGGCAAATATCTTTTGACTATCGGTAAAGGTGGAGAGCAGCATATAAATTGCTTGAGCTCGGTGATTAAGACTCTCCTTAAAGTCACGGCTGAATGCAAGACTGCTAAAGAAAGTCTACAAATGTTGGATGGAATTTGCCGTCTTGTTTTCAGATCTGATTTAATGCTGGACGAGTACACCAGGCTGCTGGACAACAAAAATACTGCCACCCCTATCCGCTCAACGTTTCGTGAATTAATTGAAATGGCTGGTACAAAAAAGTCTTTCATAAGCAGGACTGTGTTGGCCTACGCGGTCGTTGGCTGGCTGAGGACAGAAAGTGCAAGAAACCAAGGGCTTGCTGCTATTCCTTACTTGGATGATCTCGAAAAGCTGCTTTTACAAAAAGACGATGCTGTAGAAGATGCTGTATCTCATACGACGAAAAATCCGTTATTTCCCGGAGAAACGGGTATTGGACTTCCGGTGACTGCTCACGATCAGAGTGTCACCAGAGGGATCCTTCTTACATTCTTTGCGGAGTTGACTGAAAACCAAGAGCTACCCGAGAATGTGGCAACTTCATTAATCAGTCCCTTGGTCATACGATTGCTTGATGCAGTGCGCCCTTCTGCGAAGAAAGGATCAAAGAAAACTACAAGTATGGTGATGATTGGCAGTCCCGAATATTGCACAAAGATGAGGGGATGGCAGGCATTATGTGTTCTATCTAAGTTTTTGACGCCGTCTCTTGTGGAAGTTGTGCGTGATCGTATCTTTGAGGCTCTTGAAGAGACACTTCACGGACAAATCCGGTACTTCATAGAAATTCTGGCCATTCAATGCGCGAGACGTTTCCCTCAGCTTTTCGTAGACTCTTTGGTGAGCAACATTACAAGGCATGCTCTATCTCTGCAAACGATTTCTTCATTTATGATAATTACTGGTAACTTGGTTGTTGGAAGGCACAAGGTAGAGTTTTTGCCTGCTATAACATCAGATTCCACGAGTAATACGTTGGATTCACTCATTTCAGGGGTCATACCATGGCTCAGCAGCACTCAAGGGTTCAGCCGGGCAATTGCTCAGTTACTTGTTTACGAATTAATTCCGCTTAGAATTGACGTGACTTGCGTGGAAGACAATTTTGACAACATTTGGTATCTCAGGACCATATACAAACATTTGGATGAGAACGCCGAAATGAAGCGTTTACGGTCCAAGCAGGTTGATTTTTTCAACCAATACCATGTCAATGAAGTATGCACTGTCAGAGGTATATTGGACATTCCCGTGGATGAAGGCGGTGAAGCTTTTCCCAATCATTTAGTTGAAGTTATCAAAGAGGGGCTTCAAATGGTTTATGAGGAGTCTCGTGGCGGTGACGCGCCGACATGGAAGCTATTGCAGGAAAAAGAAGACGAACCAATTGATTTGCAAAATAGCGCTACCGCTGTCTGTGACGCCGTGAATTTTCAGCGGAAAATTATTCCTTTGGACGCGTTGAATTTGGCTCTCGAAAGCTTTGCTGAACGCCGGCTTCGAACAGCTGCCGGCCGTACGAAACAAAACTTGATTGTGTGCGCTAGTCTCATCGATAAAGTGCCCAATCTAGGAGGATTAGCTCGAACGTCGGAAATATTTGGGGTAGATTCCCTAGTCATCCCTGACAAGAAAGTTGCGAAAATGGATAATTTTAAGAGTATTAGTGTTGGAGCTGGAGACTGGATTACCGTCGAAGAATGTAAAGAGAAGGTGAGTCAAAGGTATTCTTTGCTGCTATTGTCCCAACATCCGTGATTATTTTATAAATTACCAAGATCTGTTCCGATTGCCATTTGATGGATATCGATTAAACAATGAGATGTCTTTTGTTGATATGTATGTCTTCTCGCGATTCTATCGTGTCACAGTCTAATTTTATTTTGCACGTGAACATTGACAGAATCTACTAAAATGGTTGACGAAGAAACGAGAAGAAGGATTTTTCATTCTTGGCATTGAACAGACTTCAACGAGCGTCCAACTATCCAATTTTTCCTTTCCCGATCGACCGACAGTCCTTCTACTTGGCAAGGAAAAGAAGGCATTCCAATTCAATACCTCCACGCTGTGGACGAATGTGTCGAAATACCGCAGTTCGGTATAATTCGCAGTCTGAACGTCCACGTCACCGGTGCAATCACGATATGGGAGTATACAAAACAAATGCTTACGAAACAGAAGCCATAGACTAGAGTAACTTGTGGCGAAATAGTTCGACTTTCCTTTGGTACATGATCGTTCCACAAAGTGGTCGTTTTAACAACCCTATTGTAGCCTTCGTCGGTCACATTCAGTCTTGCTGTAAGCTATCCAAGTAAGGGTTCGATGAAGATGAAGACATCAGTACTTTATGTTTCAAGTCAGCTGCGTCGGGGCCTCCACCGTTTCTAGGCAACCATCGGCTCGTTTTGTGAACCTTAGAGCTACCCTGTGGCTTGGGTGATTCCTGACGAGGTGACGAGGTAAGCTTGTCGAGGTACGGACCCGCTATAGGCGACGACATCATTGGAACTCTATTTTTCAAATCGGGTTTATCAGGACCTGCTTGAAGCAATGGTGCGTGCTTGCGAGCTTCATTTAGCCAAATTTTCAAGTCCTGGGAAGCGGGTTGATTATTCTCCTTATATTCTAAACTGGACAACCCGCGGAAATCCTCACTCTCTGGTGTGGGGCGATTGCCTGACAGGTTCGTCAAAACCACAGAACAGGGTTTGCTAGTCTCATTGATTGTAGATGATTGATCTGTACTGCGAAGTTCTTGTTTTTCAGAATTTGAGCTGTACTTGTGCAAATCAGCCGACTGTTGAGACGTGTTGATTGTTTGGCGTGATAGTGAAACAGATGATCCTTCACGACCGACGGATGGCATGGTAAGCCCCTTCACCGCATCAAGGAAGGGAGTAGTACCGGTCGAATCAAATTTTTTCATCGAGGAATGGACTGAGGAGAAGGAAGCAAGGGAATGTATGGCTTTTGCTGGTGTTGTTGTTGTTGCTGCATCTACAGGAACCGAAGTGACAGGCATCGCTTCAAATGATTTCGTTGAAATACCGTTAAGCCCATCGAAATATGGGCTGGAACAAACAGAAAAGAAGGAAGCACCGGGAGGACGAGTTGGGGTCTTTGATATGGTATTTGCAGGGAGCGGAGTGACAGGCATCGCTTCGAAGGACTTCATTGTCCGTCCTTTCAGTGCGTCGAGATACGGACTGGAACTTTTGAGTTCATCTTTTTAATTGAAGACCGCACTGGCGAAAAGGATGCACCCATGGGTCGAGATGGTTCTGTCTCTGTTGCCGATGACATGAATGGTTCGTCCGAAGTTGGGTTGGCACCATACAAGGATTCGAATGATGCCATTGTTCGTCCTTTGAGCGTGGCAAGATACGGACTGGAACCGGTCGAGTCAACATTCTTTATTGTCGAGCGAACAGGCGAGAAGGAAGCACCGGGAGGACGTGTTAGGGACTTTGATATGGTATTTGCAGAGAGCGGAGTGACAGGCATCGCTTCGAAGGACTTCATTGTCCGTCCTTTCAGTGCGTCGAGATACGGACTGGAACTTTTGAGTTCATCTTTTAATTGAAGACCGCACTGGCGAAAAGGATGCACCCATGGGTCGAGCTGGTTCTGTCTCTGTTGCCGATGACATGAATGGTTCGTCCGAAGTTGGGTTGGCACCATACAAGGATTCGAATGATGCCATTGTTCGTCCTTTGAGCGTGGCAAGATACGGACTGGAACCGGTCGAGTCAACATTCTTTATTGTCGAGCGAACAGGCGAGAAGGAAGCACCGGGAGGACGCGTTGGGGACTTTGATATGGTATTTGCAGGGAGCGGAGTGACAGGCATCGCTTCGAAGGACTTCATTGACCGTCCTTTCAGTGCGTCGAGAAACGGACTGGAACTTTTGAGTTCATCTTTTAATTGAAGACCGCACTGGCGAAAAGGATGCACCCATGGGTCGAGCTGGTTCTGTCTCTGTTGCCGATGACATGAATGGTTCGTCCGAAGTTGGGTTGGCACCATACAAGGATTCGAATGATGCCATTGTTCGTCCTTTGAGCGTGGCAAGATACGGACTGGAACCGGTCGAGTCAACATTCTTTATTGTCGAGCGAACAGGCGAGAAGGAAGCACCGGGAGGACGCGTTAGGGACTTTGATATGGTATTTGCAGAGAGCGGAGTGACAGGCATCGCTTCGAAGGACTTCATTGTCCGTCCTTTCAGTGCGTCGAGATACGGACTGGAACTTTTGAGTTCATCTTTTTAATTGAAGACCGCACTGGCGAAAAGGATGCACCCATGGGTCGAGCTGGTTCTGTCTCTGTTGCCGATGACATGAATGGTTCGTCCGAAGTTGGGTTGGCACCATACAAGGATTCGAATGATGCAATTGTTCGTCCTTTGAGCGTGGCAAGATACGGACTGGAACCGGTCGAGTCAACATTCTTTATTGTCGAGCGAACAGGCGAGAAGGAAGCACCGGGAGGACGTGTTAGGGACTTTGATATGGTATTTGCAGAGAGCGGAGTGACAGGCATCGCTTCGAAGGACTTCATTGTCCGTCCTTTCAGTGCGTCGAGATACGGACTGGAACTTTTTGAGTTCATCTTTTTAATTGAAGACCGCACTGGCGAAAAGGATGCACCCATGGGTCGAGCTGGTTCTGTCTCTGTTGCCGATGACATGAATGGTTCGTCCGAAGTTGGGTTGGCACCATACAAGGATTCGAATGATGCAATTGTTCGTCCTTTGAGCG
Source organism: Fistulifera solaris (assembly GCA_030295235.1). Classification (NCBI taxonomy): domain Eukaryota; phylum Bacillariophyta; class Bacillariophyceae; order Naviculales; family Stauroneidaceae; genus Fistulifera; species Fistulifera solaris. The sequence continues at coordinate 151,768 of AP026158.1, read as the reverse complement.
TGGCAAGATACGGACTGGAACCGGTCGAGTCAACATTCTTTATTGTCGAGCGAACAGGCGAGAAGGAAGCACCGGGAGGACGCGTTGGGGACTTTGATATGGTATTTGCAGAGAGCGGAGTGACAGGCATCGCTTCGAAGGACTTCATTGTCCGTCCTTTCAGTGCGTCGAGATACGGACTGGAACTTTTTGAGTTCATCTTTTTAATTGAAGACCGCACTGGCAAAAGGATGCACCCATGGGTCGAGCTGGTTCTGTCTCTGTTGCCGATGACATGAATGGTTCGTCCGAAGTTGGGTTGGCACCATACAAGGATTCGAATGATGCAATTGTTCGTCCTTTGAGCGTGGCAAGATACGGACTGGAACCGGTCGAGTCAACATTCTTTATTGTCGAGCGAACAGGCGAGAAGGAAGCACCGGGAGGACGCGTTGGGGACTTTGATATGGTATTTGCAGGGAGCGGAGTGACAGGCATCGCTTCGAAGGACTTCATTGTCCGTCCTTTCAGTGCGTCGAGATACGGACTGGAACTTTTTGAGTTCATCTTTTTAATTGAAGACCGCACTGGCGAAAAGGATGCACCCATGGGTCGAGATGGTTCTGTCTCTGTTGCCGATGACATGAATGGTTCGTCCGAAGTTGGGTTGGCACCATACAAGGATTCGAATGATGCCATTGTTCGTCCTTTGAGCGTGGCAAGATACGGACTGGAACCGGTCGAGTCAACATTCTTTACTGTCGAGCGAACAGGCGAGAAGGAAGCACCGGGAGGACGCGTTGGGGACTTTGATATGGTATTTGCAGGGAGCGGAGTGACAGGCATCGCTTCGAAGGACTTCATTGTCCGTCCTTTCAGTGCGTCGAGATACGGACTGGAACTTTTGAGTTCATCTTTTTAATTGAAGACCGCACTGGCAAAAGGATGCACCCATGGGTCGAGATGGTTCTGTCTCTGTTGCCGATGACATGAATGGTTCGTCCGAAGTTGGGTTGGCACCATACAAGGATTCGAATGATGCCATTGTTCGTCCTTTGAGCGTGGCAAGATACGGACTGGAACCGGTCGAGTCAACATTCTTTATTGTCGAGCGAACAGGCGAGAAGGAAGCACCGGGAGGACGCGTTGGGGACTTTGATATGGTATTTGCAGGGAGCGGAGTGACAGGCATCGCTTCGAAGGACTTCATTGTCCGTCCTTTCAGTGCGTCGAGATACGGACTGGAACTTTTTGAGTTCATCTTTTTAATTGAAGACCGCACTGGCGAAAAGGATGCACCCATGGGTCGAGGTCGTTTATTCTCGTCTTTTAATCCTACAGTTGGTAACAGATTTGCTTGCGTATTGACTGTCACTTTCGGTTTTATTGATTTCATGCGAGGCTGTGGTGTCGTTGTTTCTCGCAAAGCAGTGAGATAGAGACTAGAACTTGTAGCATCGACGTTTTTAACTCCTGGGCGTACGGGGGCGAAGGAAGCTTTTGTGGGTTGCGCTGACCACAACTTGTCATCCGCAAATGATTCTTGTGTTGCAGATTGATTCGGAGTGACAGCCGCCAGCGGAGTGGCATCTTTATTGGGCGTTACGGATTCATCTTTTCGCTGATGCAGCAAACGTTGCTGCTTTGAAATCGAATGGCGCAATTACTTGCCCACGTAAAGTATCAAGATATGGACTGGAGCTTGTGGAATTTACATTCTTGATAGAAGCACGAACGGGTGAAAATGATCCGATAGTTGTCGCTTCAAACGATTTCTTAGACTTCCATGTATCAGTAATTGGTTCCTTTTCATACTGGAATGGACGGTTTTTCAATCCTCTTAGCGACGCGAGATACGGGCTGGAACTGGTTGAGTTGTAGTCTTTTACAGTTGACCGAACGGGCGAGAAAGATGCTCTTCGTGGTATATTTGGATTGGCAGACTCTGTTTGATAACCGAAACGGGATTCATTGGCGGCAGTTTCTTCCGTGCTGATTGTTGAGCTTTGTGAATAGTAAGAATCGGCGGCAGATTCGCCCATCGCGAACAGCGATTCTTGCTGTGTTGAAACTCCATAGGCAATTGGGTCTATTTCTGCGAGTGTATCGTCCTGCGTCAACTCAGATGTGCCGCCTTGATCGAGTTGGTTTCGGATATCATTATCAGTGTTAGTATTGATAGCATCATATAATTCTTCGACCTCTCGTGGCAGTGAGTATTGCACACTTTCTTGTACTTTTTCTGGTGGAAGCGATTCCAGCGACTCCTCTCTCAACATTGCCCCGTCCAAATAGTTTGAATCACTCGAAGTGACCCGTGGTTCTTCGAGCAAACATTTGGTCTCCTTTCTGGTCCCCCAACCCTGTTGGGTCGACATTGCTTTAATCACCGCCTCTTGTTGACGAGGAATTTGAGACATGCGGCCGGCAAAAGATTCCGATGCATCCAAATCATCCAAGCCTTCTAAATACGACAATTGTCGCAAAGTTCCCTCCGGACGAGATACGGCAACATCCAAAGATTCCAAGTACGACCGCGATGTCCGTGTCGTTACTTCCGATGGAACGGATGGCTTTGGTAACTCAACAAATGAGACTTGAAGCGTTTCAAGCGACTCCTCTTTCATCATTGCCCCGTCTAAATTGCTTGATTCACTGACAGTGACCCACGGTTCTTCCAACAACACTTGTCGACGTGGTACCTGAGAGACGCGGCTGCCCAAGGATGCATCTAGACTTTCCAAATAGGTAAACTGTCGCGAAGTTCCCTCCGGACGAGATACGGCAACCTCCAACGATTGCAAGTACGACGTCTGTGACGTTGACCTTCCGGGCTGATTCGATTGTGTTTCCAGAATTGTCGCTAAGGAGATCGGACGTACAGTCGTAGGATCGTTTTGCGGACGAAATGCATCCATATTCCCAATAGCTGGAGTCGTCTGTGGAACGGTTTCCGTGAGAATCACCTGTGGTGGATCCTTGGTGAATGAATCGAAATTGGTAGATGGTGTGGAATCCGATTTTGGTCGAATTACATCCTGGTTTATCTCTGCTTGTTGGATAGCTTCTTCTTCGACATCGACAGTGATGGGTGGATTGTTGCTCGGAATTTGAAAATCGGGTCGCAATTCCCGACGTAAGGAAAGGTATTCCTCCGCACTGAGAATTTCCACATCTTTTGCAAAATGACATCGCGTGCGGGTAACTGTTGGTTCCACCATTGTTGTATGTTTTTGAGGAAGATATTGTTCTTCTTTGTTTTCTGGTTCTCTTTTGGTTGCGGATGGACGGCGATGAGAGAAAGTGTTCGTCGTACCGCTTCCGAATCCGGCACCGGAAAGTCTTTTAGAAGAATCTCTTTCTCGGTTCCGAAAAGAGTTTGGCGGATACTTTCGATGAAATTGGGGGCCATGGACGTTGGTGTCGTACGTGGCTGGCAAGGAGGGCGAGGGGTAGTAAACGCCACCAATGGCCAAGAAAGCAAAGAAGATATCCACAGAGAGGTATAAAAGGCTGTCCTTCCGGTCATGTGTGCATTCTATTATTTGTTAATGAATATTATCGTAGCACGTAATCGATCGACTTTTTCGAAATAGATAATAGGATGTGTGAGAATAAAGACGGATAGAATAATGAATGCCATCATGACAATAAACAAAGATTTTGCCATCAATCATCCATCGCGCGCACTTCTTGCACCTACAACGCACCGGTAAACATTTTCAGATTTTCTGGGTATGTGCAAACAGCAAACGCCCAGATTTTCTGAAAAGGTGAAAACAGCATACGCCATTTTCGTATCTATAATCTGTACACCCACGGCGAAACGAATCAATGAGCGACCATAGTCTAAGTAATGTTGAAGATACAAATCAATAGACTTTGATATAACTCATTTCTAGTATTCTTTTAAGATCCAAGAATGGATCTTTCGGAGACTGCTACAATTCATCTGGCCTTTTCGCACTTTTTTTTTCTGAACCTTGGCCTGGGCAAGATGGCGTTCCGCGCTCGACGAATTGATGAAACCTACAACAAGAAGAAAGAAACGATAGCTCCACCGGTAACGTTATCCCTATTCCCAACTTCTCACGCCCACTTCTACTCTATTCATTCATTCTCTCTATATCATGGCAGTCGACCTCCCGAAAAATTGGATGGCATACCTACCACAGCTTTACCATGCCCTACCCCCGACACAATTTCTTCGGGTAAAACCTCTAACTCCACATACTGATCCAGTACAGTTCGGTAATCACTGACACCACAAAACACCATTTTCCTTACGACTCCAGGATCGAAAAAGTGCCGGGCCATGGACCAAATCATACGAAACAAAGTAGGGGCACGGACGATTAGTAACTTTTTTGCGGTTTCGGGATAATTGTCTTGATCGAGTCGCATGATTTCTCCATACACGGAGACCAGAGCACGCTGGCCGTGCGTTTTCAAGCTCAAGCCGTGCAAATCTTCTACCAGACAAATTCTCCGTACGGGACGTCCCCGTTTCTCTTCGACTTCTTTCACTTTCTGTACCACTAATTCTCGTATCCAAATCGCGTGTCGAATCATTTCGTCTTTTCCGTAACGTTGCAGCAAGCCTACACCATCGGTGACACCCAAACGAGACACAAAGATTGGATCACCCTCCCGATCAAAACCTTCCAACAAAGCACCGGGATAATAGCGTACCATTTCCGGGGGGTGGAGTGTACGTTGACAAGATAGTATCGACTTGGTGGACGGTCCGCCACTGGACCATTTGACGAAACATGGTTTCGGCAGCTGTCACATTTCCCGGACGGGCTCGTAAAAAACGCACTAAATCGCGCCATCGGGTGAGAGGACAGTGTAAAACATCGTGCAGCCGTTGTTGCAAATCAACAAGTTCTTTTTGTTCGACGTCACTCAATTCCCATGACGCAGCAACTTCCTGAAAGCTAGATGATGATTCCGATGTCATGTCATCGGACGACACGTCTCTCTGTGTGTGTGACAATGTTTTTGTTTGGGTTTTCTTCAAATCGAAGAGAAAATCTTTCTTAGGTTCACAAAGAGCGCCAGGTCCGGAAACAGGATAGATGCATAAGTATCTTTATGAATCAAACATGCTTCTATTGATTCTCCACTTTTTGCACCTCGCGATTTTTGTTGCCAAGTTTTGTGCCGAGTGCCGACGACTTTGACGTCAGATTTCACTATAGTCCTGAAGTGTAGTCTGTTTTAGACAAGACTGGAAATCAAACGTTAATCGTTTCTCGAATGAACGATGTGATGGATCGTGTTACCTTTGGTGTTTCAATGATGAATGAATATGCGATAAAGCACCGATAGCATTGGTGTCGATTATCTTCACAGATCGACCACGTCCAATTTTCACAACGTAGCCCGAAAGTCTTGGTATTCAGTCATGAGTCATGAGGTCTGGATTTTTTGCGGGAATGCGACATGCTGATGTATGATTGGAACGAAAAATAAGTATCGATTCATTTTGAGGCGAGAGGTACATTAGTTGTAATAACATTTCTCCGATATACTACAATCTGAAGCGTGACAAGGTTAGCTGATGCGAAGGGACAACCCGAACAACTCTCGGTTCTCTCTGTTGACATAATAGCCGTAGCTGTATTCGGTTCTATACGTTCTTCGAATCAATCAAGAAGTTGCTCCTATTTTGACTCAAGCGTACGCGTGAATCGGAGGAAATTCCTGTCGTCTTTTGGATCAAATGGGTGCCCGGAATCAAAACGCACCTTAGCACCCCTCACCAAAAGAAGTTGTGAACCGACTAGATAGGCATTTTTCATGCACACAAGATCTAGTTTGTTCCTTTTCCGAGCAAACACCGCACTGCCCCATTCCATTTATTCCTGCACCCTTCACACTTCAATTGTCGATCTCTTTCATGAATTCTTCCACGTCTATATCCGTATCATCCACACCACACTGGAACGTGATTTCCGAAACATCCTGTTCATCTTCTTTCGAATGACCCGATTTCTCTCGCACCAGCTGTTGCAACGCCTTCTTCTTTTGTCGTTTCTTTTCTTCTAATTGTTGCACCAAAACATCTTGTTGTTGACACAAATCACGGTACTTTCCTCGTTGGTCTTTTTGTCGCAGCAAAATAGTTGTTCCGTCCGCAATTGCCGCACGGTTTGTTTGCGTTGATCACGTTCGTGTCGGAGCGTCGCCAGTTGTTCTTGCAGGTCTTGCAATTCGCGGGTCAAGGCCGCCGCGTATTCTTCGTCACTCTTTTCGGCCATTTCTCAGTATTGAAAAGTGTCTCTTCTTCTTCTTCGAAAGAGAGAGTAAGTAAACAAGAAGAAGTAAGGCAATGATGGTACGTTGAAGACATTATACCCAGTATAAACGCGATAGCACGCGAGATAGCACACACACCTCTAACACTTAAAACCCAAAATAAATTGTGTAGGGCTAACGTTTGCAAGGAAACACAAAAACGAATTCATAACCATTAGAGATAAGGCTAGGTTAACCCTTTCCGATAAAAGCGGACCCGTTCTTTGTGATATGGATCTCCGCTGTCTCGGTACCGTACCTGGTACAGTCAGTGTCAGACTACTACTACAAGTTTTACCCCGGTACTATGTACTCTATATTTTGCAGCGAAGAAAGGGAGGAACTATGGGAAGGAATTCGACTGCATTTTCTGTGACATCACATCATCACTAATTACTAATCACCCCTTTTCTCGTTTCTCTCCCCAAAAAGAAGCCGTGTGCATCGTTTTGGACACGAACCTCAATCAGAGTGTTTGATTCATAATCTGCAATGAATGAAAAGGGAGCAAAGTTGATAAGACGGCGACACCGTTTCACCAACAGAAAGGAATAATGCGAGACGTCGAACGTGCAAACTGCAACAGCGACGAAACTTCCTTACTCACTGCCTCAACATCGTCCTTGTCGGATAGCTACGATGATAATCATCGATTCGTCGAGAACAGCGAGACAAATGACCTTAGACACGGCTCATCAACAAAATCATCACTCCATCTTAAACAAAGACGTAGAAACAATAATCCACGCGCACATCGAAATACCCGATCACACAGAACCAGAGAAAAGTATGCCACTAACAAGCAGCATCATTTCAATGACTTGAAAAGTTTGAAGCAACAACCCGTACTATCTGGAGCCGCCAAACGCCGTGCAAGTTTGGGAAGTACGCTTTCTACCTGCGACATAGTCCTTGGAAGTCAGCATCGCCAACGCCTTGCTAGCTTTGAAAATGCCCTTTTGATTCTTCTTCAGCGAATGACTCTGCTGATGCATTTATTTTCAATACGTGTCAACGCCGGAAAAGCCTTGGACATTCGTCTTCGATGAAAGAGCTGGTCCCAGGAGGACGCTCGGGAGCTGCACAACGCCGAGGAAGCCTGGGAGCCAATTCTTACTTGAATGATGAAATACTTCATGCGGATCCAAACTGGAACAGTTCCAAGATAGGACAAGTCGTTGCACCTACCGCAACACATGTTGTCGTTGAATGTTCACCTCAACAAAACGAGTGGTCACCCCTATTGTGGCAGAAGGTCCAAACCTTAAATCGGTCATCCCAGTCTTTATTTTCGCATGCTTGGTCACTTGGTGATAACCATGAGAAAAAAATTTTCAAAGGCGTCCATGACATGGATGGACCACGGAAGCGGACAGAGCGAGAAACACCACGACAACGGACGGTCAAACTTTTGGTCCGACTTGGTCTGTTGTGAAAGACATCCGAAAGAATTAAGTGAGACTAGTCCTCTAGTCTCAGAGCTGCAAAACAAAACAAAAATCCGAAAAAGCCGCAGTTTGAATGCTTTACTCGTGGATGATGAGGAAGAAGGGAGACCGCGGCGAAGTCCATGGAACGGTTCTGACGGCAATTTCAATGTGAAGCCTGCTCCTCGCCGGACGCACAGCAATCCAAGGTTATCCGATGGGGAGGATGAGTTTCGACAAAACGAAGACAAGAAAGTAGACGGTAGAACTATTCGAAAAAGTAAAAGTGCAAATGCTTTACTACTTGGCGATGATGAAGTAAAGAGACAGCGGCGAAGCAGAAGGAACTGTTCTGACGACGACGACGGCGACGCGAAGCCTGCTCCTCGCAGGACGCATAGCAATCCAAGATTATCTGATGCGGAGGATGAGTTTCGACAAAACGAAGACAAGAAAGTAGACGGTGGAACTATTCGAAAAAGTAAAAGTACAAATGCTTTACTACTTGGCGATGATGAAGTAAAGGGACAGCGGCGAAGCAGAAGGAACTGTCCTGACGACGACGACGGCGACGTGAAGCCTGCTCATCGAAGAAGTCACGTTAATCCACATCTTTCCGCAGACCAATACTGGAGCGATCGTGACTACCTACAAAGTACTCGAAGCGACAAGAATAAAGGAGATAATATTCGAAAAGCCAGTATTATGGACGTTTTCATCGTCGATGGGGCTGAGAAGAGTAAAATGCCACTCGCTGAAAGGACCCAGAGCGATCTCAAGCTAATTGACCTGGCTTCTTCTAGGCATGATGATACTAGAGCGAATCGCAACCAGAAAAGAAATGAAGGTGACCTTCGAAGAAATGGCAGTAACACCAGCCTATCCAAATTCCTTACAATGACGAATCTACGAGCAGGCCAAAATGAGATGCATGTTTCCTGAAACTTTCACGACGCAGAACAAATTGATCTACTCATAACTCCAGGACCAAAGTGTTCTAAAACAATTTAGGAGATTTAGCGTCCACATTCTCATTCACATAGTTCGCTCAACGGTTTCACGGTATTCTGATTGCTACAGAGCGCTTTGAACCATCATGTCGTGTCGATGACTCACCCGTAGCCATGCAGCTAAATTAGTTGATCCGGTGGCATCCTGTCTGTAGTCGGATTTCATTGATTCTCCTCATTGTAGATATGCAACGAAATACGTTCACCAACTCCCGGTACGTTAACTTTTTTGGCGACAGGGGTCTTAGATTAAGTCACGAATCACGACGGCTGACTATCGCACTGGTTCGGCTGTATTGGACGGAATTCGAATGACCGCAATTTCGCCTCGACGAAGATGCAAAGAACCAAAGAACAGACCCAACAAAAATCACCTTCAATCTCACCTACAAAGCGGAGAACCTTTTTGTAAAGATATCTATTTGTGGCGGTCTCTTCTCTCACAACTAAGTAATAATTGTAGCCCTCCTTTTCTTGTCAAGATGATGCCCAATCCACTTTCCCTGATTTCCGGCAAAGGCGAATTGCCGGAAGTCGAACAACTCGGTACCATTTCGTTGGAAGAATTGAATCAGTATCACTGCAACAATCCCGATCGTCGCTGTCTCTGTTTGTTTGGAAAAATCTACGATGTTACGGCCGCCGCCAACAGTTACGGCCCCGAAGGTGCTTACAAAGAATACGCCGGTCACGATATGACGTTGACGATCGGGGCGCACGTCACCGGCGACAAGTGGCTCGATAAGTTTGTCAAGTTGGACGAGAAGATGTACAGTTCAGCCAAGAATTGGTCCGAGTATTATGATACGAAGTATCCGGTGTGCGGTCGACTCGACAAATGGGATGAAGATTACGAGAGTTGGCCCGAACTGACGGACGAAGAAAAAGAACAATTGAAAAAAGGATGCTGCATTATGTAAAAGAAAAGCTTTATAGGTGAAAAAACTCTCTAGAAGAGACTCCTTTACTTATAATATCTATCATTATCAACAGTATCTAACAATTAGCGCATTCATAGCGGTAATAAGAGCTTCGGGAAAGCTAATAAAGTTGCGAGATATGGTCATAGCAAAGTCTCGAAGTTTTTGTTCTTGGGCGGAAACTGTTGTTTCGAACAATGGGATACGTTTCGGGTGCCCAGTCACGTCTTGAATGGTTATTCGGAAACAGAGCGAGGCGAGTGAAAGCCAGATAGACTTGCAGACTTATTGTTGTGTCGGTCGTCACCTTCGATGTATCGGCCCGACGAGACGAATGTGATACGCTTGGGAAGAAGAGTGAAACAAGCTCGCCTGAACGCCTCGCAACTCATCCGATGTACCGTCTAATTTCAGTAGATCGGCCATCATTTTCTCAATATACGCCAAGCAGTGAGTGTCTTTGAAAACAATGTCGATCGAGTTCATCAAAGCCGCATACGCTGCCACCGAAGGCGATGCTACCACCGCACCGAATCCGCGTTCGGTTTGTAAAACCGCCAAATCATAGATGTCTCGTTTCTTTTCTCGATCAAATTCTAGAGGTAGTAAATGCATCATTTCTCTCACAAACGCCATCGCCGTGGGCGGATTGACTCTCCAATTCAAACAAGTTAGTATCGACAATTCCATGTTCTCTAGATCTTTGACAGAATAGGCCCCTTGACTCAATTCACTGAATGTATTCGAATGCAAAGCTTGTGTTTCCGTATTTTTAATCGAGGCATATAAACACGCCATGCAAGCCAAACGATACCGATCGCGACACGTCCGCGCCGATTCGCCCCCACGGGATGCGAGAAAACAATCCAATAAAACCATGGCCGTCTCGGCTGTTTCATGCGAAAGATCACAAAATTGGATCACTTGAGAGCACCACGCTGCCATTTTCTGGCGACATTCCCAATCGACACCGCGTGGCGGATAGTGATAGGAACACGCTTCAAAATAGTGCTCTTCTTGTCGACGCAGTGCGTGGATCGTGTCTATGACTTGGTCCATGCTAGTTCGATTCATTGGTGTATTATTATAATGCATGATTGCTTCACCTTATGCGAGGTTCTTGAGCAGAGGACGTTCGTTTCGAGTGAAAATGATGATGATGATGATGATGATGATGATGGGAAGCGTCAAAAGTGTGGCTTCGTGAAAAGGGTTTGCCTTGCCGGAAAACCCGAGAAACCCAGTTGGGAAGCAACTGTTGGAAGATAGAGAGAAGCCTCTTCCGCGACTCAATTTTGGGTCATCACAAGAATGATGGCAAAAATAGTTGACGCTCGCCTATCGCTTGGTTCGGTCCCGGGTACAACAATGTTAATCGTCTTATGTCGCAGTCTTAACAACCGTTTTCCAGAATACAGCCACTATGTAAGAGCGAACGCCAATAATGTTGAGTGTCAAGCGCACCTATTCGCGATGAGTAGAAAATGAAACAACACGCGAACCCCCACGAACTGCGACATTGAACAATGTACCGGTCAGACGTAAGTCAACAACAGATTGAGTCACGTTTGTGTTTCTAGCGTTCGTCTCCCACTTTGTACTCTACAAAATATGCTTCAGAAAGTTAAGCGGCACAACGTTCCCACTTTCCCGGTTCTGCGGAAAAGAAACGTCTCGCGCCTTATTTTCGCGAGAACCCATCACAACACATTTCCCATTTCCCATTCAAGCACATAATAGCTTTTCTCCTAACGAGAAGCTCATTGCTATCCTAAAAAATCGTTCATTGCACACTCTCGCGCTTTCAATCACTTCTACATTTTGCACACGCGCACCTACTTGACATTTTGCGACGATGAACATCGAACCAGCCCCGAAAACGCCGACCAAGGTCACCCAAGACGAGACGCTCCCGCCGTCGGGTGCTCCTGTCATCGCCGAGGATCGTAAACCGATCAAGAAACGTCGTGTTCTCCTTACCGAATCCAAGGAATCGACTCCGCAGCCGATTGAGTTGGTGCGCCAAGTCGCGACGTTCTGGGAAACCACGGATTCCGCGACGGGAGTTTCGACATACAAGCCAGGACCGTACAGCTACGAGGACTTTTTTTCTGCGGTAAAGGCGGAAGAAACCACTCACAACCCGAACGTGTCGGACTTTAAGTCGCTTGATGACTCTTCCCATGGCAAGCCTCCTGCCTACACCCCCGCGATTCCCATTGTCGAGCTCATGCAGCCTACAAGTCGTCTGGACGAAGAGGAGGAAGAAGAGGATATTGAAGAAGAGTTGAATTGCTTGACGCTCAGTCAGGGTATTCAGACGATCCCACGTCAGCGACAGTGTCACCTCAACTCGATCACACCGTCTCCGACGCTCATGGGAGCTCCTGCCCCTGTTGCCTGTTTGAAGAAGAATAGTTCTCTGGCGCGTGTCGGGGAGCCTTCCGATTTTGATCCTATTCCCTGGACTGAGAGTGAACCCTGCGCCGGATTGATTGAGTCGACGATCGACTTCCTACTCTCGATGGATCTAGACGGCGCGGAATCTTCGAAACGTGGCAAGTATGGAGATGATAAGAAGAATTTTATGTCGGGGACGCCATTGAACTCACCCGCTGGGAAGCGCGTCCGTTTCAATCCCGATGCTAATATGACCATCCCGATTACACCGCGTAAAAAATTGGCGGTGCCCGTCCAGCGCAAACTCTCTCCCAAATCGCGCATCGAACGTGTCATGGTCGAGAATCCTTTCTTTTCTCCTGTCAAGACCATTCAATTGGGTCAGAGTTCTTCCGCATTCTCGCCCAAGGAGAGTCAGCATTACTTTCGCTAACTTGCAGCAGCTCGAGTGCATTTGAATGTACCTTCTACACCGCATGATTTCGACATTACCTATGTGATTACTTTTATATATTAGCTTTGTAGCGTTTCATAATACATCTATATTCTTAAAAAAATAAGCATGCGCTGCTCTACGGTGTAGCAACGAGACAACGTGAAGCGTCGTCGTAGCCAAAGAATCTCGGTCGAGCGGACGCATTATGTTTCAAGAGTCTACCTATCGATTCTCCCTCTTTCCCGAGTATCGGTTTTCTTTCCGCCACCACCGTTGGACTCGTGGATGACACCATAGTGTTTTCTGTACTTCACGGACCATTTCTGCACTAGAGCCCTCTGGAACAGCCACAAGCAGTCGGCCCAGGTCGTCACAGCTTTTACGAGCGGCTTCCAAACGGTCATATTTCTTTAACGTCGGTTCTCTCTGTTTTCGTTCTCTCTTTTCTCTAGATTGTTCCATATCCATCATAAGATGGACCGGCAGCATCATAGCCGCCATTTCGTTGACCGAATTGCAGAGACTGATGTAGGTTTGACGCGACAGTCTAGGATCCGTTGCCTGAGATCGAGCCCGACATAATACATCCCCCACGGTCGTTTCCGCCGTAACGTAATCTACCGCTACGATTTCAAATACTTTTTGATGGCATTCCAGTAGCAGGATACTGAGAGTACTTTGAGAATCTGGTGCAAGATGGAGCGAGCGTGTCGGTTCGTTGTTGCTATCGAATAAACGCGACCGGCAGTTTTGTTTTGACGTAGTCGATTCTTCGTCACTCATGCGTTTCGTCAGATCTTCCGGAAGTAGTTTCCGGCTCTGTCTCCGAAGATGCGGACTCATCCCCTGTTTTCCTGTTGATAAGTAATACTCGATGCTTTCGTTGAACACCGATGATTTAAAAGCCGATTGGAGTCGAGGGTGTTGTCGAATATTACTTTCTTCCTTTCGTATCAAACTACGAATGGTTTTCACCGTCCGGGGCGTGTCACTTGTGATCACGGAACCGGCTGGACCACTAAGGGGTGACAAGGGCCAAACTCGCCAAACTCATGGGATGTATCATGGAAGATAAGGTGGAAGGCTTTTCTTGATTGACAGGTGATAACGTCGTAGTGGATGGCTTTTGTTCTTGTTCCGGATAAGCAAAATAGGTCGGCGACAAGAGGTGTACGGAATCGAAGCACGTTCTGACCATTGGGTCCGGAACAGGATCTCTGACCGGGGCTTCGATCGGAGAGAACGTCTTTTCTTCCATCGAGGGTGAGCGATTGTCGAGCGTTTCTTCGATTCTTCCAGTAATCACGCGATTATTACTGATCAATTTCTGCGTTGCCTTGAGACGTAATTCATAATGCGACTCCGAGCACGAGTCATCTAACGAGGTATCAACGGATATGTTACTCTCTTCATCATCATCATCATCATCATCATCATCATCATCATCATGTACATGCAAGTGAACATCCAAGCCACTATTACTTTCAGTGAGATTGGACCAAACTAGATCAGGGACATGTTCGCCGCAACTTGCATATTCGTTGTCGGCACTACCCTCAAATAGGGTCATCGATTGAAACAAAGAATGAATATTTAACTGTTCTGGGAGACTCATGGCTAGAAAGGGTGCTGTTGTTATTGCCAATTTTCTCTGATGGCTGCTTTAGCGAATGAATGAAAGAATCATCATCAGCAAATCTAGCCATCGAAGATCATCTTGATGTTGTGACTGCTGGTGACCGCGTGTCGGTTGCGGCATAAATGAGATGCGCACCGCGCGTGTCCGCTGAACAACTATCTGTAAAAAGTCTTCTGAAAAGACTGCTTACTGTTTAGTCCTACTCAAGCAACGAAACGACATTTTGGTATCACAGGTTCAGTTTCGCGGCACCGTACCGGCTGGCGATGAGCCCTATCCCTAAAATAACAAAGATAGGCAAGCATTTGCGTCCGTTTTTGAAATGCTGCGTGCAATGAAAATGCTGCTAAAACATCATAAGGAGTAGCAATCTATTTCAGACAAATTAAGCATAAGAAGTTTGCCCAAAGGAACGTTGATAAGGCAGCAGATTGGCTCAAAACAATGCACGTTCGGGACTGATTGAAGGCAGTCGTTAACGGCCTGCACTTCGGCCGTTGCACGAACCGAATGTTCCGGCGGTTCGAAAGTTCGAAGCGCAAGCAATACGACCGCAGAATCACCGTTGTCATTCTTCGTTGTGATTGTGATCTCATTTACCTTATTCATAGAACCAGCTCTCTCTCTCTCTCTGTTTATAAAACGCTACAAAAATATGTTTCAATGGAACAGCAGCAATGGTGCCGCGACGACCAACCGGATGCGTTATCCAGGGCAACGCACGACCGTCGTCACAGCACAATCGATTCAGGGGACGATACGACCTCCTTCCGAATACACGCACGCACAGCATCTCGATTCGTATTTAGAAGACGCAATCTTAAAGCCCAGTACGAAGGTTGTTGGTCCGGGTAAGTGTGCGAGGCATCCAACGAACGAAAACAAAAAATAAATAACAGACTCACTTTCGTCGACAGGCAATGAAACCTTCCACACATTCTTTCGATGCGTGAACGGGGATACCTTTGTTTTACGCGTTCATTTCAATGAAAGTCGTGTCCCTCAAATGATACTTCACGGTGTTGAAGTGACCCACCCGTGGGTGGATCGGCAGGGCTGCATTACAGGTTTTGCTCCCCTCCAATCGGAAACCGCCTGGCGCGATTCTCGGCTCTTGTTGGGACAAGCCGTTCATCACGTTATACAAGAATTGCAAACGCATCCACCGATCCTGCATAGAATTACCGATCCGACCCTGGAACGGAATCAACAAAATCGTGTGCGCAGTTCGTCTTCGACGTCTTCCACGACGATACAACCCATGGAAGAGGAACCTCCTTCTTACTCGTCCCTGCTCCATGAAACCCACGTCGAAATGCCCGCCGTACCGACAGAATTTCCGGAATTGGAAAGGTTGGATCGGGAACAGTTGGACGCGTTGTTGTCGGATGAATTGGAATTTCAAGCATTTTGTAACAAACTAGATTCGGTGAAAACGCTAGTGACCATGGTAACATCCGTCGTGGATGAGAATGCAACATTGGCGCGCCAAAATTGGGAAAAGAAAAGTGAACTGCATGGCTTGTACGAAAGAGCGACCGAACTTCAACAACAACTACGAGAAAAAGTTGCCACATTCCGAACGTTGGAGCAACAACAGGATCAGTTATACCGTCCGGTGGATTCGAAGAAAGTCATTAAGGATTTGATCAAAGCAAAGAAAGAGGCGTTTGATCAATCGGAACAGTTCGCTGATAACTGGATTGATCAGCAAGGCAATGTGGATGACTTTTTGGCGAAGTTTTTGGAAGTGCGTAGATTGCATCACGTTCGAGCGGCGAAACTAGAACTGCTAGAAGGAAGTCTATAACTTGGTGTTGTCGAAACATAACAAAGTAGTCTGCTGGTATAAAGAATGGGATAACTTGTTTGACGGTTGTTGGATACTGCCCTCCTTTATCGGGTCTTTGCTGAACTGCTGGAGAAGGTCAAGTTGAGAGCAGCTGAAGGGTCGATACGTACCATGTCTCAAAAGAATTGTCTGCAACATAATTGGCAAGCTGCTTACTGTTGACTACGATTAGATTCAAATCAACTGCTTACGACTCGCGACTTGCTAGTATGAAACACTACTCATGTGATAAGCATCATAGGCTAGGTTAGTTTTTCTAACTTTCAACTTGCCCGTTTAACAAAGAAAGCATTAAGGAGACACAATCTCATGAAGACAAAGCTTAGAAATAATAATCAACGCTAGAAGCGAGAAAGGTCGGCAATGAATCCGACCTCGTGGCTTGTGACAAAAAAAGTGAACGGGGTGCAGAATTGCAGAAATGCGCGTCCACGATTTTTACTTTGCTCGCCTGTCGGGTGTCCGGTAGGCGTGAATTCCATCAATTCAGTTATAAAATTTGTCAGACTAGTAGTAATTTCGTCACTTGAGGCTTCATCGCGTACTTTATAGTGCAGAAAGATGGGGCTGTATAGTACGGGTGGATTTGCCCAAAACATTTTCTTCCAACTTACTACTGAAGTTAGGTTAATCAGACTTTGTTTTCATTTTTTATCTAAGCTTATATGTAGCCAATATGTCTTGGATGCGTTTGATGTTTGATCTCATTCTTTTTCAGTACAAAAATAACTGCAAGATACTCTCACATGGATTGGGCCACCCAATCGCGTTGCCTGAATCGAGATGTCAATCGGCAAATCGTCGGCCGCAGGACGCGTTTGAATACGTTTGACATGAAACTCATATCACACAAAAATCACCATGAGATCTTTCAAAACAAGTACTCTTTCTCTTTTACTTTATCTCTTCATCACAAAGGCCGATAGAATAAGCCGCTCAACACTTCGGGGCGCGCGGACTTTGCAGGCAGAAAATGGTGTCAAGAAGTTCGAAAAGAGAATACCAGCGTCGAGTTTCATCGAAAAGAATGGAGCGATTGTGAAGGATGCGACGAATGGATTATTCTGGTTTAATAAAGGCGACTGGGTTGCATATGCCCTGGATTTACCGGAAGCTGGGCAGTATTTGCTAGAGGTTCGCCTTTCGAGTCCACTGGGAGAAGGCGCTTTCCAAGTGGTCAACCGCGTAACGAATGAAGTGTACGCGAGTGCGAATACAGTGCCGATGGCGACCGCTCGGGACGAATTTACCTCTGTAAAAGTTGAACTAACCTTGCCGAAAGGTCTTGTACTATTAACCTTGCAAGTTGTTGCGGAAGGTTGGGGCCTCCAATGGCTTTCTGTTGCACAAATTGATGCTACGTCAGGTCTACCTCCTGTCCTCAACAATTCCACAAACGCTGCTCCTTCTGTCAATCCCCTTGTTAATATAACCCGAACCAATACTGCTCGCCAAGGTGACCTGACGAATCAACCCTATCGTACCATGATTGCGTCGGCTACCTACAGTGAAATGCAAGGCATGCTAGTACAAGACTCGATTGAGGGTCTCAAAAATCTCTATTGGATTGATCGTGGTGATCATGTCGCTTATCAACTAAGTCTACCCGTACGAGGCGTCTTTTTGTTCAAAGCTCGGATTGCGAGTCCGGAAGGAATTGGGGCCTTTCAAATCCGCAACCAAGTCAGCGGTGAAGTCTACGCTACAGTGACCGAGCTACCGTCCACCGGCAGCTTCCAAACATGGGCAACTATCACAACAAGCGTTGATTTACCAGCTGGTGACTTATCATTGGAAATACGAGCTCTATCGCACGGATGGAATTTGTTGTGGATCGTACTCGAGCTGCAACTAGAGCCATTGATTGATGTTTCCACTCCCGTTGTTTTGTTCAATGATGCGAACTAATCTACATTCTTTTCGAATATTGGCTCCTGTAACATAAGGAGTAATGGACAAAAACCTACTACTTTGTACTCAAGTTGCATAGCAGCTGAGCTAGAGTAATTATTGCGATCATTAGTTTACCTTGCAGTTTTGGCGACCTTAGCCCTTTTTCCTATTTTTCATTCTCAACCTTTCCCGTCACTTGGAGTGATGATGTACTTTGTATGTGATGAAAATGATGCGTGACATCGTGGCGTCAGAAATTGCGAAGGCGAAATACGCACATCGTATTATCGTATTGTCTGTGGTCGTGGAACCTGTACATTCTTTGTTTTCTCGTAAAATGTCAACTGACTACTTTGTAATGAACTATGATAAGAGCTATGTTTGCGTCTAGTGCAAATTGTCTCGTAATGTACTCCCCGTATTCTGCAGGGTATACAACAAACGAAAGTCCCATGAAAATTCTCATCATCTCCAATGAAAGTGGAGAACAAACACCATTCATTCCGCCCATAGATCGCATTTCGAAATTCCCTAATGAATCTCAACGTCAAAGATGATGATGATGAAGAAACGCTCTATCAGACCATGTAGTCGTATCCTGGCTTTGCCTCTCTTTCTAATAATACTATCGTTGTCATCACACAATGCTACGTCCGTGCAAACGCGTGGATCGAACATGTGGTATCTCATGAATAGCCACAATTCGAGCAACATCTTTATTATTCATGGAACCGATTATATATCCATGTACGGCGTTGATACGGTAGAAGGAGCCGATTACGTTGGATCGTTGGATGCGGACGATTGGTTGCGATACGATGTGCATATACCGGTCGCCGGATGGTATGTTATGGAATTGAATGTTTTTAGTCCCTTTGGTGCTGGATCCTTTGTCGTGGGGAATGCGGAAACCCGCACCAAATATGCGACCATTTTTAGTATACCTTCTGTCGGGAATAATAATCGCTGGCAAGCCATCCGTGTGACAGTGGAATTACCTACCGGTGATGTACCCTTGGAAATTCGATCGTTGCAAGGTGGCTGGAATTTGAAGGATTTTTCATTCCAGCCGCTTGATCCGACACGATCAGAAAACGAGTTTGGAAAAACCACGGTCAATGCACCAATGTTCGCTCCTGCCATTCCAACGGAGACTACTACGATTCCTCCCAATTACTTTACGATGATTGCGGCAGATAACTTTGTCCTTCTACACGGAGCTGAATTGCAAACATCGTCCGAGGGATTGGAGAACATAGGATGGTTGGATCCATCCGATTATGTGATATACAACATTCAATTGCCGTATTCGGAAACGTATGATTTCAAAGCACGGATATCGAGTCCAGAGGGGCAGGGTGCCTTTCAAATAATGAACAATGAAACCATGCAAATCTATGCAAAATTTCGTCATTCCCCAAAACAGGAGACTGGCAAATTTGGGAAACTATCAGTAATGTTGTGCAATTCCCCGGCGGTGCCCTGACGTTGCGGCTCGTACCAGTCCAAGAAGGTTGGAACATGCTGTGGTTATCCTTCGAGCTACTAGAAATCAAGACCAGTGCCAATCCCTCGCAAGCACCTAGCGATAGGCCAACTACGCTGGCAACACCAGTCCCCACCGGAACACCGACACGATCACCCGTGTCCAAGCCAAGCGCTCGACCAACGTTGCTGCCAACGCTGTCACCGACCACCACTCGCTTGGCACAACCGACACGTGCTCCCGTTAGGCCACCCACATGGGCACCCCGAGAACAAGCAGCGCCGGTCGTGTCTCGCTCGGAAGTTCAGCAACAACAACAACAACGAGACAAGGAAATGACACAGTCTTCACCCGTTCGATCAGATTCGAATCCAGACACGTGGTTTTGGACTTAGTTCAAAAATCTGCTGACTAGTCGCTGCCCTGTGTCTCGTAATAAACCAATTTATTCAATGATATGATGTAATACATAAATCAACTTTATTGTATCTTTTTTAATTTGCTTTGGATGTCGCCTTCTTTTGTCGCGCAACGCATCGCAAGTCGAGCGACAGTTTGTTCGCCAAACGATTCAACACAAATTCTTGTTCCGGCGCCACGAAACTGAGAACTTGTCCTGAACGACCCAGTCGTCCTGTACGCCCCGCGCGATGAACGTACGTATCGGCATCCGGAGGTAAATCGAAATGAATGACGTGCGTGACATTGGCGACATCTAAACCTCGTGCTGCCAAATCGGTGGAAAAGAGAACACGCACAATGTCGTCGTCCGATCTTGTGAAGGCATCCATCGCTGCCGCACGCTGCGTCAGATTATCTTGATAGCGCAACACTGCCGTGATCGCCTGAATCGGTTTGTCTGTTGGATTGTCTTGCACTGCTTTCGCCGTGGATTCTTGCCAATACACACCGTGTTCTGCTTCCCACGCCAACGCTAGTGCCATTTCTTCCAAAGGCCGTTGTTCTTCGGCAAACACCAGTACTTTAAAAGGCACCGGAGAGGATAACAATTTGCGAAAAAATCGTTTCAACGCCGCCAATTTGGTTTCGGGACGACATACCATATACACATGTTCCAAGGTCGGTGGTAACAATTGCTCTCCCGTTTGTAGCGCCACCAAAACGGGTTCAGTCGTCGTCCATCGATTCTGGACACATTGTTTGATAAAATGTTTGTGTTGAGGAATGGTAGCAGAGCACAAGATCGTTTGCCGGGCGTGCAATCGTCGTTTGGGACGAGTCGACGACAAAGCTCCCATTGTATCTTCAACTTCGTCTTTGTCTAAAAATGTCGCACTCAATTGTTTCGATAACAATTCGTGCAATGGCGAGGCCGCTAGTTGCAAACTCCCGGCATTGTTCAACAAACAAGCATCAACTTCATCGACGACGACCATTTCAATACTATTGTAACGTTTGATACCACCCAATTGAACCATTTTTGACAATTCTTCCGGTGTTCCAATCACAACTTGCGGTGGTTCTGCCCAGGCCCAAGCCCGTTGTCGACGATTCTGACTGCCCTGCAACACACTCATGATATAGATTTTGTGGGGAGAAGCCGCGACGAGACGTTTCGCGACTTTGGCGACTTGGAGTCCCAATTCTCGGGTCGGTACCACCAGGATGGCTTGCACTGTCGATCGCGTGGGATCGATCGCTGCCAGTGTAGGTAACAAATAACACAAGGTTTTGCCACTACCCGTTTCGGCTTGTATCACGACATCGGGTTTGTGTTCGTCTAGCAATAAAACATCGAGAGCGGCTATTTGAATGCGTGTGGGATGTATATAACCCAAATCCTGACATCGTTGTAATAACCAAGAGGGTAATTGGTATTGATAACGCTGCAATAAAGTATCTGTTTGATCCAAGGCGCCGTCACTTTGGTAGATGCTAGCGATGAAGAATGGAAGGGGTCGAGTGTTTTTGGTTGTCAAAAGAAAGGAGTTTGTTGTCGATAAAGGTGCTAGAAGGATGAAGAAAGCAAAGAATGATACAAGAAAGGAAAGTAAATTGGAGTGTTTCTTCATGATTACAAAAGAGGAAGAATACTCGTGTCGCCGTTTCCTTTCCCTTCTTGTTCTTCTTCTTCTTGTTCTTCTCCTCAAAGGAAGGCTTTCAATCTGAATATTCCTCCTTGCAGTCATCTCATCTTGCATAACTAGAATGATAATCGGAAGCAAATGGTCAAATGAGAAAGATGAAGGTCTTTTTTCTCTTTTATTATCATTGTCGTTTTGTCGTTCCTTTGCTACGTAGTACCAGGTAGTAATAATTTGTATGATTATTGTCGCTCCTCGCGTTCACTTTTTTTTTTCTTGGGCACTAACGTGTGTGGTGCGTTCGTCACCCGTCGCATCGGAGAGGAGCTCGTAAAGATTGACATTTCGTCATACCGCGTTTCATCCAAAATTTTGAATTTTCGGGACTTTTTCTAGCAAACGAAAATCCACTACAAACAGAACAAAAAAAAGACAGGAAGCCCAACAACACATCATCGTCTCTCGGAAACCTTCTTCAGATACTCCTATTATTATTATGTCATAAGCAACTGCACACAGCACATACACGACGATGTCGAGATCACTGCCCTGGTTCCTTCTCCTCCTCCTCCTTTCTCCAATTCGGGCACAACAAGTCCGTCGGAATCTCGAATACGTCGAAAAGAATGGTGTGACACTCAAACTCGTCACTCCGGATATGTTTCAACCTGATGCCGTCGATGACTACAATTTGCCTACAAATGAATACAATCACAGTCAATGTCAAGTCTTTTTTAATGCCAGTAATTTCATGCAATCTAAAGGCATTGTCATCGATTGCAACCATATTGGATGGTTGGATGAAGGCGATTGGTTGGCGTATTCGATTCCGCTCAATAATAATAACACCACCACCACCACAATTTACAATTTGACTATGAGTATCACGAGTCCACTCGGCGAGGGGAGTTTTCGCGTCGAAGATTATGAGACGCAAGAAATTTATGCGACGGTCGATTCGTTGGCGGTCACAGAAGACTGGAATAGCTTCCATCCCGTCACCACGTCCTTGAATTTGACGAACATCCCTAATAATACGGTCACAATTTTGATTCGGTCACTTTCCATGGGATGGACGTTTCATAATTTATGCTTACAAGAAGTAATCAGTAATGCAACGACACCGCCGATGACGATGGTACCGACAACGATCGAACTCACAACGACCAAGCCAACGACGACTGTGCCCACCGTATCATCACCACCATCGTCACGGCCCACGAATTTACCAACACTGTTCCAAGCAACTGAAACAATTCTTCCAACTGCAGTAGTGGCTAGTTCAGAAGTACCCACCCTAGTGTCGTCTGAAACACCCACGAAACTGGTCACACCAGTTCCGGCTGTCACAACCATACCTACGACCATGCCTTCATCGGTACCCACCCTCTTATCTGAAATGCCATCGGATGTTCCCACTTTAGAGCCCACCATTCCATTCGTAACCACCTCCACGGTTGTACCGTCAACCTACACACCGTCCATGTCGGATTCTCCAACCCATTTGTACGAGGCGGAATACCGCAAGAAATCCAAAAGAGCCACCAACCGTCCGGCAAGGGTAGTGCGGGCAACGGTAGGAGTTCCGGCAAAGGCATTTCGGGGAAAGGCAGCAGTTCCGAAAAAAGCCAGTTCAAGAAAAAGTAACAATTCTGGTAAAGGTAGTGGTTTGGGAAAAGGCAATGGAATAGATAGTGGTTTGGGAAAAGGTGGTGCAACTTACGGCAAAGGGAGTTCTTCTGTGTCCGGAAAGGGAAGTTCACGGCCTGGAAAAGAGGGAGTGTATGGAAAAGGAAAGGGAACCCGCTTATAAGAAAGAAGACAACTCCTTTCCTGTTTTAAAACAGATCACGGTTGAATAAAATTCGAAGTGGCATATGCCTTGAATATTTTTATCGAAAGCTCTTTGTCGAGAGGTATATTATTTATTTTTGCTGGATCGCAAGTGTTGAAGCTAAATCATGAGTACGAGTTCATGCTCACTAACGATTGTCGTTTTTGCTTCCTTACGAAGGTCATTTGTTTTTATTATAACTCTAACTGCATTGCGGACCTTCTCTTCCGTACGTATACTGTACATCCCAAGTGCTGCAAGACATTATCACGACTTGATTTCAGTCATGACGACGAAGTCAGCCGCGTTTTTTTTTCGTTGTCGAATGTCGAATTGCCCTAACATATACTACGTAATATTAAATAATAACAACAATAGAATAAGAATGCATTCATTTGCTTCTGCTTCAAATAAGCCAGCAGCCTTGCAACAAATCTACAGCAATGTCGAGGGAAAAGCAAAAGGGAACGACCGATAATGCTCGACACAAGTTTGGGCAATCGGCGCAAACGAAACGCTGGAAAACGGGGGGTTCATGCGTTATTTTGCCAGGGAGGCGTATATTCTTTGCTGAGTGGGCCGATCGGGTTCGCGCGCAAATAAATGAGGCGACGGAGCAAATGATGACTGGCGGAATATTGCAAACACACTTTCACGCACAAGCAACGATGGGAAAGAAAAACATGTATTTTTCTTACTATAAAATTCACTGCGATTTTACTGGACAACATCTAAAACCCATCGGTATAAAAGTTGTAAGGATGCTGAAACAAACGAGCATCCTTGTCGTTGCGATACGTACGACACCACTCCTGATCGGCTTGCCACTGACTGCCCCAGTTCTCGCATTCACAATACACCATGTGGTGAGCTTTTTGATTGCCTTGTAAAGGCCGTGCTACATCGACAAAGCCGGTGACTGGATCGACTTTGGCGGCCGTATCGGCTTGACAAGCCACCAAAGGATCACCGGGGGAGCAATACGCTCGCGCAACAAGCGGTGCAATTCAGCCAATTGTCTCTTGGAAATACGAATCGGATCTTTCATGACGCGCCAATTGTTGGTTTGGGCGCGATTGTTGCCCCGCACAAATCGACCGTAGCAGGGAGGGACCGTTTGGGTGCCACCGTATCGGTAATAATACTCTGTCTGGACGCCAACGAGAGGCCAGTAGTTGTGCCAAGGACGGACGTGATGATGATTCGTCAATTGACGACGATGATTCTGGTGTTCCGCCTCTTCCTGCTGCTGGACAAAGATGGCCCACTTCATGTCATCTTGATCGCTGGGCTCGGTAATATCGTCGTCCTCCATCACCATGATCTTTGTGTCGTCGGGATTCAGATAATTATGCAATATAATATCGTGTACCGACATTGGCTTGGACGGCAACGTTGTGTTAGCGCTGGAGGATGTTGCGCGGAGTTGTCGTCTGGACGAGTGACAACCGTCGTATGGGGCACTGACGCTGGGCAACCCACAGCCCCTACGCGTTTGTTCTTCGACCTCTCGCCATTGACAAATGACACGATTTAACATGTCGTAATCAGGGCTATCGTCGTAGGCTTGCAGAAAGACTGAGACAGTTCCCATCTATATTGGTGTGGGAAGGCATAAGACTCGTTAGTCTGGTGTTGGGAAGCATACAAACTAAACGCACAAACCTCATCAGACTTACCTCATTGTTGACGCCCGCTTCTAAGCCAGACACAGAGTAAAATTGATACATCTGCAATTCACCATCGTATCGTTTTCCATTTTGTGTGTGTTCCGAAGGCACGTGCAAATCCGTATGACTTAAATGCCACCAATGCGAAAAGCCTTTGGCGTAATCCAATCGGGGGAAACGACGTCCAATGGATGGATCTCGACACGCAATGCGATATCTTCCATCTGGCATGAGCTCGGTGGGTTGGATGATTTTGAGTGCGTGGCGTTCGATCGAGAACGCATTTTGTCGCACCAAATCATCCCAGCTACACGTTCCATCAAAGAAGATCATCTTGTGTCCATCAATGCATTTGTTGTACAAGGGATCACTGGTTTGAGTGACTTGACGATAGAGGTTTATGGGACTTTGGTGATGCACACCACAATCGCGACTTCCGGGAGGGCACCAACGACACGAATTTTCGCGATAGGACCAACCGATAGCTTCATCAAAGGAATCTGGGTAGCCCAAGCAAACGTCCTTGTCGAGGCATTGAACGCGCCCCCAATCTTGGGGGCCATAGTCATTCTGACCGTTCGCTTGGACGGTTGTCTCGTAGTTGAAACGATCTAAATTGGCAGCATCCGTGGCAATAGCGCTGCCTATCCAACATGCCAAAACGATCAAAGCTATCAAGAAGTTTTTCATGTTTGAGTAAACTCGTAACAGAATGAATATGCGAAACAATTGTGTGCACTCCGCGAAACAAAACAAGAAATTGCAAACGTAAGCTCTTGGCTATAATCGCGTGGGTATGGAAATTTCGATAATTGCACGCAGTAAGAACATCACATACTGTTGCGAGATAGTTCGTGCCGCGGTTGTAAAGTCATAACGTCATTGTTTGAGATCCTGTGTTATAGTTTCTTTGCCGCGTGATTCGAAAGAAAGAGGGGAATGAGATCTATGTAGCGTGACTCTGGCGTTATTGCCGCCAAATAATGTGAGATCAGTGAATACCGGTACCACCTGTTTTTTTGATAATTTCGGAAACGTGACAGAAAAAGCTACGGTACGTTATTTAAGTCAGGACACCTAGAGAGCTAAGGAGAAAGTCAGAATTGACGGAATAATTTTCCCTCTTTCAAAGTCACGAGCTATTGCGTCCTTCCGCTACTCAGTACTCCCGGAGTACTTCTTGACGCTAATAATTTTGATCCGTGGTTGTGTCTCTCTGTTACAACCTTATTACACGAGAATGAATCATCTGGATTACAAAGTACCAGTACGTACCTGGTACCTGGTAATGAAAAGCTCGCAATCGTATTCATTTTCGTTTTCATTTGAACTTGAATGAAAGTCTACAAGTAAACGCAAGCGGAAAAATGTCATCCATGCATTTGCAAGTTGAAAATACTCACTGCACGGCAGGTCAATTGATTCAAGGATGTGTGAGCTGGACGCCAGAGAAGGAGTCAAAAAGCATCTGTCGCCTTGAACTCGAATTGTTAGGATACGAACAAGTTACGTCGAATGAGACAGAAACCGTTACGGAAGGCAATTTGCATCCTGTTACGAGGCAACGTATCGAAAAAGAGATTCTTGTTAAATTTCCCTACACGCTTCACTCCTTTGCTCACAAATCGGACGCACCATCAAACGAAGAAAAGGATCTAGAAATCGAGAAAGAGGAGAACGAATTGTCGTACGAATATCCCTTTGCCTGGGAATTGCCGTCTTCTCTACCCAGTAGTTTTCATTTCACTACGACACATCAAACATTTGAAATTGCGTATCAAATCACGGCCCGCGCTATATCTACACAAGGCCAAGTGCTTTTTCACGAGACGGTTCCGCTGCATTTACAAGCCGCACGTTGCATTCCCCCCCGGACAGAGCGTTGCCTTGACACCTCGGAAAGTTAACATTCTCACCAATGTCGTGTTTCCGCGCGGTATCCTTCATTGGGGTTGGAGTACACCTTCGGACGTTGTAACGACCGGATCGACCATTAAAATTACCTTGCAAGGCGAGAATTGCAGTCAAGTCGATTTGAAAGATTTTGTGGTACGTTTAATGGAAACGATAATCTGGAAGTCGGTTGGAAGCGACAAAATTGAGCACAAAACGGAACGGACGATCGCGGATGCCACTTTGGAAGTCAATGGACGACGAGAATGGTTGTCGGGGAATCCGGGAGCTGTCATGGCTCCTCCAACGACAGTGTTTCTGACTATTCCCGACGACAATATCACTTGTGAATCGTATCCGTCAGGGAATATACTACGGGTCGAGCATTCGTTGGTGGTGATTGCTCAAACCGCTACGGATCGGACTACCAACCCGCGGTTATCGCATCCGGTGTATCTGGTTCGGGGACACGATGCAGAGTAAAAGAGACCGCAAAGATAACGATCGTACACGAATCGGAGCCTTTTGTTGCAATTCTTGGACTAGTTCCACTCGTCGAAATAGTAGGGTCACAAAGAATAGAGTCAGCGTTCATTCTAAGACCTAGTTAGACAGCAGTTTCTAGAAAGGCGACCAATAATTCTAAAATACTTTCTGCCTATAATAAACGTATTTTTTGTGTTTGAATGATAACGAAACTCGCTCTCTAGAGTAAGGCGTTATGGTGGTGAGCTTTCTAGGGCTCGGACAAATACAACGAATCTTGTACTAACGCACAGAGAGCACCCCCATGCGTTGCCACCACAAGCGCGGAACGCCGAAAGTCGTTACTGGCACTTTGGGTCAAAATTTCACCTACTAGAGACGGTAACAGATTCACTGGCTCATGCTGGAGATCCCTTTGACACATTTGAATAAAGAAACCGTCACCATAAAGCCAATTGACCTCATCATCATTCCTCGGTCCGTTATTTCCAAAAAAATCGATAAGTCGATTTCGCTTGAGCAATCGCTTCAACATCGAGTAGTCAGGATCAAGTTGTTTTGGACAAGAAGGCACTATAAACCGGCGGAAACTCTTGTGACGCTCCATAGTCTCCAACATTTCCTTCCATTGGCTACGACAGAAGAAATCATTATGCAATATGAGCTCCTCCAAGCCTTGATTTGCATGCACAGCTTGAATAAGTGCCGTTGTGAGTTCTTCACGTACGAGACCTGCGTTAAGCAGATGAAGTTCGAGCTTCACAACATCTTTCAACTCGGCCATGCGGCGCAAAAACGCACAGACAATACGAGAATGGGCCTGTTCGTGAAAAGCAAAAGACAGGTCTAATTCTTTTGGAAGTTTGACAGTCGACCAGTCCACAGTTGCTTTCATCTGCAATGCGGTACAATGGAATTTTAAGCGCTTGGCGGCTGCTGCTGAAAAGATCGGTAGACTAACTCGCCTTAGGTCATGGCATCTTACTTCCAGCGTATTGATGGCCTTGACCTGTAAAAGGCGATGAAACATTTCGGTATCAGACGCTTCCAAACATAAATCACCGAAAGGTGAATCTCTTTGAAGAAGAGATTCTACAAAGGCTTTACCACCATCCGAAAAACAATTCAAAGAAAAAAAGTTGGCAAAGAAATGAAGAGAAATGGGATGCTGAAATTGGGTCAGAAACACGGACTGCCTGGGACTGATGTTCGAAAGTGATATGTCAATTCGAGTCGGATGTGGCTGAAAAAACAGACACAGCTGATCCAGCGAAACGACGCCAAAGTTGAAAAAACTACATGAACGGATATATGTATACCCTCCATAGATATCTAAATTCCACAAAAATGCCGCCGTCTCCGCAATCGCGTGCTCGGATTTCCCGATGACAGTATACAAAAGATTACCGAATTGGAACGAAAGCCACTTGTCGTTGTCAGGTAAGCGAATGAGATGATCATCGACACAGAAGAGGTGGATGTCATCTGCTAGTCCTCTGATCCCAACCGTCACAATGAGTGTATCATTTTCTTGCCAAATTGACCAAAGCTTACTCTCGCTTGTCATTTGCTCAAGATCAATCAGCGTGGGAAGTCTTTGAAACTTGTATGTAGCGATTTTCTCTCTGCCAGCGTACCAAACTTTCGGCACTTGCGGCTTCAGCTGAGATTCCGGAATGAGTTCGAGGAAGGAAACATCATTCGCCGACATGATTGCTTTCCGGCTTTAATAACGTCTTGAGGAATCGTAAATTGTGTCTGGTAACGGTGAAATAATACTTGCAGCGTGAGAATCAGAAGAAGGTTGCAGTGAGAGGCGAACGTATGTGTTTCCCTGTCAAAAAAAAGATCGAAACATTGCATGCAAGATCTGCTTTTGTTCGCTGCACGACTAAAAATAAAAATGAATCTCTCATCTCTCATCTGCTGTCACGTACTCCGTAGTAAATAATCCAGGTACGTAGTAGTGTACAACTAGCGGTACAACTATACTTCTGCTGTGTATACTCTTTCGGCAAACACAAAAAAGACGCACCGCAACCACAACCACACCCCTTTATTTTTCGTGACTGAAACCGACTACAGACTACAGAGTATTTTTAACGGAGTAATAAGACGTACTCTAGAGCCTACGTATTGTCGTCGCTACGTAACAATCTCTCTGGTATAAGAGACAAGGCGTAATGAGGCTTGAATGAACGCCCTTGCAAATAAACTCTCAGGCACAGCTATGGGTAAAGCCATTCCAGCTCTAGCTTCGCGCAGCTTGACAATGCGGCGCGAGAAGGAAGAGAAGAGACAAAAATCAAATTGAGGCGGAGTGTAACACAAAAACGACAGTGCCAGTTCTTTTGGAAAAGTCTTGACTGTCGACCAATCTAGCTCGAATGACTGCATAACAACAAGACCGAATCTTAAGCGTTGGGCGGATGCTGACAAGATTTAAAGTATTTATCTCAAGGTCGTTTGTTTGTATGGCGTTGACCTGTGGCAGCCGCTGAAATGTCCCAGTGTGTGAAGGTTTCACGGTTAAATTGCCGAAAGAGGATTCTCTTCACAGAAGAGATGCTACAAGGCTTTCACAGCCATCCGAAAATGAATTCAGAGAGGAGTCGAACATCAAAGCTAGAGAAATCGGATACAAATATCGAGTCAATAACCAATTGAATGGGGTTTATGTTCGAAATTGACACCAAAGATGTTCGAGTCGGATTTGGTTGAGAACAGATCTACTTGATCCAGCGAAACGACGCCAAAGTCGAAGCTTTTCCCATGTTCATGGATGCTCTGAATTCTTTAGAGATATCTAAGCTCCACACAAAAGCCGCCGTCTCCGCAATTTGCTTTTCATTGTACAAAAAGAGAGCTGGAACAAAACAAAAGGCATTTGTCATCATCATCTAAGACAATCAGATGATCCGCGACACAGCGTAGGTAGTTGTGAATTGTTCGAATGCCCTTCCGTCACCATCAATATATCATTTTCTCGCCACATCGACGAAGTCTGCTCTCGTTTGTCATTCCACAAAATCGTTAAGCGTGGGAACGCTAAGAAATTTGTATTAAGCGATTTTCTCCATGTCAGCGTACAAAACTTTCAGCATTTGTGGCTTCGACCGAGCTTCCGGAATGAGTTCCAGCCAGGGTCCATTTCTGTAACTTTCTGCTGTTTTACTCGCGGCCGCCTAATAATGTTCGAAAGTGAGAAACGAATACCCGCAGTCGGCCGTTGTTGAAGAAGTAGACATGGCTGATCCAGCGAAACGACGTTAAAGTTGAATCATTTACCAAATACTCGGATACTGATGAATTCTTCACAGACATCTAGGCTCCATGAGAAAGCCGCTGTCTTGGCAATGGCATGCTCAGATTTCCCGATGACTGTATAATTTAGAGAGCCAAAATTGAATGAGATGCATTTGTCATCATCCACCAAGCGAACCAGATGGGAACCACCATAACAAAACAGATGCTGGTCGAAAAGGCCGACTGTCGAGACTGTCAATATCAATCTGTCGTTATATTCTTGCCAAATCGACCACAGCGAAAATACACTCCTTAATTGATGAAGATCTTGTAGCCTGGGAAGTCTTCGAAATTTCTTCATACATGACGTTCGGAACATGCGGCTTCAGCTGCGATTCTGGAATCAATTCAAGTAAAGATTCATTCGTTGACATGATTGTGTTCCGTCTTTCGATGCGGCTAGAGTTAGCGCTTCTGTCTGTGATGAGAAGGAGTGATATAAATGAAAAATTTGATTACGCTTCTATTTTATGACAAGGCAGCCTCATCATCTATTGCAGAACATCATTATCATTATTCATCGACAGTCGTTTCCGCGTCGTCCTCGCGTCGCGTCTCCTCATCTCGCGTCTCTACAAGTACCGGTACCGTTTCTGGTACCAGGTACGGTACGGTACCGGTACGGTACCGGTACCAGGTATTTTTCTCGCATGCCGCGAAACGCATAAAACAAAAAAAGACGCACCGATACCCAAACTAAATTCCGTGACTGAAAGCTACCTTGTCAAGACGTAAGAGAAACGGGAATGATCTCTGAAAATTAAAAGGAAACTATCAATGTTTTCATCAAGAACTACAAGAGGACACCTAGAGCAGGCTAGGATACTTTGTATGCAGCTATCAATAATGACTCGTGAAATGCAAGATCCTTGAGGTTTTAGAAAAGCAGATCTATGAGGTGTTTCGACAATAAAGTTCTTTAATTGCACTGTTAATGTATTTCACAAATTGCGTATTGATGAATCGCTAATAAATAATATTAATACACGCCGCAACACCGTAAAGACGCACTATAATTTGCGGAAATCAATTCGATGGATAGTCGTCGTCGTCGAGACTTCGTGTCTTTGACTATAATATGCGTTCATAACACAACATCCTATCTCATTAAGAACTCGTTACTTGTTTACGACTTTTAGAGTACCATGTAAGGATGTATCATGCGTGGGAAAACTACGACGCGTATTGCACTAACGCACAGAGTGCACCCCCATGCGTCGCCATCACAAGCGCGGAACGCCGAAAGTCGTTACTGGCACTTTGGGTCAGAATTTCACCTACAAGAGACGGTAACAGAGACACTGGCTCATGCTGGAGATCCCTTTGACACATTTGAATAAAGAAACCGTCACCATAAAGCCAATTGACCTCATCATCATTCCTCGGTCCGTTATCCCGAAGAAAATCGATATGTCGATTTCGCTTGAGCAATCGCTTCAACATCGAGTAGTCAGGATCAAGTCGTTTTGGACAAGAAGGCACTATAAACCGGCGGAAACTCTTGTGACGCTTCATAGTCTCCAACATTTCCTTCCATTGGCTACGACAGAAGAAATCATTGTGCAATATGATCTCCACCAAGCTTTGATTTGCATCCACAGCTTGAATAAGTGCCGTTGTGAGTTCTCCACGTACGAGACCTGCGTTAAGCAGATGAAGTTCGAGCTTCACAACATCTTTTAACTCGGCCATGCGGCGCAAAAACGCACAGACAATATGAGAATGGGCCTCTTCGTGACAAGCAAAAGACAGATCTAGTTCTTTTGGAAGTTTGACAGTCGACCAGTCCATAGTTGTTTTCATCTGCACTTCGCTACAATAAAACTTTAAGCGCTTGGCGGCTGCTGAAAAGATTGGTAGACTATCTCGCATGTGGTCAGGGCATTTTACTTCCAGCGTATTGATGGCCTTGACTTGTAAAAGGCGATGAAACATTTCGGTATCAGACGCTTCCAAACATAAATCACCGAAAGGTGAATCTCTTTGAAGAAGAGATTCTACAAAAGCTTTACCACCATCCGAAAAACGATTCAAAGCCGAAAAACAATTCAAAGAAGAAAAGTTGGCAAAGAAATGAAGAGAAATGGGATGCTGAAATTGGGTCAGAAACACGGACTGCCTGGGACTGATGTTCGAAAGTGATATGTTAATTCGAGTCGGATGTGGCTGAAAAAACAGAGACAGCTGATCCAGCGAAACGACGCTAAAATCGAAAGATTTACATCCACAGATATATGAACACTCTTCAATGATATCCAAACTCCACAAAATGCCGCCGTCTCCGCAATGGCGTAGTCGGATTTCCCGATGACAGTATACGAACTTTTACCGGATTGGAACGAAAGCCAACTGTCGTTGAAAGTTAAGCGAATGAAATGATCATTGACGCAGATCAGGTGGTTGCGATTTTGTCGGACGACCCCAACCGTCACAATGAGTGTATCATTTTCTTGCCAAATTGACCAAAGCTTACTCTCGCTTGTCATTTGCTCAAGATCAATCAGCGTGGGAAGTCTTTGAAACTTGTATGTAGCGATTTTCTCTCTGCCAGCGTACCAAACTTTCGGCACTTTCGGCTTCGGCTGAGCTTCCGGAATGAGTTCGAGGAAGGAAACATTAGTATTCACTGTCATAATTGCTTTCCGGCTTTAATAAAGTCTTGAGGAATCGTAAATTGTGCTTGGTAACGGTGAAATAATACTTGCAGCCTGAGAATCAGAAGAAGGTTGCACTGAGAGGCACACGACCGGATTATCAAAAAGAATAAAAAGATCGAAACATTGCATGCAAGATCTGCTTTTGTTCGCTGCACGACAAAAGCCTCATCTGGAAACTACTAGGTACGTTAAAATTCCCCCCTCGCCGTAAGCGCTACGTAGATTGTTGTACTGTGAAGCAGAATTTTAACGTCTGTCCCAGGTGCATTTTCAGACGAGGTGCGCACGCAGGTAATTTTTAAGTCACGGGTCTGAAATCCAGCCATGAAGAATACTTTGTATTCATTCGCGGAAAACCTTCATAGTACAGTAAAGCTACACGTTTTCTAGTATAAAAGTTGGGCACCGCTACGACTTGAAGTTCACTTGGTGTCGTATAGCCTTTTCTGTAGAAACAGACGTCGTGCGGTCATTTTGGACGCATCGAACAGCGAACAAAGAAACCGCGAATTCCTCAACATGAAAATTGCCCAGTTGTCAATAAAACAGAAGCCAAGCAAAATCTTCTTTCCCATAAAAGCACATCATTGGCATTTCTATTCTTCTTTTTTTTTCCTTATCGCATAAGCTTTTGTGATACGAACTATTTAAAAAATGCATCGCAATCTGCTTCTTTCCTTGTCGCTTTTCCTCTCTACAGCGACATCTGTAAGCGCATTTGCCTCCCTTGTTGACGCTCATCCGTCGAAGACACCGAGAACGCTTCTTTCTGTATCGACGACGACTCATTTCCTCTTGGATCATCCCGAATGTTTGTTAGAGGCAGAATACTGTGTTCCTACTGAACAGCATCAAGCAAAAAAACTCTCGCTAGCACAACGGCAATTACCGTCCCCAGAGCAGGCAACGTGGATGGATCTGCCTCGTCACAGTGATGGCACTCAATCCCTCGCCTTTGATCTCGAATTGCAATTGGGTCGAGCTGCTATGGTCGTAGCTGTTCTTTTACTTGTTACGGAAATCATGACAGGACAGTCGTTCGCTCTACTGGGGCATTAATCGATATTTCTCTGCACACTATTGTTGCACACATCACACAATACAATGACCATATCATAGAAGTAAAAACCAGTGACTATAGTCAACTTTTCCCACCGTGTGAGAATGTCGCATTGCTGCATTGAATAAAAAAGTTACCTTTAGTTTTTGAAGCATCTTTGTAGGTGCTGCTGCAAGTCAACTTCACGCCTTTCAAGCGCGTTCGTCATGAACGAAAGATCTTCGCGATGAGATCCCTTTATCAATACACCATACTTGGCTTCATGTTTGGTAACTAAGGTTCACTCTTAATAAATTTTGTTCACTCCTAATATAATGTTTCATTACTTTTTCCCACAATCCGTATTCATGAATCGATAAACTCAATGATGCCCATCCGTCGCGTCCTGTGTCCACTGAATCGTTTTCAAATCGATTCCTTCTTGTACCATTTCCCACAGGGGTGACATTTCACGCAATCGTTCGACATGTTTCTGTAACAATTCCAAACAAAAATCAATCTCTTCTTCCGTCGTAAAACGTCCAATGCCGAATCGCAAACTGCTGTGCGCCAATTCGTCATCGACCCCGAGAGCCCGCAACACGTAACTGGGTTCGAGTGACGCGGACGTGCACGCCGATCCCGAACTGACGGCAATATTTTTAAGGGCCATGAGCAAACTCTCTCCCTCCACATACGCAAAGGAGTAATTAAGACAACCATTGTAATTGTGTTCCGGATCGCCATTGCGTACCACGGCCGGAATGGTGGTTTCAATCCCTTTTGCAACTTGTTGCTCAAGTACGTAATCCACTGTGTATCGAACTCCATTTCTTGTTGGGCCAGTGCACACGCGTGTCCAAATCCGGCACACAAAAAGTGCGGCAAGGTTCCACTGCGCAAACCTCGTTCTTGCCCTCCTCCACTCAACAATGGCTCCAAACGCACGCGAGGACGCCGACGCACATACAAGGCTCCAATTCCTTTCGGGCCGTACACTTTGTGGGAACTCATGCTCATCAAATCAATCTGCAAATCGTTGACATGAATGGGTAATTTTCCCAACATTTGTGCCGCATCGCAATGAAAGACAATTTTGTTTTGTCGACACAATGCACCGATTTCTTGTAATGGCTGTAAAGTTCCAATTTCATTGTTGACTGCCATGACACTGCAAAGAATGGTATCCGGTCGAATGGCTTCTTTCAATTGATTCAAATCAATCCTCCCCGTCGCGGCTTGTACGGGCAAATATGTCACTTCGTATCCTTCCTTTTGTTCCAAATTCCGAAAGGAATCCAACACACACTTGTGTTCGGTCTGTGTCGTAATGAGATGTTTACCACGTTTCTGATAAAAGTGCGCGGATCCTTTAATGGCCAAATTGTTCGATTCCGTCGCTCCACTGGTAAAGATAATTTCTTTGGCGTCATCGGCATGAATGAGGTTAGCAATCGATTGACGGGCATGTTCAACGACATGTTCGGCTTCCCATCCGTAGATATGCGTTCGACTGTGCGGATTGCCGTAACTTCCGATCATGTACGGTAACATGGCATCGAGGACACGTGGATCGAGGGGCGTGGTGGAACTGGTATCCAAATAAGCGGCTTTGCCCGATCGAAATTGACCGCGTAAATTGAATTTCGAAGAACCATTGCTGTTGTTATTATTATGATTGAGTGGTTCCGTATTGGCAAGCGAAGTGACTTTGACGCTCATCGTACGAATCATCATCGAATTGAACCGAGAGGTTCCTGTCGTAATAAGGCGACGGCGTGCATCATTCAAAAGCGCTCTTCGCATCATCATGTTGTAGTAAAAACTTGGCTTTTGTTATTGTTGTTGTTGTTGTTGTTGTTGTCGTTGTTTTAGCTTTGAATCGATGTGTGTTTGTAAAAAGTGAGAATAACAACGCGCAATAATGATCTTTGTCAGCACAAGGTACCAGGTACAAGTATACGATTGATTCTTTTTGTTACTCCGGTATTATTTTTGGCAAAAGCAGTACTTTGAGAGGGAAATAAGATGCGAGCAAACCTCACAACGCGAGAAGCGAGAACGATTAGTGAAGAAGGTACGAATGACAGACGGTTTGAAGAAAGACGTCATCAATGACGTGGTCCGACGAATGGGAATAACATACTTTGTGTTATGTGGTACCGCGTGTCTCTACAGAGCGGTACCGGTACTCCGCTAGGATGGGTCACGCCGCAAGATTGTTTTCCGGTCTCTTCGACTTTGACACATGAACATTATAACTAGCTACTCACTGGATATTTTGTGTGATTGATGCTGATGCAGCAAGAAGAGAAGTATCCCTAGAAAAAATTGCTCTAGGTCTCTAGAGAGTTCGATGTAGGAGTGACTTTTGGTTCGTGACTCCATTTAAATTTAGTCCCGTAAATCCTCGTTGACCATCATCATCATCACGTCTTGTTTGTTTTTGACAAAACCTAACTTCAGAACATACGATGATCATGCATGTTCGACAAAAGCCGTTTAGTTGTTTCTTTGTCTGCATATTTTCCATCTTGCATTTCTTCTTGATCCTTCCCGTGCACGGCTGGATGAGGAATTCCATTATTTGGCGTTCCTTTCGCATAACGCAACGGCAAAGAATGACGACACTCTCTTCTTCTACATCCTTCGAGTCAGATCAAGAATATTTGTTTGATCGGATCGAACGACTCGTGAGACAAACTCCGAAATGTCGACTGGTCGTCGCCGTGGCGGGTGGAGGAAGTTTTCTGGCATCGACATTGGCGGCAACCCCTGGAGCGTCTTCGATACTGATGGAAGCCGTGACATTGTACGATCGAGAAAGTTTTCGAACGTTTACAGCCAACCACCCACCGCAACAAGCGAAAATACAATATGCTTCTATGATGGCCGCCCAAAGTGTCGCGACCGCGGCGTTACAACGAGCACTGCAATTCGCAGTAGGATCTACGACGTGTCAACGACCCACCTACCGTGTGTTGTCACAAATACCCTACACGGTTGGTTTGGCGTGTGCGTCCCAGTTGGTGACTCACCAACCAGATGATGATGACAAGAGTACGGCACACATCGTAGCGCAATTACCGCACGGATCATCTGTACAAATAACGTTTTCGATTCCATCCTCGTTGAGTCGTCGTCAACAAGATGTACAGGTGGCACATGCCATGTTGTCGTGCCTAGAATATGCCTTACAATTACGGGAAGATGATTATCAGAATACTATTAAGGACACGATTTGGAAAGAACGGCTCGCCATGCTTCCGATGTTTATCGAATTGGAATCCTCCGGCAGGGAATGGACGGAAACGATGGGACATGGCGAAGAACGACACGTGCATATTTGTTCCCAGTCAAAGTGTCCGGTAATGGAGGCGGCCGAATCGATTGTGACAGGCCAAGAGTTGGTGGTGCTCTTGGTGCCGCTACACGAGCAATATAGAGTCATTCAAGGCAGCGTGGCGACCTTGCCAGCGCATTCTCTCATTGTACCGGGAAGTTTCAACCCACCGCATACGGGGCATGTGCAATTGGCGTTGGCGGCCGCCAAGAGCTTGTTATCGAAAACACCCAATCCGGTGATTTGGTTCGAATTGTCTCTGACGAATGCGGATAAACCGGCGTTGGCACCGGCCGTGGCCGTGGAGCGTATCCAGCAGTTTTGGAAATTGCTGCCCGAGTTGCAAGACTATCAATGGGGTATTTTGTTGACGAATGCACCATTGTTTGCTCAGAAAATCGATTTATTGTACCCCATGACAGAAAGAAGGAAACAGCGGGCGCATCCGAATGACGACGACGACGACTTGACATTTTGTATTGGTACCGATACATTGATCCGATTACTCGACCCCAAGTACTATAATAACTCACGCGAACACATGCTGACGACACTGGAAGAACTTTCGTGTCACTTTGTAGCCGGTGGACGTGTCGATCCAAAACAACCAACTGTATTTGTGACGGGAGAAGACGCGGTAGCCGAACTACCTCCGCACATTGCTGCCAAGTTCACCTTGTTGCCAGAGTTTCGAGTCGACATTTCGTCGACTGAATTGCGTCGTCAACGCGATATGGAGTAACAGCAGAAATGTCACTTCTGTTCTTGCTGATCACTCTTATCGGAGGAAGAGTCTTCTGACGAGCAGGATCCTTCACGTCGACGGTCCCAAGAACCAGCCGATTGTTCCAGTAAGGCGAGTGCTTCATTTAGGATTTGTAGGAGGCGCTCTCTATCAGGACCGGATCCCTGGGCAAGGGAAGTCGTGTCGGGAATCCAACCTTCCACAACCAAGCTATTTGCAGTGGGTGGATCGGAATGTTCTTTGTGTTGTTGATCCTTGTTCATTGCTGTTAGTTCACAACGAAGGGAGAAAAAAATAATGATGGAACGGCTGTTTGGTTGAAAGGAGAATCAGACGATTGCGACGGTCGCGTTTTGTCTACGAGGAACAGTCAGGAAGAAGGAATAAGGAATGGCACTTAATGAAAACGCTCTACACTATTCTATATTCTACATTCTAGATTTGTCTCACGTAGGCGATTCTATGCTAATATGGTCTACCACAACCAATGGTCTAGATTCTACATAGGGAGTGTGAATGAATGGTGAGAATTGAGAATTATGTGCCGCTTTCAATGTTGAATGTTTACGTATTATTTGTTATTTGTTGCTTTCGTTCTTTCGTTCTTCATCTAAATTTTCTTTACTGCATTCTGTCTTGGGTGTAAACTGCAATGTTGAATGTTGACTTTTGGTGTCATCATTCGACAGAACGCCCTTATTGTTCCCTGCTTTCTGTCAATACTTAATTTTTTTCTTGCCACGAAGATGATCCTTTATCCTTTCCTCGTTTTTCGCGGAAGTGTGACGGCAAACTCTCTGCTCGACAAAGTCATAAAGAACAATCTTGTCGGCATCTTTTCATTTACTATTAAGCAATAAGGTATGAGGTATGAGGTTAGCAGACGAATTCGGAGTTTCGGAGTTTTTAGTCTCCAGTCTTCTTCAACATGCGGAACTGCAGAACATGTAACATGCGGACGTGTGACAAGCGGCATTCGAGAAGCATGCAGCAAGCAGCAAGCCGCCTGGGAGCTTGGCGGAAACTGCTCCCTCCGACCGGTTTCAGGACAATCGATATGTGGATGTCGTAAAGGTATACACTTAGTTAGCCATAAAAACAATTTTCGGCGAGAAATGTTTGCTCTGAGCCACAGAAACGGTCAAATTGCTTAGCCAGCAAAACGTGTTTATATAATTTTAGCTAGAGAGAAATTTCTCTCTAGAGAGAAAAATCTCTCTATCCGTTGCAACTGCAAAACCTTAGGGCATAACTAACGGCAGGGTTTTGAGCATGGTACCGGTACCTGGTACCTTTGTTGAAAAAAAAATCCATGAGCGCGACGAGAGCGAGACGATACCTGGTACAGAAGCATAAAAAAACTAGAACACTAGACCATGTAGCCCGTGGGACGCAACGCGCCTGAAGAATGAATTTCACTGTGTCGCATTGCTCAGTATTGTCTGTTGGCAACTATGGGGATGCAAGACGACACATCGCTCTGTAAAGGCTCATCAAGCAAACTTGCGAAGTTGAAAGTGAGTTGGACGAGACAAAATCATCATCTCATCATCGGACATAAGCAATAGGGAAAATATCGCCTGGGGGGATGCTCAAAGGTTCGTCAGAAAGTTTGGATCCGACCTATCGCTACAGGACACTATCAACAACAACAATCATTTCAAAATATCGAATTTAACGTTGCTGCTGGGTGGCGACCGAAGGTCAATGACGAGAAAGACAGCTAATAAAGAGGGAGGAAGGTCAATCATTCGCTAATAATTTGAACAAAGGTTTATTTTCCGAATCTTCAACCTTTGGTGGGCACATTTTCTTGCTCAAAACAGCTGCCCCGTGTGATCTCTACCTTGGCCTCATTGCTTTGGAATGAAACAGCAATTTACTTTTCGAGATGACAGAAAAAGGTTGGAAGGAAAGACAAAGCAGAATGCGGATTCTAGTGGACGCCGGGTTCCTTTTTATCACTTCGCGAGGGCTCAGGGCCAAGAGAACTCCCCTGAGGGATTAAGGGCATTGCCGTCACAACCAACCGGCTTCCAACTCGGTAAAGCGCTTTTAAAGCTGCTTGCCAGCTCGAACTTACGAGGCCTTCCCTGTGTTTACATGACAACGGAATCGCTTTAAAATTGGAGCAACTTAGTGTGCTCAAACAAACCTTGTTCCAATATAGCTATTGTCGAGGATACGAGAAGTATAGCAGCCTAGTACGCAGCACAATGAGTGGTTCTTTGGGCGTGCTTAGAGGAGAATGAGAACGAGATGAGCGGCTGTGCAGGGCGTGGCTATGTAGAACAACAAAGCTGCTCAATTCAATAGATGTCGCTGTAGCTCGTTTGGATCTGACGAGTCCTCTCAGGAAGAGCTTTCCTGATTCAGTCCTGATGAGTGTATCGTACCTGCGGCAGGCTCGAGAAGTTCGAGTGCCTTATCAAGGATTCGTAAAATTTCTTTTCGGTCGTGCTCGGTTCTAGAGGCACTGGCAATGGAATGAATGTTTCCACTTCGACATTCTAAGGTTTGAACAATATGTACGTTGGATGGCTCCGTGTCTTTTTTTCTGGCTCATATTTGTTTGCAAAAAGGGGGAACAGGGCAAAGATGTGTTGATGAATGGTTCGAGAGGCTGATTGTACTTGGAATTATTGTTTCCAACTTTCACTGATTGCCTGGGCGGAGTTTGTGCCCTTGTCGAATGTCGGGCAAACGAAAAACATTCGAGATTATTCCAGAGCATCGTAAAATTTCTTGTCATGCTTAGTTCAACGTTCAACGTTGATCTCTGTTGCTCTAGGTACCGTACCTAGAAGAAGCAGGGGCAATAGGTAGAAACTGGAAACAAGACGTGGCACTTTCATGATCTATGAGTCTTGAAAGGGAAGCGTGCGCATTTTTCCTTCAACCTACCTACACATTTCTATTGCATCGGCTGTCGCACGCACAAAATAGACCATAAATCTAAAAGCACTTTCATGGGTCCGAAGTTCGATGACCTGGGGACTGGCGATGCCGGGACCTTCAAAGTGGATTTTTGAATCCTACGTAACTTTCGAATTCATACCTTATACGAGGTACTTGTACTTGACCTTCTGATTCGGATGTTGGCTGCTAGCGGCTGGCAGTCGGTTGCTCTGGGCCATATGCGGCTTGCTGAGCTGAAAAACGAACAAATGTATGGGCGATTGTACCTGTTAAAATGTAAGGGACCCTTGTCATGGATCATGCCAATTGCAAGTCCTTTATCTCTCGTAGATTAATCGCCTGATACCGGAAGCCGGCAATTACTAGAGCGATGTGTATTATGCGACGGCCCTTCCTCGAAGCGTCAAATTCTGTGACAAGAATGAAAGCATCACAAGGAAGCTTCGTGATTGCAAGTTAGCCTTAGTCATTTATTTTTGTAAGTCGTATGTATCTCATTTTTGTTGTTTATAGAAAATTATCTATGAGGTTGCTCTGGCGATCCGCGGGGCCACGAGCACTTGCAGAAATTCGCATCAAGCGTTAAGTTTTTGTTCAAACTTTGGAAAACAGAGGAAAGGGCATCGTTGCCTCGCTTCATAAAAAGAAAAAAGGCAGTTAACGTCGCTGATGGGAAGGTGTCTTGTCGTCTTCGGAAGAGTCATCATCATGCTCGAAACTCCAAGAGTCATCTTTCAAATATTCAAGAGCCTCGGTGAGGATTTTTATAAGTCGTTCTCTTTGCTGTTGACTGGAAGTTGGAATGCTTATAGCAGTGTTAGCATTTTGATTTGGCAACTGTCGCGCCATTAGCTGATTAGCATTCGTTCGAACAGGTTGTTCCCTATCTTTCTTCTCGTGAACCATTTCGTTGTAAGGGAGTATACAATGCTGTCGCTTTGAAAGAAGGCCGTGGCTGCTGTTTGATTGGAAAGTGAAGGGGACGAGAGAGGAAGAATCAACAAAAGGTGAAAATTATTTCATCATTCGAAAACCATTAGTTGTTTGGTGTTTTCAGGTTGGCGATTGACATCGACAACGGACATCGACATTTGCTATTCGTCCGTTCCACGCACTCTGTTCGATACAACAAACGCCAGATTTGACGACACGCCAAACGCCAAGTCTTGTTTCTCGCTTCTCGCTTCAGAATTCTGGAAGAAAAATGTACAAAAGGGGCAATAACATACCGGGTGGCAGTTAAAAGAATGAGGATGATGATGCCCGTTCCCAGTAATTTCTGCTGTGAGGTCTTCTCTCTAGTAGACTTAGATCAGGAATGGATCCGGAATCCGGCTTTGGACTTCGGTTACATCT
The DNA here is from genome assembly GCA_030295235.1 of Fistulifera solaris. NCBI lineage: Eukaryota > Bacillariophyta > Bacillariophyceae > Naviculales > Stauroneidaceae > Fistulifera > Fistulifera solaris. The sequence goes on along the minus strand of AP026158.1, from coordinate 109,130 downwards.
TACATCTGTCAAAAAGGTGTTCGCTTTTCGCTTTTCGTCCTGTTACCTGGTACTAGCTACTTGTTACAAATAGGAACTCTTGAAGACATTATGCATACTGGAATTGTACAGATTTGGCACAGCGGCGTTGCGGAGACGATGACCGGTTGCTTCAATACCAATTACTCGGTACTGGTAGTTAAGAATCAGTAAAGTCGCAAGTCGTCGGTCGTCGTTCATCAACCGATAATCATCCATCATAGATCATACATCATCCATTCCTTTGGGCCTCTGACGCACGCATCTCTCATGATAAGACGTGGCACAAGATGTTCGTGTTTCAACCTGGTGTCTGGTGTCTCATGTCCTGGTCATCTCTTACGTGACTGTTCGTGGGCTAGGTTTGCGACCATTGCGTCCGACGTCCGACTGCCAACGCTACCATTACAACACGTACTTTGCGTTTCATGATTTCTAAAAAAGACATTAATTTCGATTAAAGACCTTTGATTGCGGGAAATAATAAAAGACACGGCCCAAGCGCTCATAATTATGCAAATACATGGTCGAACTCTCGCTAAAGCCTCAAACAATTGAAGGAGCATGTTTCGGCAATCCCGTATCTGTACAAAGATAAGAAGGATACACGTTGTAATCGGTCGTATGACGCAACATTTGTGCCGCGACACAACAATGGCAACATACGGCACAGGCGACATCTTCTTGTTGACAGGAAGCCGGTATCCCGTATTTTTGTCGCAACGAACGACGAGTCCGCGCCAAAATGACCGTCGAAAGGATCCAATATGCGAAATGCCACCATTTGTAAATTTCGAGTACGACCAAAAACGCCATAGTAGGTTCGGGGGTACATAATTGGGATCACTCGAATCGGCGTCGGGGTCTTCCGGGTCCAATGCCACGACAATCAAAAGCAAAGTAAAATGCAGAAACATATACAGCGTCACAATGGCTAAAATGATGGGAAACGCCTGCGCTTTTTCGCGAGCATCGACCGCAGTGACGCCCGTCCAGTTAAATCCGACGCGGCGAATGACTTGTCCCGTCGCCAAGAACGTACAAAGCCAACTGGTCCAACAATGAGGATGACAGGGACCGTATTGAAAGAAATCCCACGGTGTATCACGCCAGTGTCCTACGGGAATGTGAATCGCTGGAGCGACGTTGGTGGAAGCCGGCATGGGAACCGCAAACGTTTGCCCTCGTTCGACGCCGCCGGGCGGAATGGTGATGGTGGCACTTCCCGTCGTTCCCACTTGAATGGGCAATTCGTATCCTTCCGGAAGATCGGCTGGAGCAATAATTTGTATCATGGGTGTGGCTTGGGCGGTGCTGATTTGTTCCGGGGTGCTCCGAGGAAGCGTTCTTGCAGCGGTGCGCTCGTTTCTTCTTGTAACGACACGGGAGCATAACTGCCGGCACTGCTGTTTTGCAAAAAAATCCATAGTTGCGGTTGTGCTATGATAAAATAGATGACTTTTTGTTGTCTTTTGCTGCAGTTAATACGAAGCAACAAGGACGGCAAAGGCAAATAGCTGATAAAAAGGTAATGGAAATGACAAAATAAATGTCTCTCTCGCGTACAAAGTATGCTTGTTTTGTTTTGCGTCGCGCTGAGTGCGAGACACAAGACACGTCTCAGTCCCACGAACGCGTACGTCGGACGTACCTCCGCGTGTGGATGGTGCGTGCGGTGGTGCGGATGGATTGTCGTGTTCTTGGGTCTTGGTTCAGTCCCACACCTTCCCCTTCAAACCTAAACCTTAATCATTCTCTTCTATTTTGCCAGCGAACCGCGATCGTTCGCTGAACCCAATGCACGCCGGTCGGCATCGTAGGTATAGAAACGTTGAGTGATGCGTTCGGACATTCTTCATACAAGAGTGTAGATTATTCTTGCTAATGTGAAACATGAAATCGTGTATGTATGCGAGCGTTCGTGACTTCCTCTTCGCCTTCGCGGTCAAATAATGGAGGGAGGTCGCGGCTTGTGTTGGCTGTTCCATTTTGCGGGCAAGAAGTCGACACGAATCATCATCGAAAAACCGAAACAGATAATAATCATCGGGTTGATTTTGTTTGTTGCATTCGTTTTCTTTCGTTCAAAGGAGGGTTCACTGGATATTGAGTAGCGACGCAACACAACGCAACGCAATATCGACGCGGAGAGAAAAACGCTGGCAGTGCCCAAAACGGTTCGAAATCGGCTGCAATACTACGAAAGAACTATTGCATCATGACACCAGAAGAAATCAGCTCAACAGCTCCACCAGGGACGCCGCAAACTAATATGATGACCGGCAGTCATCATAAGCATTTGTTAACACCCATGACTCTCTCTTGCTCCGATTCCATGACGTCTCCGCTAGATACTTCCATGGAAAGTACCGATGATTCTCTAGCTACAACTGCTACAACATCCACAACAACTGCGAATCAAACACGCAAAGTCTGGGTCCTCTTCCGTCGCCGTCGCGACCGCGATTGGAACCACGGTACGCGATGCGATTGGCGCCCGAACTGGTACGAGCGCATCACGTCGAAGAGACGGCGGATTTGGTGCCTCCACCGGGCGTTACACGCAGCACACTACCGGAGGACAACAGCAATAATAATATGTCTTCCATCTTTCGACCCAGTCCGATTGTGACATCCTTTTCACCCACGGCCGTGACACCGTCGAGTACTACGTTCTCGTATCCGGAAGATTCGACGCCTTATACGTTTGCGGTATCTCCCCGTTACCACTCCACGGATCGAGGATGTTCGGACCGGTTCATTCCAAACCGGGCGACTTCTAATTTCTCATTCAATTTGTGGGAATCACGACGCCGCACGGCAACTCCCACCACGTCCCACAGTAATCGCCCCGAGGACGACACCACGCCGCACAATGCCGCGAATCCGACTACCACCACCCAGCCGTCACATCAAAGTACACTCAATAGTCTCTTGCGGTCGGAATTGTTGCACATGAACGAAAACTACAATCCCAACTCGTCAGCCCGTCCCTTGCGAGAAGGCACCACGAACTCTTTACGGTACCAGAGTGCGCGTCAGATTTATCAAAACAGTGTGTTGGATGCACCCTCTATCTTACACGCCTTTCATTTGACGCCGGGAAGTATGGCGGCGAGTCAACGGCTGTCCCCGCCCAAACGCAAGCGGCGGATTTCCAAAGTTCCCTTCAAAGTGTTGGATGCTCCCGCCTTGCAAGATGATTTTTATTTGAATTTGGTGGATTGGTCCTCACAAAATGTTCTGGCGGTAGGACTGGCGTCCTGTGTGTATTTGTGGAGTGCATGTACTTCGAAAGTGACGAAATTGTGCGACTTATCGTCGAACGGGGCGGACGATCATAGCAACAATAACAACAACAACAACAATGAAGATGTGGTCACATCGGTGTCGTGGGCACAACGCGGGACGCATTTAGCCATTGGAACGAGCCGTGGTCACATTCAATTGTGGGATACGGTGGCTTGTCAAAAGATTCGTGATTTGAAAGGACACGATTCTCGCGTTGGTGCGCTGGCATGGTCGGGACCCTGCTTGGCGAGTGGGAGCCGCGATCGCTTGATTTATTTACGAGATGTTCGGGCTCAGGGGGATTTTACCGATCGTTTGCCCATCCACCGGCAAGAGGTTTGCGGGTTGAAATGGTCGTACGATGAACCCGCGTTTTTAGCGTCCGGTGGGAATGACAATGTGTTACACGTTATTGATAGCCGCAATCCGGGTCAACAGCCACTGCATCGATTCGCTGATCACACGGCCGCTGTCAAGGCGATTACTTGGTCTCCTCATCAACACGGCCTCTTGGCCAGTGGAGGTGGCACCGCCGATCGCTGCATCCGTTTCTGGAATACGCTATCCGGTACCCCCATACAAAAGATTGATACCGGCAGTCAAGTGTGCAATCTAGCTTGGTCTCAAAATTGCAATGAAATCGTCAGCACACACGGTTATTCGCAAAATCAAATTGTGGTGTGGCGATACCCAACCATGCAAAAGGTTACGACGTTGACGGGACACACGTATCGTGTCCTGTACTTGGCCGTGTCTCCAGATGGTTCGACGGTCGTGACGGGTGCCGGTGATGAAACGCTGCGCTTTTGGCAAGTGTTTCCGGGACCGCGGTCCGATGGAAAAGGCAGTGCGGGAAGTCTCTTGTTCCCCAACACACTTGGGTCCGTGATTCGTTAAGAAAGTAGAGGGTTTGTACAATTAACTATTTCCAAATTCAACATGCAACGTTAAATATGTGTAACCATCTACGCAATTAAATGAAGTTATTAGACTGCGAAGCGTTGAAACAAACAGATTTCGCATTACCATATTGTCAATACATCGTTCTTTTCCTTATGATAAAAGATGTGATTCGTCTGGTGAGGATGAGCGCAAATTGATGTAACTACAAAAGTACCTGGTAGCTTACTGGTAGCTTGTCCTTGTTAATGCGACTGTGCCTCGTAAAATGATGCGTGATCCCATGTCACCTTGCCTTCGACGAAAAGACAGAAATTTGCAATGGTCCTACAGCGACGAATGCCTTTCAATATCAGCTGAGGGCAGTATCATTATGATCGGTCTAGCATACCAACCGGCAATTTTGATCATCAGAATTTCTGTAAGATCAAAAATTACTCATCCCTGAATATCTGGAACGCGCACTTTCTTTCGTCAGGATCCGGAAAACCTTCTCCAGATTTGCTGGAACATGCACAACATTTCCGCAAGGGATCGAAAAAACTGGTCCAGCATTCTGGAACTTCACAGAATTTTTGTAGGTACAGAAATAACCTGAACAGAATTTCTCGAACGCCTGCTTTCTTTCGTTATGAACCAAAACCTCGGTGTCCAGAGGTTCTAGAACGAGCAATACATTTCGGTACGATCCAAAAAATTGGTTTAGATTAGTAAACTCGGGGCCCATATTAAGACGCACGGTCGACAGGTTATTTCGAGATCATGAGTCAAAGCAGGCATTGTCAACGATAATTGAACGCTCTCGAATCGTGAAAGAGACGAATCGTATCTTATTTAAAAAAGGCGCACGATGAAATATATAAAGACGATGAGATCGAATTCTGGAAATGGGAGATAGGAAAACTAAGACTCATGACTGATATCCAGTCAAGGAAAAAAGTCGTGTACTGTTTGGGTATATAGTAAGTATGGCAGACGACAATCGGCAATGCTTTTGAGGAAATGGATGGATGCTTGAAGAAAAGACAGCGTCGATAGCCTTTAGAAGGATTTGGCTGATGAAGTCGTGCAGCAATGTTTTGCTACTAGATAGAGATTCTGTCTAACTTGTGATGTGAAAGGAGCGCGCATCCGCGCTTGTAGCGCGCTTTCCGAGCATGTGAGAACCGGATGCGCGCCGGGCGCAGCCTATTCGAGGCGGAGCTTTGGCGTTTGCCGCCGTTCTGTACGTGCTATTCTTCCTTTCGATTGCAAAAGAAAGAAACGCAGCAACAACATTCTTTCATCGTATCAGGTGCAACAAAAATGGAAGCAAAGAGCGATATGCAGGCCGTACAAATGCCGTGGGTCGAAAAATATCGACCGGAAAAGTAAGAATATCGAAAATGCTGTCTCTCTCGCGCGCCACTTTTTGTCACTCCTTCTTCGTGAAACTAACGCCGTTACGTAGACTCGAAGATTTAGTCGCGCAAGACGATATTGTGGCAAGTATTACGTCGTTGATTGACAGTGGCAATTTACCGCATTTGTTGCTCTACGGACCTCCTGGAACGGGGAAAACGAGTACGATTGTCGCGGCGGCCAAGCGCATGTACGGAAGTACCAAAGCATATAACAGTATGACGCTGGAATTGAATGCTTCCGATGCTCGTGGTATCGATGTAAGTAGAAGATGGAAGAGCCTGCAAAAGAGGTGAATTGGACGAACGAGAACATTCCTGAATTTGAAACTTCCCCTATACAGGTCGTTCGCAATGAAATCAAAGAATTCGCCGGTACGCAACAATTATTCTTAAAGGGCATCAAATTGATTATATTAGACGAAGCCGATGCCATGACGAGTGATGCACAATTCGCGTTGCGCCGCATTATGGAAAAATACAGTAAAAATTGTCGCTTCTGTCTTATTTGCAATTACGTGAGCAAAATCATTCCCGCCCTGCAAAGTCGATGCACGCGCTTTCGTTTCTCTCCATTGGCTTCAAACCAAATTCAGGGACGTTTGGAGCATGTGGCGATGAACGAACACTGTCCCACGACACCCGATGGGATACAAGCCATTTTGCGGTTGAGTGGAGGTGATATGCGTCGTGTATTGAATTTATTGCAAGCGACTGCCATGAGTCATCACGATCGTCCGGTGGATGAAACGGCCGTGTATTTGACCAGTGGTGCGCCATTACCGAACGATATTGATCGTATCTTGGAGTGGTTGATGAATCACGATTTTGCTGCGGCCTTTCGTGACATCCATTACCTGTGTACTACCAAAGGTTACGCATTGACGGATGTCTTGCAGGATTTGACGGACAAGATTCTGTGCCTAGACATGGATTCGGTACCTTTGGGACTGTTGTTGGATGGGATGAGTGCGGTGGAGCACCGATTGGCGTTGGGGACCGATGAACGCATTCAGTTGGCTTCATTGGTAGGCGTGTTTGTGCAAACGCGTCAATCTCTTCAAGTACTTTAGCCAACAAGCAACATTTTATAGTAAAACGAGAGTGTTTTTCTTTCTTGTTCCAGTTCAATGTTTGTAACCTAAAGAAATATCTTAAATTTCATTCTATTACAATGACAGCTGCGGCCGCAAATCCGGTGCTCCTTCCCGCAACGCTTGCGATGTTTTTTCGCGCGCGCGAACATTCCCCACATCTTTCCAACCAGCATCGTCGTCTTCTTCTTTTTTGAGAAATCGTCCACCGGCCCGACGCACTGCCAAAACAATCCCGGCCGCAATCCGCGGTTTGTCACGACGTTTGGCGGCCAAATAAGCAGGTTGACAGGCTTTGACAAGCAGACGATATTGAATATTACCCGTGTGATGATTGGTTTCTCCGCCGCCTATTTTTGATTCGAAAAAAGTGTGTGTGTGAGAGAGAGAGAGAGAGAGAGAGAGAGAGAAGACCAAGATGTTGTCTTTCTCGATTCGAATAAATAATACTTACGTCCCAACAAAACATCATCTTCTTGAATATCTGTATTCGATACAATCGCATCACTGTGCGCATCCTTGGGGATAGGATAAGGTGCCATGTCAAACAACAGCATGAGATTCTTGTATTGTTTGTTGCGAGGTGGTGTGATGGAAGTTTTGCCTTTTTCAATTTCTTAAAAGAAGAAGAAGAAGTAGTAGAAAACGACGAGTCAGGGCGTGCGGCCACACTCGTTTGCATCGACACCACAGTACTATGATTCTGATTATTATGATTCAGCACGGAACCATTGGAATTGTTCGTCAGAGTAAACGTCGGCAGTACAGGAGGAGATGGCGCTCCTGTTGCGGAATAGTTCCATGGTAAAGGAACGGAGATGTGCGGCGCATCCACCTGATCCAAGTCTTCTGTCGACACAACTCTAGCGTGATTGAGAAAGACGGAAGGACGGATTATTTGGGCAGTGTCGCTCGGGCCTAGCGATGCTTCTACGCGCTCTAAATGAGCGACCGCGAGAGCGATGCTATCGAGTCCGGAGAGTGTCATGATGATGCAAAAGTAAGTAACGAAAGAAATCTAACAGTAGTGTCTCGCTGTCGGTGAATTGAATCAACTTTTAAATGGAAAAGAAATCCTCTGTAAGCGAATCTCTTTTTGTTGTTGCGTTTGTAATATTGATAAGCACCTGAGTCAATTGAATCCAAGGAGAGATATATTGAATAACGACAGCCAATTCACGACACAACAACTACAAAAAAAAAGGGAACGATCGACGCAGCGAGAGTGTCGTCCGATCCCTCTAGACATAAATCGATGTCAGTCGTGAGATGCTTTCATCACGCGATCTTTTTTTGTCGGACTATACCGTGAAGTGTTCCATGGACTTTGCCTTCGGCCTTTCCCCGGTACTCGATTGACCTTTTACGTCAAGTGCATTGTGGTTTGAGTCTGTCGTTTACTGTGGACGGAGATAGTCATTTTGACCGCTGCCCTTCCAAAACGTGTTTGGGACCTTAGTACAGTTAATGTCAGTGTATTGAATCGTGCCGAAGGGCGGGGGGATCATTTGTGGCTGGCGTTTCAAGTTTCAAAACAAAGTAGGAATACGGAATGTTGCCAACGCCGATCATGAATCATCATCATTCATCATCGAACGACGTACAGCCAAAATGGCTTTGGACTTGGACGCTCTGCGACGACTTCACTGTCTCAGTCCTGAATCCTTCGTTGCTACCTGGAACCTTAATGGTCGTTTGTTGCTATGAATATCATCGCAGCGACGAGCGCAAGCTTCGTTTGTGATCATAATCCTCGTCTCTCTCTCTCTCTAGACAATCGTTTACTCTCTCCCTCTAGAACTCGTCTTTAAGCCTCTAGGATCAGCATGTCACGACGTGCTATCGAAAGCAGTAGTAGTAGTAGTAGTAGCAGCGACGACGACGACGACGATGACGATTATTTGACGCACAACAAAGCCATTCCGCGTGAAGCTCTCGTACGTCAAAAATTGTTAGAAAATTTTTACGGCAAGACACCGGAGCAGGTGTGGACTCCAGACGACGACGATGATGATGAAGAAGAAGATTCGGACGACGACGACGACGACGACGACGATCATGATGCATCGTCGCCAAACGATTTGGATGCTCCGACGTTTGATGCGCGGCAGTACACAGAACAACTCATTCAAACGGAACCCATTCAACGATTGCTGGAAGAAGAAGAGCAATTAGCGTTACAAGTTCGTACGCTGGATTCAACAATGCAAACGATGGTGTATGAGAATTATTCACGTTTCATTGATGCGACAGATGCCATTCGATCCATTGGTGTGCATGTGACGGCCAACGAACCAGCGCTACAACAATTGTCGTGCGCAGTCCATCAACTTGACAAACAATCCAAGGCGCTCGAAGATACACTGGGACCACTCCGCGATCAAGTCGCCGAGAAAATACGCGTCCGACGATTGTTGACACGATTGGATACTTTGCTGAAATTGCCGGCCACCTTGCAACACTACGTGGATGAAGGACAGTATCAAACGGCCACGAAAAGTTATACGTCCGCGGCACCCATTTTAGCGAAACATTCGCCCGGATTTGAAAGTTTGCAAAAAATTGAAACGGAATGTCAGGCAATTTTACAGACCTTGCGTCGGGCCGTGCAAAACAAATTGCGGCATTGGAGTGGTCAGGAATTGCCAGAAGAGGAAGAAGTGCCTTCTCCACCGCAATCCATGATGGAAATTTACGAATGCATCGGGACTATGCAATTGCTTCTCCAAGAAGCATCCGTACTAGAGCACCAAGAAGAAACATTTTCAGAGTTGGAATCTACCGCGTGTGCCGCGTCGTTGCGGTTGCTGGACCGGATTTTAGACACTCATTTGATAGATGTGCAAGAACGAAAATTTACTTTAGCAGAGTCGTCGTCGTCGGCGGCATCGCTCATTGCGACAGATTATCTCAATGCCCTCTTGGAAGCGTCGACATTGTTTAAAACTCAGTTCACAACGAGTTCACCACAGCATCTTGTGGAGTTCATTTCCGAAGCATTTTCGTCGTTTCTGGTGCATACCAAAGGCATATTACTCGAAGAGCAACCAAACGAAGCCAATGACGAAGCCACACAACTCGTGGCCGAAGCCACTACGTTGCTCGTTCAGTCCGTACAAGATGTGGCGGATGCCTTGCAAAACATTGGCATTCGATCCGAATGGACGGCGCCCTTTTAGGACAAGCCACGCAATTGACCGAGTCCTTGACACGACGACGCGTGGATCAAAAATTTCAAGCACTCCAAATCAGTATGGTGGAAGATTGTTGGTTCCCACTCGGTCAGCGACTGGCGGATACCGCGTTGATACCGTTGGTCGAAAGCACTTTGGCGGATTGTTTGCAATTGGTGGATGATACCATTCGGTCGTGTTGCAATGGTAGTGAGTCGCCACCCGATCTCAAGAAGGCATTGATTTACAGTGTCCGCAAGTTTTGCTACTGGTGGGCGAATGCTTTAGAACAAATGGCCGGTGGTGAAAGTACACGGCTGGATCGGCTGGTGGAAGCCTCTCTCGACACGGATGACAAAACAATGAATGCGTTTTTGACATTTGTCGACGAGGAAGACGATCAACGCATCGACAATCACGCATCGTGGCAAAAATTGTGCGACATGGTGCAGGCACTGACGTTGAAAGAGGATGGCGATACACCCATCCAACTAGTTCTTGCAGTCGCCATGATGTGTTTGCAAGCCGAATCCTCCGTTGCAAATAGCTTGGAAGAATCCATTGTCACTCATTTGAGTGGTGGCAAGAAATTAAACAAGTCGAGAATTATGACCGGTGACATGCTAGGCCAAGATGTGCAGAAAAGGTTTCAATTGGCTCGATCTACGGTATTCGTATTGTATGCGAGTCGTCGTGGTTCGGAAATGGCCCATTTGTTGTGTCAAGACGTCACGCAAACGATCGGTCGTCCCAAAGAATCGACACGTCAAGCATTGGCTATTGCGAAACAAGCGTGTCAAGAATTAAACGACATGCTGCAGGGTGCGTACAAAGCACGTGACATTCCCGAATTGGAAAGCACATCGTCTCGTTCGTCGATCAGTCCCATGGCTCGGAAAAAGGGTTGCATTTGGATATTGAGCGCATGTTCCAAGAAAAAGTGGCCGTGTTTCCTCATACATCGACTTTGTTGGATGTCAACGACGTTTTGTTTTTGGTATTTAAAATTGCTCTTCGTGAGTGGTTGGAGCATATTCGCCTATCCATTTTTTCGGCAAAGGCGAGGTCACAAGTGGCCATGGATGCCATGCTTCTAAAGCACTTGCTCCCGCTTTACTTGAACGAATCTCAGGCCACGGCAGCTGGGAACATAATTGAAGATTGCAAACTGGCCGCGGGTGATCGTATGGATGGAGCTGCCGCAGCCGAGTCGGACAATGAAGACATTATCATTGATGCGGTTCGATCTTGCTTGAATGATACAGAATGGACAAGCGACTTTGTCTTGAAATAAAAATAAGCTAACTCCATTATATTTAAGGAGTAATGCACTTATAAAAAAACTCAGCATTGCAAAGAGTTTGCATATGCCTTTTTCGTTAAATCGTCCGTATCGTCAGTTCGACATCTTTTTGAGCAAAAGGTTTGACATCGTCATGTAGGAACTTTTCTCTTTCCTCGTCCGAGTCCTCGTTACCATCAACATAGTCACTGCTCTTACTTTTGTCCACTTGTAAGTCATCCATTGCATCGTCTTCGGTGATGGGCGGTAACCCTGCAGCCAGGTGAAGCTGCCGAAAAGATTCGGTATAAAGCCGCTTCGGAATAACCTTGGGGACAAAACAGTATACCAGGTAACTGGCTCCAAGGAATCCGTCAAAACCAAACAGACCAATGAAAGCTAAACAGAGCATCAACAAACCAAGAATAGGATTGGACATTTCACCAGGTCGTTTCGGCGTAAAAGTATCATCCTTTTCAGGGGAAAGGGGCAGCAACAACCAATCAAAGGTTTGCGAGAGTATTTGTGCACCGGCGTGATATATTTGCAAAGGATAATGGACCCCATCATAACTCTCTGCAACACGAGTGCGGGTGAAGACAGGTCCTGGCAATGTCCAGTCGACTGCGTCCTCAATCCCTTGCTTCTGGTACAAGCTTCGCAGATGCTGCATGTTGGATTCCGGAAGATGGGCACGTTTGGCATCATCCGTAAGAGCCCAATCATTAATAGTCGTCGGCGTCACCCAGACTATGGGAATGTCACTGTGCTGTTTCTGCTTTTTTACGGCTGCCACCAATTTCGTGACATTCTTCTCCATTTCTACCGCGGCCTGACTGTTAGGATAATGATGTAACCGATCCCAAGCTCCGCCACCCACAATCAGCATATCGATATCGTATCGTGAGTGTGCTTGCGCGACTTGCTCCGTCACATCGTACACATAGGGTGCCCATTTGAATTCCAGTTCGACGGAGCCGTATTTATTTTCATAGTTGGACCACTTATCCAAAGTGGTATTGTAGGCTCCCGCCTTAGCATCACCCAATTGTCGAGCCATTGCAAAATACAAATGTCGAATCATGGAATCACCGACAAACACAAGCCGGCGATGCTTTAGAGTATTTTGTAAAGCGCCCTTGTCGCGAGCGACCATGCGACATTCGGCATAATCCGATTGAGTCCAACCCCACACGGACGGAGTTGCCGGGCAAACACCTAAAGATCCCATGTCTTCATCGCGGTAGGCAACACCGCGGGTTTCCTCATTGCACAGATTAACGCTAATCCAATCTCCACGGATGACTTCCGACGCGCATACATCCGGTAAAGGCTGTACTTTGGTGGCCCCATTCAGCGCCATGTGGTGCCAAACTAGTCCGAACACCAAAACAACCATCCATCCCGCGAAACAAGAGACCAACCATGGTTTAGTCGGTACGGGGTGAATATTATTTGTTGCCGTGGGTGACGTATCCCGCACAATCCGATACGACAAAGTGCCACTGATGACCGCCGCTACTACCGCCACGGACGTCAAACTTAACATGCCCACGAATTGCAACATCCACGCAATGGCATGACACGCTCCCATGGCCCCCATCAATCCGATTAAATTCGTACGGCACTGATTCCAATCATTTGGTAACAACATTCCCCGCAAAAACAGGGTTAGTGTATACAATCGTCTCGATAACACGACATAGATTACACTGACCACCAGGAAATTACATTTCGGCCATCCTGGTATCAGAATTAACAACGTTTTGGCATTACTGGTCAACCATATATGATGCTGCATCAAGTACGTTTCCAATGTCGTTTTTCCAATTTGGTGCAACAATTCCAAGGTATTTTCCCGCAACCACGGCGTCAAATTTCGTAAGAAAATATAAGTATAGACCGGAATGCACGCAAAGTACGCATTCGTTTGATTGTACTCGAATTTGTTTTGCGCAAAGGATGGGTGATCCACCAATACGTCGAGGTCAGCAGGGCAACGGCCATGGTGAATTTGGCGGACCATTCCCAATACCACGGTTGCGCTTCCAATTTGCGAAATAACAAACTCGTAATGGGGAAATTGAGAGCAAAGATCATTCCAAAGAAGGTACTCCAATGATCGAGCGTCGAACGAAAATACCATTCCCAAAGGGCTCCGCCGGTGGCTCCCAACATGGGTGTTTGTCCCAAAAACCAGCTATGCAAGAGTTGAAACAATCCAAGATCCAGATCCCAAATAATGTAGATGATACAAGCCAGAACCATGAATTTGATACGAATTCCGTATTTGGTCGTATTGAGATGCGATTGGGTCTTCATTGTCACATACACCATTCCAAAGAAGAAGGTATGCAAGAGACAAATGTAATACAAGATGTAGGTGGTGCCTTGCGTCCAACACAAGAAGACGACCAAAAAATTCAAACGCCACAGCATTTGCACTACCCTCAAGGCAGAATAATCTTGTTTCAAATAAAAGAAGGAAACATTCCCAAAACCGGTCATCCACACGTAAGACGTAATCATGACCCGGATACTGTTATAGACTTCTTCTGCATGATAATAATGATACAACAAGAACATGAATTGCATCCATCCTTTCCATTCCTCTGTTTGATCGCGATTGAGTAGCTCGGTGGCTTCTTCTGGAGGTGCGACAGGTCGTTCGGTCCATTGCAGTGCCCACAATGCGGAAGTAGTATTGCTTGTTGTAGTAGTACTCGTACTACTACTACTACTATTCCTGTTACTGGTCGTCCGACGAGGATGCGACTTGTGCGTCAAGGCCGCCACCAGCAACAATAAGGCCGTCAAAAAGAAAAACATATCCCGATCGTAGACTTTTTCACCATGCGGATGTGGTGGATGATATTCACACAGATACGCATAAAAGAGAATGATTCCCAAGAGTGAAAAGTGTTGCAGTACAGTATAAATGCTCGACAATTGTCGCCATTGTACCGGTTGTGCGTGGGGATGATTGGCGACTTGATATAAAGTACTCAATGATAATGATGATGATGATGATGATGATGATGATTCATTGTTGCTGGTGGAAGAAAAGAAAGCCGCAAAGGTCGTCAAAGTCACAAATGTCATGACCATGACGGCAAAGAACATTGCCGCTGCCATACTCGATAAGGGTGCCGTTTCGGCGGCTGTAATTGTAGTTGTCGACATTATTGTTTAGCAATATTCTTTAAAAGAAAGAAATGATAATAATAACCCGCAACTCTGTGCCGACGGCCGACGATACGACAACACAATACGGAGTAAAAATATAAGGAATATAATAAATATGAGAAAGACCGCGTTGATGGGCCAAAATGACAGTGCAACGCATATATCCGGGTTCTAAATCAATCAGACGCAGAATCTGTAAGTGGAAAAGTTCAAAACTCGGGTGTGCCGTTTTTCTCCAAAACAGAAAATCTGGTACAGTACAGTGGAGAGGTGTATTCGAATATCCCCAGAAAATGAGATGAGATGACCTTCGTTACCCAACGCGCCCATCGCATCACTCGCATTCTTTTCTTTCTTATTACTTACTATCAATCAATCTTATGATATTACTTACTTACTTGTCAAATATTTCTTTTCTATTTACTAAGTAACTTTCAATCACGAAACAGTTACATATTACTTTCTCCCTTCGTCGAAGGAGCAAAGACGGGTTTGCCTTGCTTCTCTGCTTGCACGAGACGCACGACAAAGATCAACAAGGCCACAAAGGCCAATCCTCCAATGGCAATTCCAGCAATGGCTCCACTGCTCAAACTATTATCGCCTTCGACAGGACAGTTAATCAACTGGGCCTTTTCAAAATCATAACTCCATTTCGGAGACAAATCGACGTCGCAATACGGAGCCGTGAATGGCAACAACTGCGCGACGGGCTGCTCGAGGCCGGCAAATTCGTTTTGAATGAACGTATTCTTGTCAATGCCGTGCGTGATGGCGCGACGGACGGTAATCTCGTCCGTCGGTGATTTACCGGTATTCATCACCACCAACGCATGCTGCAAAACATCGGAATGACGGACATCCAATACGTCGGAATGCGAGAATTTCAAAGCTTGCACCTGTTTCGCGGTCAAGGGGCCGACCCCCAACGCCATGTCCAATGTGCCGTCCAACAGAGCAGCTTCGACATCTTCCGTACTGTCGTACGCTTGAATGATCAAATTCTCAATGCCGGGTACGGTCCCCCAATACGTGTCATGACGGGCAAAGACCACCTGCGTGTCCTTGCCATCGTCGTTGGTGACTCGAGAGACATACTTGAACGGTCCCGTACCCGCCGGGTATTTGAGACCCGCGCACGTGACTTCTTTCTCCAAATGCGTCCAACTCGAACCAAAGTCACCCGGATTGCAGGAATTGTGCTGATCCGGATGCGAATCGAGGCCTTGCGCAAACGCGTTGGGCGACGCAAACGTCAAGGGACGAATGTACGTCAACTCTTGCAACAACGGATAGAAGGGTTCACTGGTTTCCAACACAAATTCACCGGCATCAGTACACGTCCAACTCTGGAGAATGGCCGTCAAACCCATGTATCCGTGACGTTCGCGCACAATGTCCGATAGTACGTGATCAAAGTTCAACTTGGCGGCGGCACAATTCCAGGCCGCCCCATCGTGGAATGTGACATTTTTGCGCAACACAAATGTTACACGTTGACCACCCCTTCGATCTCTTCCGTCGACCACTGTGTGGCCAAGGCCGGTAAGATTTCTCCGTCTTGGCCGTACGCGACCAAACCTTCGTACAACCACGCTTGAGCAAAGAGTTGGTTCGGAAAGTATTGGTGCGGATTCATGGATCCCACCGATTCAAACAAGGAACCACCGGCACCGGGTGCAATGGTGACATTGGCGGAACCTTCCACAATGCGGACCGATTCGAGAGGATACGAAAAGGCTTGGGGACTGGGGGTAAAGTCGGTCAAACGACGACTCACGACATAAGGGATACGGGTCCCCCACAAGGGCAAAAAAGATGGCTTGTTGATGAATGTCGTTGAGAATTTCGGTCCACTGCTGTTGTAATTTGGAAGGATCGGTTTCGCGTTGCACATTCTTGACCTTGGTGAGAAAGTCTTCGCGGGTGAGGGGTGGGTGCATTTGCGCCGAGGCCGCGTACTCGACGTGCGCCGGAATGGCCCACGAATTCAAGTACGTGTGGGGATCGTAAGCTTTTGGTTATCATCCGTGTAATAAAGAAGATTGAACAGGAGGGGCGAAGATACGGAGAAGGTTGACAACACCGCAGTGAAAGGTGAGGCTGCTTTGACACAACAGTCTCATACGAATCATCTTTGTACTTACGTGCTCCCCAAGTACGCGTGAACAACAGATTGAAATCTCCATTGCGTTCCGCATCACCGTAATCGGAAGCATTCAACATCCGCGTGTTGACCTGAATGTTGAGTTTCAACAGATCCCGGCGGATATCGTCTTCGACGGCCGCCATTTCCGGATCATCGTCACGAAGGACAAAGTCCACGGTCAGGGCTCGGCAATTCTTATTGATGGAATCGCTCATGTTGGGACTGGGGCTTTAAAGACTGCAAAAGATCCTGCGTTGGCGTGAAAATGAAAAGGGAGAAGCTGTTTGTCGAAAGATCCAATTATTTCTGGTTGTCAAGACAAGCAAATCGTTTCAAAGATTTCAAGGCTTTTTCTGACGAGAAGGAGCCAAATACCTAGCAAAATCTGTCTGTACAGAGCAACACCATAAAGTTATGAAGGCTATTTGGAATTACGCCCATGGCCTGATTCGAGCTAGAGGCTAGGCCTACCCAAGGCCTAAAAGTATCGAGCGTCGGACAGCGAACACGCCACGCGCTAGGTACAGGATGATAGCCAACGTAGTAAGAGGCCGTTTGAGCTGTCCAGGAGCGCCATAAATTCCAGGGATTTTACAACATACATGATCATCTGTGCAAACTTGTCGTCTCTAGACAGAGACTATGGTCTCGCTAGTAAAACTAAAATGTCTAAAATTCAAACCCATTCAAGTTCCTATTTCCCGTGTAGCACGAAGCACAATGCAAGTTGTACAGCCCATTTGATACGATTTTATATCATCTTATCTCCGGACCATACTCTGGGTACTTGCTAGTTAAATGGCGCGAGTCGAAAGCAGCGCATCATTGCATCGCTGTAGGCAATTTACTCTTTGTAGATGCAAGATGTTTTAAAGCCCACGAATCCTCACCAATTCAAAGACGTTTGATAAACACAGCCATCATTAATCATTAAAGAAAAATCGGTGGCTCGCTTTGTAATAATCAGTAACATGATGTATATAAGAAGATTCTAGTGCATTAACTGTTTAAAATCCTTCCGTGTAAAAGTTGTAAGGGTGTTGAAAGTATCGTGCGTTGCGATCGTCCCGAAAAATACGACAGTAGTCCTTGTCTTCTTCCCACTGACTGCCCCAGTTCTCGCATTCGCAATACACCATGTGGTGCGCCTTTTCGACTTGTTGCAAAGGCCGCGCCACGTCCACAAAATTGGTGGTGGGGTCTACTTTCGCGGCCGTATCCGGTTGGCAGGCCACGAGAGGATCCGTGGGGGGAGCGATACGCTCGCGCAACAAGCGGTGCAATTCAGCCAATTGTCTCTTGGAGATGCGGATGGGATCTTTCATCACACGCCAGTTGTTGGTTTGCGCGCGATTGTTGCCTTCAACGAAGCGACCGTAGCACGGAGGGATCGTTTGTGAGCCACTGTATCGGTAGTAATACTCTGTCTTGACTCCAATAAGAGGCCAGTAGTTGTGCCAAGGACCGACGTGGTCGTAGTCTCTCAAATGACGACGATTCTGGACCTGACGCTCGTTTTCGTAAACATCCGCAATGAATGCGGCCCAGTCAAAGTCGTCTTCGTCCTTGTAGTCCTCTTCATCCATGGTGATGGTTTTGCGCTCACCGGTAGGATTGAGATAGTTGTGAATGATAATGTCGTGTGCCGAAAGGGGTTTCTCGAGAAGTGTCGCGTTGGCCTCTACGGTCGTGCGCAAGTTGCGACCGGCGGTAGTCGAAGCGGCATTTCCTCTGGAATAGCTGTGGCAACCGGGATACTCGGTTTCGACACTGGGCAATCCACAGGCGGCACGATTTTGATCTTCCGCACGACGCCATTGACAAATGACGCGATTCAACATGTCGTAATCGGGGGTATCATCGTACGACTGCAAAAAGAAACTCACAGTACCCATCTGTAGTAGACAGCAGAAGGCCTCGTTGAGATTCACGAACGACGTATCGTTGACAATAGGACGAACGATCATCTTCTTACCTCGTTGTTCACACCAGCTTCTTCTCCAGAGACAGAATAAAAGTGATACAACTGAATCTCACCATCGTATCGCTTGCCGTTCTGTGTGTGTTCCGAGGGGACATGCAAGTCGGTATGACTCAAATGCCACCACTGCGAGAATCCCTTGGCGAAATCAATCTTGCCCCAACGACGTCCCAACTCACTTTGACAGCCGATACGAAAGGATCCGTCCGCCAACTGCTCGGTGGGCTGCGCAATTTTGAGCGCATGTCGCTCAATCGTAAACGCGTTGTTGCGCTGCAATTCTTCCATCGTACACGTGCTATCAAAGAACTTCATCCAGTGCCCATCAATGCACGGGTTATACAAAGGGTCTCCTTCAATCTGTACATCACGATAGACGTTGATCGGACTCTGATGATGCGTCACACCGCAACCACGGCCCGCGGGGCACCACTGACACGAGTTTTCGGGGAAAGACCATCCGATGGCTTCGTCAAAGGAATCGGGCCATCCCAAGCACGTCTTTGGGTCCGGACAGCGCACACGGATCCAGTCTTCGGGGCCGTAGTCGTTGTGATCAGTTGCTCGAACGGTCGTTTCGTAATTGAAGCGATCGTACTCGGCCGGACGATTCGAGCTGTCGTCGGCAAAGGTCGACGAAGTAGCGAGGAGGACCGCGAGGGCGGCTCGTACAGCAATGCGGGGCATGTTGATGTTCGAAACTGTAGAATAAACGGTAGAGTCTCAGCGTCAACAGACGAGCTCCAACACAAGAGAGAGAGAGAGAGCGGAAGACGAACCAAACAAAATAAAATGACAGAAGATGCTGCCCAACAAAACAGCCTCAAAATGATTTCTTCCGCGCCCTTTTGGCGGACGGCGGAGTTGGAGGGAATCAATCGGGGGAAAGACGAAACAATTTTGTGAATATGCCACGAAAGAGTGCGCTCATTTCCGTTGAAGAAGGGAAATTGGGGACGCACATAGGTGAAAGCATCCATTGTGCTACAATTCATTAACGGCTCGAACTGCATTCGGAATCACAGTGCCAATGCAATGATTGGAAAAAAGTACACGAAAAAACGTATCACAGGACAATTATTATGTTATAGTAGCTAGTAGCTAGTAGAGGGAAATCAATCGTGACCCGATCTTTTCCGCCGGCCGTCTCACAAAATCACAAACCACACAAATCCGAACCAGCAGGCCGAAAATAGCATGTCCCATCGAGGAAATAGATTATTTAGACCAACCATCGACATCGACACGAGAACCTCACCAGCGCTCAACCCCTTTCCACTAAAACCCATCGGTATAAAAGTTGTAAGGATGCTGAAACAAACGAGCATTCTTGTCATTGCGAAAGATACGGCAATATTCCTTGTCTTCTTCCCATTGACTGCCCCAGTTCTCGCATTCACAATACACCATGTGATGCGCCTTGTCATTGTTTTGTAACGGACGGGCGACATCGACAAAGCCGGTGACTGGATCGACTTTGGCGGCCGTATCGGCTTGGCAGGCCACGAGGGGATCATCGGGGGTGCGATGCGCTCGCGCAACAAACGATGCAACTCATTCAATTGTCGCTGCGAAATACGAATAGGATCTTTCATGACACGCCAATTGTTGGTTTGGGCACGATTGTTCCCGAGAACGAATCGACCGTAGCAGGGAGGGACCGTTTGTGTACCACCGTATCGATAATAGTATTCCGTTCGACTGTCAATGAGGGGCCAGTAATTGTGCCAAGTACCGACGTGATCGTAATTCAACAAGTGACGACGATTCTGGACTTGGCGATCATTCTCGTATTGTGCCGCAATAAAGGCGGCCCAGTCAAAGTCATCTTCGTCCTTGTAGTCCTCTTCATCCATGGTGATGGGCATAATATTTTCGGGATGTAAATAATTGTGCATGAGAATGTCGTGCGCGGACTTGGGTTTGGGAGGAAGGGTCGAGTTGTTATTCGTCTCGGACAAGGAACGCAATCCGGACGACGTCGAAACGCCACGTCCCCGCGTGTAAACGTGACATCCGGGATATTCCGTTTCAACACTGGGCAAGCCACAAGCGGCACGGGTTTGATCTTCGACCTTACGCCATTGACAAATGACGCGATTCAGTGTACCGTAATCGGGAGCATTATCATACACTTGCAAAAACACAGTCACTGTACCCATCTGCGAGTGAAGAATGGAGTTCAAGAGAAAAGATAGTGTAAGACACACATTTGTGATTTCCGTCACGGCCACAATTTCACTCGAAATCATCCAATATGTTTACCTCATTGTTGACACCGGCTTGTTCTCCAGAGACGGAATAAAAGTGATACATTTGAATTTCACCATCGTATCGCTTGCCGTTTTGGGTGTGTTCCGACGGCACGTGCAAGTCCACGTGGCTCAAATGCCACCAATCCGAAAATCCCTTGGCGAAATCAATCTTTCCCCAACGGCGACCCAATTCATTTTGGCAACCAATACGGAAGGATCCATCCGCCATTTGCTCGGTCGGCTGCGCAATCTTGAGTGTATGGCGTTCAATCGAAAAGGCGTTGTTGCGCACTAGTTCGTCCCAAGTGCACGTGCTATCAAAGTACTTCATCCAGTGCCCATCAATGCACACATTGTGCAATCGGTCGTTCTCGTTCACCACTTCGCGATACACATTAATGGGGCTTTGATGATGAGTGCCACATCCACGGCCTTGCGGACACCACTGACACGAATTCTCGGGGAAGGACCATCCGATGGCTTCATCAAAAGAATCGGGCCACCCCAAGCAGGTTTGTGTATCTGGGCATCGCACACGAATCCAATCTTCAGGGCCGTAGTCGTTGTGATCGTTCGCGCGGACGGTGGTATCGTAATTGAAACGATCGTACTCGGCCGGACGGTTCGCCCCATCGTCGTCGGCAAACGTTAAAGCGACCAGAAAAGCCACAACAATGCACTCCAACATCAGTCTCATCATGTTTGCTTTGTCGTTCACGAAACAAAACAGAGATTTTATGAAAGATAAAAAGATTCTCTTTCTTTTTTTGCTGGTCAACAATAAAGTGAGAAGAAAGAAATGAAGAGGCGGAAAATGGATCCGTCGAACCGTGGTGTAGTTCGCAGGATCGAACACAACTTACTTCGCTCGAATTTGGTGTTATGGTGGGAAGAATTTACAGTACTAAAAGAATTGTTACCGCGTGACTTTTCCGTTGGGGGAGTAATTGTGAGTGCCCCATTTGGGTATTTAGCAGCGTGACACGTGGACCGCACCGAAGTGCAATCGTGCAATCCGTAGTCAACAAAAGAGTTTTTGGTTTGTGTTTTTCCTTAGCAAAAACGGAACCAAGGTCATCCTGGAACATTCTTGTAGGTTTGTCCACGTCATTGACTCGTGCGCGCCCGCAAGGCTCCACAAATTTGCCGTTCATTCGCGCGTTTTTGGTTTGAAAAAAAAAAAAAAAAAAAGAAAAGAAAGAAACAGGACAATCGTGGAAAAATTATTTGACGATGTGCGAAGATGTCGTCACATGGTTGACATTATTTGACACGATTGATTGCAGTCATGAATCTGAATGAATCGTTGTTTTTCTATAGAGAGTTGCGGCAACGAGCATTTCTTGATTGAACTTGGAAGAAGCGAATGATCGAGTGCCACCGAGCCACGGGCAACGTCATTCTATTAGAGATGATCCCGGAACGTGAGTGTTGAGGAGTCTTCGTCGTCGAACAAAGGGTGGTCGTTCTTTCGGATGTACGGTAAAGTACGTATATTGACGTGAACTTCTAAACTTTATTGTTTGACGGAATTGATTGCTATGCCATGCCAGACATGAAACAGCTTTCACAATTCTAATTGCTGGATTGAGTTACCATCCATGATCCCTTCTCTCATTGATCTAAAAGCACCTGTTTGACAAGAACATTTTCATTTTATGGAAAGATGTACCTTAGACGCAATTCGTGACTCGAATCAAATTGAGTCGATTGTCGAGTCTAGTGAGGCCCATTGATGTGTAAAAACTTCGTCCAGCCGGGTAGTTATCTGAACAACAACAACCATAAAACAATACCAGGTACATCTGACTGAGTTATTCAAGCTATTATTCAAAAATGAGCAAGTTTTACAAAGCAACACATACAAACAATACACTCGAAATTAAATCCGATGACATTTTACGTCTCATTGGTGCGCATTTGACCGAACAGGGACATCATCAAACCGCACGGACGTTGCAACAAGAAACCAAGATTGGTTTAGCGGCCAGTTTTGTGAAAGATTCGTTACCGCAATGGATCAAAACGGGGCAGTGGGATGCCGTTTTGACCGCACTGGAAGCCATGGATCCGCAGCGGAATCCGTACGTGACGTCCCTGCAAGCACAGGCGTACGCGTGTACAATTTTAGAGTTGGCCGATCAAGGGGGAATGGGATGTCGCGTACGCAACGTATCGGTTCGTGCAGCATTTTCTACACGAGCAGTCTGTTCCTGATGTAGCGTTGGGAACGACAACGACGTGGGGTCGTTTGATCGAACAGAATTTAGCGGCTTTGGCGGCTGTGCGACAAATAAATCCGCAAGCGCCCGTGCCGCATCATTATTACGAGGGTGGTTCGTTAGCAGCCTCGCGAGAGCGATTGGTAGAACTCATTGAAGATTGTGTTCCTTCACATCCGCGTCAACGTTTACCAATGTTGCTGCAACAAGCCGTACAATGGCAATCGCATACTGGCATGTTGCCGCAAACGAAGCAATATACTACAAGTGACGATAAGGATAATGAAAACAAGAACGAGAAGAAATGCAACAAGCGCAAGAAACAATTTGATTTGGTACTGGGGAGCGTTCGTGGAGAAGCTGTGGCGGTCGATGATCTTGATCAGTATGTACCAAACGAAATGGAACCGATTCCACAGGCCATCTACTCCACAATCTCATTTGGTAAAAAAGCCACCTGTGAAGCGGCCGTGTTTACACCCGACGGAGCCAATTTAATTACCGGATCATCGGATGGACTGATTGAAATATGGGATGCTCGTCAACAATACTCGAAACTCAATATTCAAGACTATGAATACCAAAAGGAAGATAAACTCATGGGGCATGATGCCGCGGTCACGGCACTCGCCATTTCCTACAATGGCAAGTACTTGGCGAGTGGGTCCACAGACGGGACTGTCGTGCTGTGGAGTTTGCACACGGGATCGTCTTTGGAAAAAATCTCAGTGGTAGGGAAGGAACCCGTCACGTCGTTGTCGTTTAGACCCGAAAGTGACCGATACCTTTTGATGGCGAGCGGCTCGGTAGTGAGTGAATACAGCATCCAAGAATTGAAGCTAGATGGGCAAGGAAGTCGAATCAAGTTCAAAGCTCATTGCACGAAAGAATTTCGGGGACATACATCCTACATCACATCGTGTCACTATGTTACAATCGGCGGAGAAGAGACTTTGGTGGCGACAAGCAGTGGTGATGGAACAGTCCGAATATGGAACCAATCTACCGGAGAAGTTTCAAATATTTTAAAGCCACGAGATCATTTCGCAGTAGGTCAGAGCATGGTAGTGAATACGTTTTCGGATGGGACTGACGCAATGCCGGTTAATAATGTGATTTCATTACAAAACGAAAAGCTCCTGATGGTTCCTCGCAGTACTGCGGCGTTCATTGTAAGCTTAGAAGGAATTGTGGAGCAGCGCTTTGTGACTCCCAGCGTAATAGTGGCCGCGACCTTGTCATCATCTCAACATACACTGTATGCTGTACAAGAAAATGGCGAATGTGCCGTGTTCAATGTGAAGACCGGAGAACTTGTATCGTCGATTCGTGATTTTGCAACACAAGGCTCTCGATCACAAGAAGCACAGGTTGCAGAAATCTCTGCCATGCTTTACCACCCTTATAAACACATACTCGGAGCTTTCAGCAATGACAAACGACAGTCCAAAGGAAAGCTGGTGTTGTGGAAATGAACACTAGTTTGGAAAGACATCTCAGAAATCTTAATTTTGTTGTTTTTCACTATGACAAGAAAACTATATCACAGAGTAAATCACTACAGTCATGCTGCGGTGTTTCGTCCCCGTTGCTATCGATGCTTTCCGATACTTGAAAATATCAAAAATCGATAAATTCTCTAGTTTAGAGGCAGCAATATTCGTCATCCGCCAGGTCGCTGCAGTCCGACAGCATCGAATTTATTTGGACAACAAGTGGAACACGATTTGGGCATTGTCTTGGATCTTTATTAGCCATAGTCATGGAGGGCTTGTCCTTAGAACCACGTACTCGAAGGAAAGTCGAGAAAGAGTCAGAGTCAATAATAATAGTAGTGCAGGTCGAGAAGCTATCAACTTCATCCGAAACTATTTCCAAACAAGTAATGGATCCTTTCTCCGACAAATCGTCGTTGGCCACCTTCGTTTCATTCACTTTCTTTGTCGGAAGACTGTCTAACAGGATTCATGGCAACGCGAGAATACTACCAAAGTGTATATTGCTAGGTACCTTTTTTCGTGACTGCTACCAGTCGTGCGAGACACCCTTATGGTTTTTTTTTTTTTGATGTCTCACTCTCTTCTCAATCACACCCGTTCATGTTCACGAAAAGAAACGCATCGAAAAATTTGATCGCCTTTCTCGTGATGGAACTATTGTAGATGCTTTCTACAATTCTTCAGTGTTTCGAAAAATCTATGTGGGTAACCATGACAATGACAACGCTTTTGGGCGCTTTTCTCTTGACGGCTCGACCTTCTTGCAACCGGCAATTCCGTCGAACACCCTTGTTCGCCGTGGGCATGTCGACGGCGGCTGTTGTACCCAATCGATTTCGTACATTTCCTGCGAATTATCGCAAGAAAAATCTGTTACTCGAACCATTGCGGACTTATTTTGCGACAGGAGGAAGCATAGATCGCGTCAAACGCGACGATGACACGAATAGTACGGCGTTCACCGAAGCAGAAACTCTGGAGAGTCAGAGTCAATTGCCGCTCGATGAATCGGAACGAGAAAACATCAAAAAGTCCATGAAGGATCCTACTTGGCAAAATAAAGGAAAACGACTGCAACGATCCATTGAAGAAGGATGGCGCCGCGGAGTTGCTGATGTCTTTTCGGTGGCGGGCTTTTTGTCAAGTTCGTTGACCAATTTGTGGTCCGATCGATCACAATTTGAACGCTTACAGCCGACCATACAAGCCTTTCGTGACTACTTGAAAACGACCGAGATTGATATGGAAATTACCAAGGCATTGTCGTTGCGATTATTGGGAAATATACTCGCGTTACGGGAAATTCAGCAGTATCTTACGGTGGGCGATCGGCGAGATGAAGCCTTGAAGCAGAGTGCATCCAAGAATATACCCACGGAAGAAGAATCGTATCGGTACGTATTCTTCTTTTATTTTTGACTTCTAGTTGGTCCCGACGCTTTCTTACATTCACAATTTTGGTTCAGATTCATGAAATACGCGACCGCCGCTTATGGAAATAGTATGATACGATCGGTGCAAATCGGTATTGATGGACGTTTCGATAGTCGCGCCAATAGCATGACACGAACACTCGTGAGCGATCATGTTGGTGTACCAGAAGAAGACATTGTTTCGTTGGATTTGGATCACGATACGGATGGTTACCATTTGCGGCATTTTGTTGCCGTCGATCATATCAACAAACAAGTCGTCTTGGCCATTCGCGGGACATTTTCTTTTCCGAAATTGTGGTGGATGTAGCGGCGCAGTCGCGTCCATTTTGTGGCGGAGAAGCTCACGCCGAAATGGCAAACATGGCAGAGCGCGTGTGGGAAGCGGCGAGAGAGACTGTGATGAAAGTGCTGCGGTCGAATGAGAATTACGAGCTGGTTTTGACTGGTCACTCGTTAGGAGCCGGTACCGCATGCCTGCTGCATATTTTGTGCCATCAAGAGGAACGAAAATTGGTGGAAGGTCGCAACGTTCGGTGCTTTGCTTACGCAACGCCTCCGGTATTTTCTCCTTTGGAGTTTGTACCAAAATCCGCATTGAATTCTTGTACTGGGTACATTTACGACCGCGATGTTGTACCCTTTTTGTCTGTGGACTCGGTACGGCATTTACTGGCCAGCCTTAGCGCGGTGGGCAATCAGCGTCCAAAACTGTGGCAGAAATTCCGAGTTTTGGCAAGGCAATCCGATCCAGACGAAAAGCTCGTAAAATTGGTCCAAGAGGCCAAGACCAAGCGTTTACCACCCAAAGCGGGTGCTCCCGTATTGGAAATTCCAGCATCGAACGTCCTTTGGATACAGCGAACGGACGACTCTAATGATTTCGATGATGATAAAATATCCTACAATGCCAAAGTCTGCGATCCACGGAAGCTGTCGAAGATGGTATCTTTATCGATGGGAATATGCTACAAGATCATACACCCAGTCGATACGAACATGCTTTGCACTTCTTGGAAGTGAGAGACGATGTTAAGCCGTGAAAATTGAGGTTTTGTTATTTACGAAGTATCAAAAAGTAGGTGCTTACCGCCGAATGGGGGACAGTTAGTTCCTGTTCAAAAGTGGGAAGAGAGGGAGATGAAAGTCCTGTGCAGTCAGCTTGGTGAAGATATCTTATCCGGCATGGGAATCATCACGCGGAAGATAGGGGGCGTTCGGGTCATGGGGATTTTCGCCTTGGCCTCTTTTCTGTTGCAACCTGGAAGACAATAATCGTGCTATTGGCCCCGGTGCTTGACTGACGAGCATGGGTGGAACGAATGCCGAGGAGGCTCCCGACGGGATTGAAGGCTCGAATCCTCCTCCAAGAAGAAGGTTTGGAAAGCGAGAGGGACCTAGCAGCGGGTCTACACCAACATTACGCAAGAGGTAATCCATCTGATTCAATCGAGAATTCACCAGATTTCTGTTTTCGTGCCATGGCCAATCTCTCTTGCTCGAGCAGCAAGAGTGATTCGACCGGTCCCATTGTAGGAGGGTTGCTGGATGCTAGAGAGAGAAGATTGAGTTGATTCATCGAAAGCTGTGGAATTGTGTTTTGCATTCCTCCTCGTAGAATTTGGGCCAAACGAATGTTTTGAGCTAGAGTGGCTTCTCTAGTGATATCCGGATTGAGTCCATCACGGTTGACCAACGAAGCGGTCATCTGATCAATGATCCCTCCACTTGCTGCCACACTGGACGGAACGACGGCTTCTTTTGCCTCTTCCGAAAAGCTGTGATCCTCTTTTCTTTTCTTATTCTTACTGACGCAGGTCATTGCTTCCAGCAAATCGGGTCGGTCTCTTTGGAACAGAGGATGACTATGAACCACTGCATAAACGGGGAACTCCGAATTGATCGCGTTTCGGGTAAAGCACCAACGATTTAATTTTCGGATGAAAGACTCAAATTGTGACCCACGAAAGTGCACGTTAAGGACTAAATTAGTAAATTCGAGAGGCATCACCCTGGTTGTACAATATTTAGATAACATCATAAATTGCAGCAATGGCAATTCATGGCCACTTGTACTTACCCGAACGACTTGCCATCCGAGCTCCACTTGATGGCGTTTTCGTATTGCTTGTCACTCAAAAGACTGTAAAGCCGGTGAGGAAAGGTAAGGAGATTTTTACCCTTGATTTGGGACTCCGCTGACGATGGCGAGGGCTGCGCAGTCGCTTCTTTACGATCATTGGCCTGCCGGTCCGCTTCAGAGTCGGTCAAACGGTTACGTTTCATCTCTGCGCCTCTGATTCTTCGAGCTAAAATGATGCGATAGCAAAAACAAAGTGAGGTGAACCCTCAAGCTTGTATTATAATGTGATGAAGGGAAGGAGCGTGTTTGACGTAGCAGAACTGTGGGGGTGTCGTGCTTCGTGTCTCGTTTTGGAAGAAGCCGTACGAAATACGAAGACTGGAAAGCGAAGTTGCGGTTCCTAACTTGAAGACATTCATTTTGGGCATAATAAAAATATCAAAATGACTGCATAGACTCCACTGGATCAAGTCATTCGGAATGTCTGATCGTGACGAGTGACGAGACAAACTTTTTATTTTACTACTACATCTCATGAAGAAGGGGCGATTGAGCGATTGATATTCAGGGGCAATTCAACTTGAGTATAAAGAGCCATTGTTCTTCTCTCGTATGAAATTTATTAATGACAGCTAAGTAGTGAGCGTGTGAAAATGGGTGTGACTGTTGAATCCGTTGAGGCGATGAGTCAAGAGGATAAACAACGAAGAAGGCGACTTGCGTTCTTCTCCAATGCGCTTTTGGACCGCGGAAAGCTGACTTCGTTTCGAGCAACAAATTTCTGAATTCAAACGCTCCCATACTGATTTCACTAGTATAATCGTACATCGTACTAGGATTCGCTATAATCCCTCTTTTTGTTTACAACGGTAGTTGGTGGGTCATCGGTCATCGATCATCGATCGCACGTAATTTCGGAAGACGCGTCGTCATTCGTCGAATCGAGCTACCAGGTAAGGCGTAGGTGCGAGTGGCGAGTGGCGAGACACTTGCATGGAGGCACGTGGCACGAGGCAAGAGGGGCCCTGTAGACTGTTGACGTTGACCGTAGACCCAATCCAATCTCTCTTCAGTCTCCTAAATAATGTAGTCGTGTGTCGAGGGACGCGTCGTGCTTCGCGTGTTCTGATAAACGGGTGTTTCTTTGTTCTTCGGCAGGGTGGCCAGGTGGGGCTGTGTGGTATAGTTATCTGCACCATCTCAGGAGCCATGAGCCAGAATTTTGTTATTTGTTCCTGATTGTTCAACTGGCACGCGATTTGAAGTTGCTTTAGGTAGTTTAGATTTCAAAACACTTTTTCCACTTTTAACGATTCTGCTGAAGCCGTCTTGTGTCTTGTGTCTTGCATGTTCTCGCACAAAAACCTCGTCCCATCTCTACTAATTACTCCGTAGTTGATAATTCTGTAAGGACACCTCAACTAAGATACGATAACTAAGATATAGTATAAACTGACCAGTAAAGTTGTCGAACCTCTAGCTTACCTGTATCCTGCTCAAAATTAGGACTGAATCGGTGTCTGCGTGCCAAAAAAAATTCATCACCCATCGAGGCAACCTATGTTTTGCCTTTGACAGCGATTTTTGTCCTTTGTTCGAAACTCAATCATTGCGGACCATTTCCAAACCAATCAAAAACCGCATCGGGAACAATAAATTGCTTTTTCTGGAGTATGACAGTATAATTTGTCAGCAGAATCATGAGGAATCATTGACGATCTTGAGTAAACGTGAAACGCAAATAAGGGACGCAATAGTTTTTTCTGCTCATGACTGATAATCGAGTCATGGTAAAAATGACGTACACGCCAACCTGTGTAACCTTTAAGTTTCACCTCATTTTTCAAATGTTGCATGACGCAGTGCAGCTCCTTCCGCTGCATGGCATCATTTACTGTCAGAGCATGGTACATGCAAGAAACGCAAAAATGAAGCAAATCGTTTTTGTGGCTCATGACTCAGAATCCCGCTTTGGTGATAGGTCGCCTACACACTTTGTGAGTGTACACTACAGTGACTCTCCTGCATTCGGGACGACTTTCGACGTCATCTTATGTAGACTTTCGTGACAAAGGACCCACATTTTGCTTATTCACATCTCTGTAAAAGCAAGTCACTGCTTTTAGGGAAAGAGGTCGACCAAAGCACAAGCGAAAAACGCCAAACGGATCCATTGCTTGTCGTGGCTCACGACTGAAAATCCAGTCTTGCCGGATTTCCGCCTACACTCCACGCAATATAGCAATCGAAGTATAGTATAGATACACCTTCATGAGCATTGATTCTATTGAGCCTCATTGTAACAAGGGTTCCAGGTTCTGCAGATCGGCATGAAGCAAAAGGGGGGTTAATTATTAATCGAACGAGCACCGTCTGTCCGTTGCTCAGAACAGGAAATCTTTGCGGCTTGCGGCGCACAGCCACAGTGCGAGGAAAAAAGCCGACCATGACAAATCAACGGCGGCAAGGGTAAATTCACATCATAAGGAGTGGCTTTTGTATCGTAATTTTACGCTCTGTTACAGGGAATAAGCTTGCGGATAATTCCTCGCATTGTCGATTGTATTTCCTGTGAATAATCAGCTATAAAGAATGAGTTTCAACGACAATGGCAACAAAAATATCCTTTTTCGCAAGGATGATGATGACGATGAAGATATGGAAGATGTTGACGAACAGGTGATTCAAGATCCTGTAAAAGCGAAAGCCTCCGCTATACAAGTCGCGGATGAATTACCGGCACGTATTCTTCCGTCACCGTATCCGCAACATCAACCGCCGGATAGTCGTTATCAGAATGCCTTGCAACGTATTCAAGCGGATCCGCAGCACGATACTGAAGCGTGGGAAGCGATTTTGACCGAAGTACAAGTTTGTTATCGACAAATACACAACATTCATGCGGTTGACGCGGAAACTACCGCACAATTAGACTGGATGATGAGTTGTTATGGTCATTTGTTGCACTATTTCCCCTACGCGGTCGAGCATTTGTTGTCGGTCGCAAGCTTATTGTTTCGATGCAGTGCCATGTTTGGAGAAGACGGTGGTCCTACCGTTCGAGTGGTGGCAGGGACGACGCATCGAGCGCGGCAGGCACAAGCAACGTTGGATCGTTTGTTCCTTAGCAAATTAGTGCCCCGCGAAGAGGAAGCGTCACCAGAAGAGAATGCTGTCGTTCAGCAAGCCTCACCTATTACGGGTATTTGCAGTTGGTATGTTCCATTGTGGCTGCTCTTTTACAGAACCGACAGCGTGCACTGGTGCGTCAATTTCCAAATGCACCCGAAGAACAACGACCTCGCATGCATCAGGCGTTTCAAATGGCGTTGAAATATGCCGGGGGACATCTCAACAATCACGAACTGTGGAGACGATATTTACAATGGATTCAAATTTCGACCACCCAAGGACACGAACAAATGCTGGAATTGCGTAGTGCCTACCAGCAGTTGATTACCCACCCCATGACGGGGTTGGATGGCTTGTGGCAGGAATACGAAGCCTTCGAAAAGGCACAAAATGAAGTACTAGCGCAAGCTTTGGTACAGGAATGGGCACCCAAATATCAACACGCACGGTCTGTCTATTTGGAACGCAGTCGCGTGTACGCTTACGAAAGTTTGCGGTGGACGCGGTTGGCGGCGCCGCCCGACAATGAGGCCCGTCAGGAAGAATGCGATCTATGGAACGTTTGGAAAACGGCGTTGGCGTATGAAAGGACCAATCCAGAACGGCTGAATGCTACGGATCTCACGACGCGTCTGCGGGGATGGTGGCAAGCGGCCGTTTGTGTCTTCACGCGACATGTGGAACCGTGGCACATGTGGAGTATGTGGGAAAGCACAACATCATCGCTGGAACGTCAAAGGAGTGTTTTGCAACTGGGACAACAATATATACCCGACGCGGTTCTTTTAGCGATTGCGGAAAGTCAGCTGGTGGAATTGCAATGTTCGACGTCGCAGCAGCCTTCTTCCGAAAACACACAACATCAAGAAGAATGCATTCAAGTCATGGAACGAAATATTCGGCGAGCACCCACAACACTCGGGTTTGTCGTATTACAGCAATTGGTACGGCGCTATCGTGGAATGGAAGCTGCACGACAAGTATTTGCCCGAGGAAGACGTGTCTTGCGGTCTCAAGAGGACAAAGATGGCATTGCCAGTAGCAAGACAGATGTGGCGGCGCTCGAATCGAACTCGACTACCAGCAATAAGGTTGTTACCAATCGATGGTCGGCGGCCACTTCCAATCACACCGTATCGCCAGCAACAGAGGAACATCTAGTTCCCCCGGGTCCCGTAACTTGGCATTTGTATGCGGCGCACGCGGCCATGGAACAACATCAAAACCACGCACCCGAAATCGCTGCAAGAGTCTATGAACTAGGACTCAGAAAGCATTCAGTCTTCCTACAGAAGCCAGCCTATGTATTGCGTTATGCATCGCTGCTGTTGCAACTCAATGACCCAGTCAATTTGCGAGCTCTTCTGACACGTGCCGTGGCCGCATCCTCGAAAGACAACACTAGCGCTTCAAATAACAGCGCGGCGACAAATGCACTTTTAGACTTACAAATGTATTTCGAGCAGTTTTTAGTGAAAAGTACGGAAGACGTGAAACGTTTGCATCAAATGGAAGCACAGAGGAGACAAACATTGTTTGGCCCGGACGTTGAGGATGTTGGGACAGGAGTAATTCATAGTCAAACTGAAAAGGCATCGATTTCGGAACAGCTGGTTAGACAAGAAGGATACGATACGGCTTCTAAAATTGTCAACGGGTTGCAGCGCTCGGTGGATCTTTTAAGTGTATCTGGTTGGTGGGGCAATCAGGATGTTTTTGGGCGCTGGAATCTTCCTGAGGACGAAGAAGATTGGAGCGGCGGGGCCAGCGATGCCAGTTATTATGAAAGACAACGTCACCAAGACCAACGCCACAGTGGTGGGCTTACCTATGACCTAAAACAGCAACCACAACGCGGAGCCTCCGGTGCCACCGCTTCGACTGCCACCGCAGCAGCTGGACCTGCCAGTGCGATGATGGTGGCAATTCAAACCAGTCCGGAGTGGTTACGATCGCTATTGCTTTTACTACCGGCATCGCGGCTTCGTTTGCCTATTGTGGCCAAACCTCCACCGCACTTGGTCGAAATGGCGTTGGCCACTTTATTGAGCAATGATTTGCCTTCTGAACGACCTGCTGACGAGGCACCCACTATCACCAATGCAAACAATAAGCGCACGCTCGGCACTGGCGACGATTCAGACGACGAGAATGGAATGGAGAACAATGGCGGTGGTTTCGGCGGTCAGTTCCGTGCCAGACAGCGACAGCGTGTGCAAGAACAGATAATATAAAACGACGGGGAACACTTAAGTGAATTACAAGTGCGGAGTAATGGTAATGTAGACCAGGTAACACACGAAACTCACAGTGATTACTACACATGCTGAATACTGGTATTGCTGTGATGTTTATAATACTTTTAGGATGAGTATTATCCCTTTATTTACTTCTCCTTGAATGAAAGTAAAATCATGCTGTATTCGTCGTCTCTTGTTCTTTCGCTCTCTCGACACGATCCAACCAACTGAGCCAGAACTGTTGTAAACGTTCCATGGCTTGACGCACGGTGTCAACGCCTCCCG
This sequence comes from Fistulifera solaris, assembly GCA_030295235.1. Taxonomy (NCBI): domain Eukaryota; phylum Bacillariophyta; class Bacillariophyceae; order Naviculales; family Stauroneidaceae; genus Fistulifera; species Fistulifera solaris. The sequence goes on along the minus strand of AP026158.1, from coordinate 75,507 downwards.
CATACGAAATACGAAACCGCCGATGCCCCATATCGGTCGAAGGATCTTCAAAGTCGATACCGGGTGTAAAGGCTACATGATGCTCCTCCAAGAACAAGGAACAAAAGGTGGTAGAACCCAATTGCGGCAAGGCCAAATGATCCAACAAATCGACATACACGTAAAATCCTCCATCGGCCGGTGCCCAATGCAGTTTTCCGGGCAGTTGTGTCAAGGCCTGTAAAATAATTTCCCGACTGGTATGATATTTGTGTACGTGACTTTCCAACTCTTGTATCGTTTCTGGATTCCAGCACTGCAGGGCCGCTGTTTGCGACAGCGTGGGTGCATTGATAAACATGTTTTGCTGCAATTTGTTGACGGCATCGATCAAATGTTCCGGCAAGACCATCCATCCCAACCTCCATCCGGACACTGTAGAGAAAAAACAAAAAAAGCGGTCAGTATTGGTCAAAAAGTTACAACCAGTACATGATATTATGACCTTCGACGTACTGGAATAATACTTGGAAAAACTATTCAAAACGACCGCCTTGTCGGAGAATTGAATTGCCGTGGCTTCTTTTGACTTCCATAAGATATACCATGATAAATTTCATCCGATAGAAATTGAATATGATGTTGATCGCATACTTGACACAATTCTTGCAATTGGGTCGGTGACAACATGGCACCCGTCGGATTACTGGGGGAACTCAAAATCAAACCTTTGATCTTCGGAGTCTTTTCTAAAGCGGCCAACAACTCCGTCGCGGTCAATTGAAAATCCTCATTGAGCGGCACATGCACTAATGTACAACCCAACGCTTGTAAAATGTTCCTATAACAAGGATATCCGGACGAAGCAATGGCGACCACATCACCGACATCAAAACAAGCCGTAAACGCCAACAAGAAACCTCCCGACGATCCTGTCGTAATGACGACTCGTTCCATAGATACATTGACTTGATATTTGTGGAAGTAATGTTCCGCGACTTTGGTGCGCAATGCCGACAAGCCAAACGCGTTGGTGTATCCCAAATTGTCGTGGGGATGTTGCAAGGCTGTTACAGCGGCTTGTTGGACGGTTCGGGGGCTCCAGTTTCCGGTTGTCCTACTTCACAGTGCAATACATCGTATCCGGCCGTTTGTAATTCATTGGCGCGTTGTAAGACGTCCATGACTTTGAAGGAAGCGACTTGTGCCGATCGTTGGGAAGATGATGCATGGGGTGTCGGTGTCGTCATGGGATTTTCTGAATTGTATTCTATATGTTTTGTTAGTTTCTGTACGTGTAAAGTGTAAAATCAACCGGCCTTTTCCGAGTAAAGGAAACTTTATGACTATGATTCCAATCGAAAGGAAAAGACATCCATTACCTGGTACTAGAGAAGATAGGTGAACGAAATTCGATGCGATGGACATCATCGTATCAATTCGAGAGGAATAACGGTAACGGATCGCGACGAGAAAAAAAAAACGAAAAAACAAAAACGTCATCCAGACCTGCAGCAGAAAAACGGTTGAAGGAGAGACGCTTGCTTCGCCAATGTTAACGTACGGCGGACAGAAGTCGGGTTGTTTTGAACATAACAAAACAACGCTTGCGACTTGCGACTGTTCTTTGACAAAATTTCAACGAGATTTTATTTTGGTCTACGATGGTACCAGGTATACCGTCAGCAATCATAACACTTCATCGGTTCCGTTAGAGTACTGCCTGTCACAGTGAGCCACATTGACGTTTTCACGTCGAACGAGGTGTCCTAGTCTTCTCTCTAGGTCCTAGTCCCAACAAGTCTTTTCTAACCCGGATGTCCACAAGCTAAATTTTTTGCTCGCAGGTCACCACGATTGATTCGCGATGCGGCACTCGTGGCGGTATTCGTGCGTTTTTCGTTGTTATCGATAGTAAAGTGGGCGTGTGTGTCGCTGCGTCGCGGATTTCCGGATGCCACTTTCCGGAGGCAAATCTTTGCGTTCGTTTATACGAGTGCAAAAAATAATAAGACAACACAAAAAAGAGTCTAGAAGAGTGGGGGATTGGTTGTAATAAGAAGTTCTGTTTTTACTTTGTTTCTTTTTCTCTTTTGTTTTGTATGAACCATGATTGGCTTGCTTCTCTTGCCGATTAAGATTCTTTTGATTCTGATTGATTTAACGGTACGTTTCGTTTTGTAGGCAAGTTGAGGAGCGTTGAGGAGGAGCTTTTCTTCAAGTTGCGGCAATGCTTAGTTCGTTTTCCCTCTCTTTATTCCCTTTCTGCCGCTCTTTCTCACTCTTCATAAAACTTTAGATTACACTCGTCACATTCCGTTGGGTCAAAGCTCTGCAAAGTTACTTTACGGGCACTCCTCTTCGCACGTGTGCGGTCGATGGGCAACCTTACGTGCGTCGCGACGTTCGTTATCGCGACCAGCTGGCTACGACTCCGCGCGAAGGCATTTCGACGCTTTACGATGTTATGAAAGATGCGTCGGAACGCTACGGAAACCGTCCTTGCATGGCGACACGAGAATTCATCGGATGGAAGACTCCCAAGATCAAAGAATTCGGTCCCAACATTACCTGGCAGACTTTTTTGCAAGTCTATCAGCAGGCACTGCAATTCGGTGCTGCTTTGAAAGCGGCGGGTTGTGTTGCGGCACCGGAAACGACCAATTTAGACAAAATTGCACAGCCCTGTCGTATCGCCATCTTTGAGAATACGTGTGCACCCTGGATGATTGCGGCTATGGGGGCGTTCACGCAAAGCATCACTGTTACTACAGTTTACGCAACCTTGGGAATTGATGCCGTCATGGAAGCCATATCGGACAATGTTATTCGTGTGATTGTTTGCAACAAGGCTTCGGTCGCGAAATTGGTGAAGAATTGTGCGAACATGCCCACTTTGAAGTACATTGTTTACACCAACGATTTGGTTCCTGTCGATGCCAAGATCGAGTGGCCGCAGCCACCCAATGGTGTCCAAGTCATGTCGTTTGATGAGTTCGTAAAGTCGGGGGATGTCAAGAAGTATCCTCCAGTGCCACCGAAACCCAGCACGTGTGCGGTTGTCATGTATACGGTACGTCTTGGTTGAATTTTGAACCAAGCAGCGTTGAGCTAAAACGAATTGACTCACGTTTCCAATTTTTACAGTCCGGTTCCACGGGAAAACCCAAAGGTGTCATTATCACGCATTCTCAGGTTGTTGCCGGATGTGCTTCGGCTGATGTGGGTTTCGGAATCCGCGAAGGAGAAGAAGTTTATTTGGCCTATCTACCACTCGCTCATATTATGGAACTTATGGCAGAATGTGTCATGATCAGTAAAGGATGTGCTCTTTGTTACGCGGACCCCAAGTCACTTACGACTACGGGAGCGTATCCGATCGGAGCGCTGGAAGTCTACTCTCCGACGATTATGGTGGCAGTGCCCAAGATTTGGGATGTCATCAAAAAGGTATTCAGACCAAAGTCGCTGCCGAATCACCCGTCAAACAGGAATTAGTTGCTACTGGACTCAAATGGCGACAGTTCTGTTTGAAACATGGATTTGATGCGCCCCTTTTCGATAAAGTTGTCTTTAAAAAGTTTAAAAAGGCTGTCGGAGGACGATTGCGTTTGGCCGTTTCGGGTGGAGGTCCATTGAATGGCGAAGTGCAGAATTTTATTCGAACGGCATTCGGCATCTCGCTGGTCCAAGGATACGTAAGTAGAAAAATTGAACGGAGGATGGGTTATGCGGAGCTATCGTATTGTGTTCACTAACACTGTTCTCTCCTTCATTCCTATGACAGGGTTTGACTGAAACATGCGCAGGAGGCACGTTCCAGGCCATGGACGACATGAGCACGGGCGTGGCAGGTGTCGCCATTCCTGCCGTGGAAATCAAACTCGAGTCGACGCCAGAGGTTGGTGACAAAGCAGGTGTCCCTTATCTTTGTACAGACAAGTTCGATGTGGATGGCAACCCTGTTTACGGTCGTGGAGAGATTCTCATTCGCGGAAACACCGTTTCGTGTGGATATTACATGGAACCCGAAAAGACGAGGGAAGTTTTTGAAGAAGATGGCTGGTTCCATACGGGTGACATTGGTCAGTTTTTGAGCGATGGCAGTCTACGTATTGTGGACCGTAAGAAGAATCTTGTCAAACTGAAAGGCGGTGAATATGTTGCCCTCGAAAAGATGGAAATGACGTTTGGAAACTCGAGCTTCGTCGACGCTGTAGCAGGCGGCATTTGCTGTTACGGTGATGGTGACATGGATCGACCCGTCGCATTGCTGCAGTTAAGCGAACCGTACACAATGAAGTGGGCCAAAGAAAATGGAATTTCTGGCGACTTCCAGCAGATTAAGAAGACAAAGGAGCTGCACGATGCTGTACTGGCGGATATGCATAAGGAACACTCCAAATCGGATTTGAGTCATCTGGAGAAAGTAGTCGCGGTCGCTTTGCTGGATGAGCCCTGGACCCCGGAGAACGGTTGCTTGACTGCTGCGAACAAGTTGCAACGCCGCCAAGTCATCGAGACGCACAGTAGTGAGTTTGAACAAGTGAAGGCGAAGGGTGTTTTCGATTAACTTTTGTCTCGTTTAGTCTACTTTTTCATTTACAACAACTTAGTTTACAGATTCCCTTTACATCGTCTTGTGTTCCTGCATGAATCGCAATCGGTCTTTGCATTCTTCACACACCCGTGTTCCATATTCTCGTTCCGGCATCTGTTTTTGGCATTTTTCACACTCCTCCATAAATCTTTCTGGGTTCAAACCCAAGGGACGCCGATGGGGTTCCGCAAAAATGACTTTCGATGCCTCGTCGAGTAACTCTTTCAAATCGACAGCAAACGCAAAGCGTTCCTTGTAGCCATCACAGGACCCGAACCGAATCCAATATTTAGCCTTTTCTGCCATTGCCTGAACTTTTAGAAGACTCAAGTAGGCGCTGGCCGTGCGAGCTTTAGAACGTACTGCTGTGCTATTAAATGCACCACCGGCATAAAAGCCACCACGCACGTAACACATCTCCCCATGTAGCAATTCATCCATCGAGTCGGCAAAGTCGGGCGGGCATACTGGGAGCACTAGATGAAGCATGTAGGCATCTCTGCAATGGCGACAGATCATTCGCGCCATCGGGTGAATGGAGCGAACATTTTTTGATGTTCCAAACTCCATTGATTCCTCACCGCGAGAAACTGGAACAAATCATCCTCGGTTTTGGCAACAACGCCAAATGTATATTTATAAACTTTGCTCTCCGTCGACCATCTAAAGGCTTCTAAAACATGTTTTATATTGTAGTCGCACTTGCAAATAGGTTTTCTCTGATCAGCGTACTCTTCCAAAGTGCCACGAATATTGTGGGGATTCAAACGTCTGCTGTGCCACGCCTCAGTTGGAAAGTAACTGTGTCCTCTACGCACCGGACTTTCTCGTTTGACCAGATCACAGCAGTCATGCCGGCATTGCCGAGGATGATTGCAAAATGGATCTATCATGTATGGTCGAAACCCTCGTTGACAGTACTTCCATTAAAGAACGTTAATGAAATGGTAAGAACGACCCGACGTGCCGCGACTCAATCAATCACCAATGCACACGACTTTACCTTGACAATGCGCTGTCGATTGCGCTTTTCGGCCAATACAAAGGGAGTTACAACCTGCACATTCGTTAAAAGCGACAAAACAGCTCGCGGTGCCGCCCGAACTTGATTCCCATCGTACGCAAATGCCACCACACTAATATCAAAGTCGAATAAAGCCCCAAGCAGATCCGCTTGTTCATTCAACATAATCAATTGTGTGTTACGCGGCCATCGTTCTCGACCGAGCCATCTCTGCTCCTCGTCCTGGGTTGCTAAAGCAAAAGATAATCCTCGCTGCGTTGCCGAGTATATGAGCGGACCGATACCTTCGAACGCCGGTACAATCATATTTTCACACAAGGCAGTCGAAAAGCGACGCACATCTCCTTCACACAATGCAAAACCTCCCAAATACTCGGCAACGTGCTTCCAAAGACCTCCTTCCAGTCCGTGTTGCGCCAAATAATCGGTCAAGGATCTCGTGAGCGGCGACGGTTGTAAAAGATGTCCACATCTCCTGCAGCAAACAAGGAGGATGATCCGTAGAAATAGTCTTGCAACTTTCTTTGTAATCGTTCAACAATCGAATCGTAAGAATCGTAAGGTAGGGGTGTCGGAGAAAGTTCATTCGTTTCACTCGGAGATCTCAACCAGTACTCCAATTCTCGCCATTCCTTCATGTGTCGTACGTCGTTCCATGAGACGAATACAGCGACAATCGCACCTCCCATAATGGCCGATCGGGGCATACAAGGATCCGTGTGATGAAAGTAGCTGTGTAGGGGATATCCACAATAGGCTTCCAACATCATTTCAAAAAAGAGAAGATTTGGCGGCAAAGATGTTCTCGACTACATCGCGCAGGTTTCAGATCGAGCGGATACGTCAAGGCATCGAATTCTCCATTCGGTTCTCTTCCGTGCATTGTTGGCAGGACAGATGAATTGACTTTTCGTTGATACAAATCGACGTCGCGTTTGGAAATTTGTGAAGCGTCATAATGTGTCAGCTCATAATTAGTTGAAGGTGTTACATACAAGTCAAACAAGTAATTCGTTTGCAACGTAAATGATCTGTTACAATTGTTGCGTTGCACTTTAGCGGCTCGGACACGTGTTTCTGTTTGCAATGCCCAAACAAAGCGTTCTCGATCGCTCGCCAGTCCCCACCATTCCTCGAGTCGTTCTTGTGTCAAATCAATTCCTACATGATACATGGGATACTTGGAAAATGAATGAATTTATCAGAGCAAGTATGAGAACAATGAGAAAAATCTCGGTGGAACGAAAACCGCAAAATTTTGGCAGGGGGTGTTTTTTACGTCCTCGGAAAATCTGGAGGACTCTGTGAACGTCCCAGAAATTCTGGATAGGGCGTATTTGATCCTACAGAAATCGTTAGTCGTTAGGGCCTCGTAGTCGTACTGGTAGCTCGTAACCTTTAAGGACATTTGAAATGATGCTCTCTCATCAATTCTTAAGTCTCTTTGCCACAAATGTTTTTATCTTCGCTTTCACCAACGTAGCTACCTTTACACTTACACCAATAAACTTGTCGCGACACCAATACGTGATAGAAAGTGGAATGATATAAAAATAAAAAAATATATAGAAATGATGCAGTCATCAAGCAGCGTCGCGTACGGAAACCGATTGACAAAGGCAAACCCGGATCTTGTCGACATTATTATTTTTAGAGGTCTCTTTATTATTTTAGGCTACTGGTAGAAAGTAGAAGTGACCGTGATAGTGACTTATCAGGATCAACTCAGTCCCGGAAATTGTCGTTTGCAGCCGCCACGCAGCACGCAGCCCCTCGCGTTTATTGCGGCTCAAACAAATTGTTATCCTTGGCCTTTATATTATTGTTGTAATAACTTTTCGCTTGCTTGCAGTATTCTCCTTTTCATTCAATTCAATTCAAATTGTCATGGACGAACGGTTCGCGCAGTACGAACCGCACGTCCGCAAAGCGTGGGCGTCGGTTCATTTGGAATTAACGCGCGTCGCCAAGGAAAAACGCATTCTCCGTCAACGTTCTCCGCACACAAAGCGATTATTGGAAGAATCGATCCAGTTTCATCCCAAACCACGGGGTCGTGCTCCCACAGGAAAGTCCTGGGATCCCATTTACGGGGAATGGACGGATACATCACCGAAGAAAATGAAATCAAAGACAAAGGCTAATCAAAACAAATCAACCGCAGTTGAATCCTTCTTGTCTGCAAAAAATGAATCACCGAATCGCAACAACAGATCAACAACAAAAGAGACGAAACAAGCAAAGGGAAAAAGTCGACAGAAATTGAAAGAAAAGGCAACAAAACATAGTAGCAACGAAACCGTTTCAAAACGGCAAACACGTTCCGCTGGAAAGCAGAAACACAAAGATGCTCAACCAGCAGCACACAGTCCTCTCATTGATCCCAAACAACAACACCGCGCCACGAAAATAGTCACAGCATCATCTTCGACCACTGTTCGTGTCCAAATGCCGAGTCCGAAACGGCTGGAAACGACGTTGGAAGAGAATTTGGGGGGATTTCTGGCCCTCGAGGCCACACCACCACGCCACACGATGACGACGACGACGACGACGAGTCGTCCGAAATCAGCAACCAGTCCCATTCCCAAGCTGTTGCTGACCTCTAAAGGTGATGCACTCGCCACCATGTGGGGTGTACCGCGAAAAACAATGTCTCCACCTAAGACCGAGAAACGGAGAGCTTCGGATTCCAACAATCGCGTGGCACTGCAAAATGAATCGGGAGGAATGTTGGCGGAAATATCCAACAAGACACGAAAGCGAAAATCGTCGACCGAACGGAAATTAGTGGCCAAGAAGAAGTTTCGCGTGGATGACACTTCTTCCGTGGTGATTCGCGAATCCAAACAGCCTTTAGTACAAAAACAAGATGGGACCTTCAACCGGCCACGGGGCAAAGCGCCACTAGGATTTGATTGGGATGAACAGGGTGGTGCGTGGGTTTCAAAAGTAGACGTTGCAGACAAGCAACGCCGCTCGATAGTAGCCGCGAAATCTAAAAAGAAAACAGCACCTACAGAGAGGCTCAAACAAAGACAAGCGATAGCAAAGGATAGTGCTAGACCGTCTGCGAAGGTCCAAAAGAATACAGCAAAAGAACCAGTGTCTCCACCAAAAGCAACAAACTGTGTAGTCAAACACTCGGAGTTCCATAGGAGCCACAGTACCGCAGACGAAACGCACCAAAGAACCGGTCAGAACTCTCCAAGCAAGTCGAAATCAGGCAACCGCGAATTGAAACAGACGGAGATTCAACGTAACAGGAATATTACGGAAGGGATACTGCAAAATTCTCCGCAAAACGCCCCCAGCAAGGCAAAGGAATACCTCCAAAACTCCCCCGGGAAGTCGAAGGATCACCATCGCTCCCAAATTGTAGGGATTGATCGTGGAAACACCCCCGAAAAGAAGCTTCAACGAAAGATAGTACCCACGGATAGTCTGTATTCTCCCGCACGGTCCGATTCTTCTAGGCAACAAAGTTCAAAAACAAGTAGTCGTCTTTCTCCACGATCAGAACTCAACTGGGATTCTTCGAAGGACGACACATTGCCACAACTATATTCGCCACCGGAGCACTTGTTGCCGCGAAAACGCAAAGAACCGGATCAGCTCAATCGACCACTCCAGTCCGTTTTGAAGCAGCCAAGATTGGCCCAGGGAACATCACCATTGAAGCAATTCAATCGATCGCCTCATTTTGATACAGCCACATCATCTATGCTTGCTTCTCCTGCTGCTCGTTCAGCTCCTCGAAGCAGTTTCCATCACATGACAAGTGGTACCCCCGATGGATCGCGAGGGAGCCATCGTTCCCGTTCTCGTACTCAAACTATCTTTGCCAGGCCGCATTGGAGCGACTCTTCGCGTAAGCAACGTCTATCCATGCAGTTTGCGGTACATGCGCCCACGTACACCGCACAACCCTTACCAACCGAATCGCGCGATTATGTAGCATGTGGCGATTGTTTGAATTGCCGATTGCCTATCAACTGCGGAGCTTGCTTGCTGTGTAAGAACTCGTTGCATTTTGGCTCTCTGTTCCCCTCGTGCGTGCGACGCATATGTGTATCGCCGGTTTTGCCACCCTTGCAGCGTGTGGCAATGGTGCAATTTTCAGCTACCAAAAGACCCACAACCCCAGTTGGCAGTCCGCCCCGGCGATCGCCCAAGAAGCTGATTGGATCGGGGAACGGTTTATTGGGATCGTTCGGAAAGTACCGAGACAAAGATGAGAACAGCATGGACGAGTCCGAACCGGCTCCGAGTAAAGCATCGGTACAAACTGATGATAATACGGATATTGTGGAGAGCTTGCACCCCGACAGTGACGATGATATCAGTGACTTCTAAATAAATGGAAACGGGCTCGACATTTTGTGGTCACTGCGCAAATTGGCCAACATGGGTGCTGATATTGTATAGTATATGTGTGTTTATTTAATTTATATTTCTTGATACTTGAGATGCTATAACAAATGAGGCCAAGCCCTCTAGGGAGCTAACTCTCTCCGGCTTTTAACATCGAGCACCAAACAAAGGCCTTACTACCATATAGGTAATACTTTTGACGTTTAGAATAGGTGAACAGAGTAAAATGGAGCCCAGGATTGCTTCTTCAGTGCTACTATCGTCAAAAAGAATATACGTACGATCATACCAAATTTGCTTTGCATATTTGCTAAGTTACTTTCTGTGGATGTGAGTGTAGGGTGGTTCATTGATGGGGAGAACAACTCCTCCAATCAACGTTAACGGACTCGGCGTAGATTTTGCGGTACGCGCCAGGTGCGTATCCCGATGTCTGTGAGAACTGAAACCCGATCACCGTTCACTCCGGTTACAATGGCATACTGCGACCGCTGAGCCATCTCAGGAGTCCAGGGACCGGTCCAATGCTTCGGTCTTCGTACCTGGTTCAGAATTTCAACACGATCGTTGACGGCGAAAACGTTTTTGTTTCGCCGGGCCCGTTGCGCTTGTAATTCCTCGCGTAGCTCGTTCTGGCTTATCTGCAGCAGATCGAGTTTTTGTAAGATCTCTTCGATGCGGTTATCAGCCATACTGGCGGTGGTGGGAAAAGCGATCATTTTTGGAAGATTTCGAACACTCCGTCACGCCCGACAATCAATTGTACGCGAGGCAGTGCGCAGTTGTCAACTTCCTACACCGAACAGTGAGCCTCGAAAGCAAAATGCTAAAATGCAAAGTAAAGGAAACTCTGCTTTATAGCTGGATTGTTTTTTTGAGGGAATGAGCTCCTACGGAAACCAACGGGGGACAATTTATTTCTCATCACGACTCAAACTCTTGGCAATAATGATAGTTTTTCCTCCCCAGCTCCCCAGCATCCCCCAAGGCCACCAAATTCTAGAGTGACTATTTCACGATTAGATGAGTTATCACCTTTACTGGGAAGAGGTGATAAAAGCTACGACCGAGTCAGTCGGTGTCACAGTTCTCTGTGAGTTTCGGATGATAAGTGATTAGATAAAAGATGACTTCTAAAGAAGTGTAGATAAATCTTTCCATGCTTGTTTAAGCCCAGCTTTTTGTACCACTTCTACGTAGTACTCAGCCGACGCATGACGCAGGACCCATTTGAACATACTTTTTCCACGCGATGTCATACCAAATCAAACCCAACACGCAACACTAAAATTACTCCAATGGTGTGCTAGTGCTAGCGCAAAATGAAGGTCCAAACCCTCTTCCCCCCTTTTGCATGATTTTATCGTTTTATTTGTTTGAAAATGCATTTTATGAACCCTCTACTCGAGTCTCAGTCGTTCACATGTTCATGGTGGTGGCTGGAAATTGGGACCTGATTGATCCTCACGCGATGCTAGACGCAAACAAGTACTCCGTAAGAGGACCCGGTTTGATAGGTTTGACAACTTCCAATACATGTACCAGGGTACTACCATGAACGTATGATTAATTTTTATGATTGTGAGTGTGAGTTGGACGTTGGAAAGGGGCTTCCAGTAGCTAGGGACTAAATGGACTAGTGACTTACTACTTACTGAAAACTCACACTGTTGGAGGGAAAAAAGTCAGCCCACCTTCTAACATTCAAGCTGTCGTTAAATATATTCCGTGATCTGACGTTTCTCATAAAAAAATGGGGAGACGACCATGACAACACTCAACAACAATAGCTCAAATCTGCACTCGATAAACAATCATGATCGAAAGAAATCTGAAAACGTCGAGACAGGCTACCGAAATATGGAGAATGATTCACTAGAAGACAATCACGATGACTTTAGTTTGGCGCCGAGCATTGCCTCTTCTGTGCTATCGGCAGAAGGTATATACGATCCTACCGGATTTGCTTGCATTTGCTTAGTTATATTTCTCGGTGATATGACACGCGGTGTCTTTTTTCCATCGCTCTGGTTGTTTGTCGAACATTTGGGAGGTTCGGCGGTAACCTTGGGATATGCCGTTGCCGCTTTTTCCTTTGGAAGGATATTGGTCAATCCAGTTTTTGGTAGCTGGTCGCATACAATCGGCTATACGAAAACGCTTCTGATCTCTTGTTCTCTTTTGTTTCTGGGGACTTTGCTCTACGCAGTCACATATTTGGTAGGACGACCCGAATGCTTGCTGGCCGCACAAACGGTTTTGGGAGTCGGTTCTGGTACGTTGGGGGTGTCCCGTGCCTTTGTTGCCGAAATTACTCCCCAACGCGACCGTACGACTTACATGGCTTGGCTGACGGCCATGCAATACGCTGGTTTCACCGTCACACCGATTGCCGGTGCCTTTTTCAACTACATTTTCCGTGATGCCACGGGCTTTCTCAATATGTTTACCGCTCCGGCGTTGTTTATGGGATTTATTGTTCTGGGAACCATTGCCATTCTACTGACATTCTTTCAAGGACGAGTGCGCATGGACCAGATGCCAGAATCCGAAGTTGATGTTCCCCCCAAGAAGAAATCGGAACGACGACAAGAAATCGAGCGTGTCGCGAATGAAATTGTCCCGGTCATTGGCTTATCGATCTACGATTGTTGTATACTGGGGTGTATGCTACTGAATATCAGTACCAAGGGATCCATTGCTGCGTTTGAAACACTGGGCATCAAAATCGCCGAATCGCATTTCGGTTTGCTCTCCACCCGTGCTGGTCTTTGGGTGGGAATTTGCGGTGCTTGTGGTGTCGCCAGTTTGTTGAGTATGGGATATCTGTCTCAGCTGTTGTCTGATGTTCAATTGATTGCGGGAGGAATACTAATCATGTCACTGAGCTCGGCTTTGTTCATGACGTTGAACGAACCCGAGCAATCCCTGTATGATGATTATGTTGTGTACAGTGACGACGCAGCAAATTCATCCTGGAAGTATTGCGTTTCGATCTTTCTCATGTACTCGATAGGATATCCCATCGGGCATACGGCTGTGATTGGTCTATTTTCCAAAGGTAAGACCAAGAAGGAACGAAAAACGAGGCGTCGAAAACGAAAATGTCTCATCAGTATTCTGCTTCCTTCTACGCCAGTGATAGGACGACGACCTCAGGGAACACTACAGGGCTGGTTCGCTTCCGCAGGATCATTGGCGCGCATCATCTTCCCTCTCCTGTCGGGATACATTTTGCACGGGAAGGATGCTCGCGCCTTGTTTGAAATGATCACATTCGTGTTAATTCTCTCTACGGCCTTTGTTGTGTATTCATCCAGGACGTTGACTTTGTTGTCGCACTAATACAAAAGTGATTGTCCTAAAATAATAGTGACGAGCTAGTCTATATTGTTGCTAGACTACAATGTAGACAAGCTGTTGAGAATGTTGCAGCCCAGTTCACTAAATTGTGGAAGACAGTCGTCTTGACGAAACAAACTGTTTAAAGTTCAATGTAGATTTGATTGCAAGCAAACCCAATTCTGTTCCCTTACAATCCCAACTTCCATCGCGCTAAGGCTTCCAAACCTTTGTCGCTCACATCATTCCCAGTCTGTTTCAAGATCGAATGGGCTTCCGCCATGGCTGGAGCAATCTTGGCTTGAAATTCATCCATTTCTTTTTGCTGCATATTTGCCGTTTCTTTCTTCTTTTGCTCAAAGAACTTTTTCTCTTGTTCTCGCATGTATCGATCTTCTTCCACTCGTTCCTGTTCGTGTGTAGTGGGTGAGAGTCAGTGCGCGCCTACGGTCTCTTGCGACGATCAAACAAAGCAGAATTTTCACATTTACGTAAGACGCGACAAGATACCTCGTGCAAACATATTACGATTTTTTCTTTCTACAATCACATACTTGAGCACATGAACGTACCTTTTTCGAATACGTATCGGAAATCGTCAACCAACGAGCGGTGGTCGCCGGAGTAGCCATGGCCGGACGAATCATCATCGACCACGTCGTCGCGACGCGAAGAAGAGAAGTACGGGAAGTCATTAACATGATTGTGAGGAATAAACGTATTTCACTTGAAGAGTAACAATATTGCTTGGGTGTCGAAGGAATGGAGGAATTCAACCACAATAGCACAGTGATGGCTCAATGTGGTGACACGATGATGCGAAGCGATAAACGAGAAAAAAAACACGCGCGGCAACACGAGCGAGGGCAGGCGAGATCCTTTTATCTTTTCTCCATTCTCCATTCTCCCTCTTTGACAGCAGGGAATTTGGAATCTCATAACTCTCGCAAAACCATCGCGAGGCACCGATGCGACGACTTTGGTTCGGTTGGGATTTTTGGATGAAACGGAGTCTCATCACTCATCAACGACTGAATCATCATCATCATCATCATCATCATCATCATCATCATCATCATCATCATCATCATCATCATCATCATCATCATCATCATCATCATCATCACCATCATCATCATCATCATCATCATCATCATCATCATCATCATCATTGCCTTGTTGCGCTTCGATTAAAGTTGCTAGTTAATCATGTCATGCTATTCTAAATGTAGCATGTGATATTTTCATATGTCCCGACAATCTGGGAGTGTGGTGGTTTCGTGTACCCAGAAAATCTGGGAGTGCGGTGTTTTCAATTTTCCAGAAAATCTGAGTGTGCAATCTTTTGATGTGCCCAGAAATCCTGGGCATGTGGTGTCTTCGCGTCCCCAGTCCCCAGTCCCCAGTCAGAAAATCCGGGATCCGGGAGGTGCGTCTGTACCTCGCCCTCGCACATGGCACACGGCACACGGCAATCGAGGCAAGTTCTGCGCAAAACGCCACTGCTTTTTAATTCGATTGCTCTTCGTTTCCTTTATCTATTACCTGGTACCATCGTTCTCTCATTCCTCATTTCATCATATCATTAACATCATGTCTTACAATCACCCTTCGAATTTAAGCGGCCAACCGCCGTCTTCCGGTCAATTACATCACAATAATACGATAACACCCGATACGGCAACATCACACGATGACAACAACCTCTGGAATCATCGAAATCGAATGACTCGTACCTTAGCACACTACGATTTGACGTCCAAGATCGGTTCAGGAACGTATGGAGAAGTGTATAGCGCGTATTGCAAAGATACACAGCAAGTCGTTGCTCTCAAAAGTTACGTCCGCATCTGCATACACAAACTACCATGGGCACCTCGTTGCAACAAATACGAGAAATCAAAATATTGAAACGTTTGCAGCATCCGAATCTGTTACGTTTAATCGAAGTCGTTACCAGTAAAGGTGTTGAGCATTTAGATCCCGAAGATGAACCGCTCGTGCCCTCTTCATCCAAGCCTGACAAGCCGTTGGTAATTGATGTTCGCGAAAAGTACAAGGGAAACTTGTTTTTGGTGTTGGAGTATTTGCCACACGATTTATCGGGTTTACTGGATATTGGTCACCCTTTCACGTCGGTACAAATCAAATGCATCATACAGCAACTGCTGCAGGCCCTGTCGTATCTACATCAACACAAGTACATTCATCGCGATATCAAGAGCAGTAATATCTTGCTGGACAATCATTTTCGATTGAAATTGGCGGATTTTGGCTTGGCGCGGTCCATCGAACCGCCTATCTATCAGTCCGTGTCATCATCATCGTCGTCGTCTTTGGGCGGAGGTAAATCTTCCAACAGCAACAGCAATGACACGCTCTTACTGACCAACAAGGTGATTACGCTGTGGTACAGGCCCCCCGAAATTCTTGTCGGTACACAAGAATATGGACCAGCGGTCGATATTTGGTCGGTCGGATGTATTTTGGCCGAACTTTTTTTAGGAAAACCTCTGTTTCCGGGAAAGACAGAACTGGATCAATTCCAACTTATATTAAATATGATGGGGACGCCAGCGGACGATACTTGGGATTACATGCAAAATCAGTTGAAAAAGGACCCCAAAAGGAACGCGTCAGGAATGACGGTACCAAAACACCTGCCGAATCGACTCAAACTCAAATACGAAAGCAAAATACCCGAATCTGCCTTGGCATTACTAGAACGTATGCTCGAATGGGATCCACGAAAACGAGTTTCGGCAGCAAACGCCTTGCAGCACAAGTACTTTTGGTTGGAGCCAGTTGCACCCCAAGATCCAGCGCAATTAGGACGCATCTTTGAAGATGAAGGTGTGCATTTTCATGAATTTCAAACCAAAAAGAAACGCAAGGAAGCCAAGGCAGCGGCAGAACAGGCCAAAGAAGAAGCGCTGTTGAAAGGACGGACTCCGGACGAAGCGCAGGCTAAGTTCGACAGAGTGTATCAATCACTGATGAAACGCGTGGTGCAGGAAGGATTTCAACAAAAAGAACCAATATCGAAATCAATCTCCGCAGTTGAATTGGCGCTTCCTAACTCTAGTAATTTCAAAAGCAAGCATGGTAATGCTGGTATCAAGAATGCCAGCGTATTGAAAAGTCGCGGCCATTCCGACACGGATCTGTCTCGGGATAGCAATAATAAACGAAATCGCGACAAGTCGTCGAAAAAGCAACAGCGCAATCATCATGATCCGCTTAATTCGGATAAGGAAGAAGGGGAAGAGGACGGAAACAGTCATACAAACAAAAAGCAAAAACGAGACTCCGATGGTCGTCGCAACTCTCGCGAAGGAGACGATGTGTCGCGATCACGCAGTGGCAGTCGAAAGAAGAAGCGAAAGAATCGAGGCGATCGACGCAGGGACTACAAGATCGATCGACCAGTTGATAATGATTATGGTCGATTGAGGGATGGAGATCGCTCGAGAGAGATGGACAGACCGCGCGATATAAATCGCCCAAGGGACAAAGACCGACCACATGACATAGATCGTTCGAGGGATATGGACCGACCACGCGATTTGGATCGTCGTCGTGGTATGGATCGCTTGAGAGACATGGAACCGCCACGAGACATGGAACGTCCGCGTGATATGGATCGTTCGAGAGACATGAATCGACCACGTGATATGGATCGTCGTCCACATGACATAGATCGCTCGAGGGAAACGGAGCACCCACGTGACTCTGACCGGCCTGGATTTAAGGATAGACCCAGAGACATAGACAGGGCGCGGGATATGGACCGCCCACGAGACATGGGGCGGCCTCATGACATGGACAGGGCACGGGATATGGACCGCCCACGAGACTTGGGCCGGCCCCATGACATGGACAGGGCACGGGATATGGACCGCTCACGAGACTTGGCCCGGCCCCATGACATGGACAGGGCGAGGGATATGGACCGCCCACGAGACTTGGGCCGGCCCCATGACATGGACAGGGCGAGGGATATGGACCGCCCACGAGACTTGGGCCGGCCTTATGACTTGGATCGCTCAAGAGACATGGCCAGACCGAAAGACATTCAACGAGAACGATACGAACGTGAGCGCCAGGATAATGGTCGACGTGAACGCGACCGGGACAATGATCCTAACCGATCGAGAAGGGATGAAGACCTAAACCGATTTCGCGATCCTCCACGTAATCCTGATAGTCACTACGGCCCAGGCTCTTCCGATCCTGACCGGCGCGGCTTGGTACGTTCGAACGACCGAATGGGACATCCTCCTTTTGAAGATCCTGGCTATTACGGCAGGCCCATGCCTGGAGGAACGGGCCGCGGTCCGCCACCACCGCTACCACCCCAGCGTGATGGATCTCGACGTAGAGGAAACTATATGGATCCACCACTTCATGGTGAAAGGGGCAGGCGCCGTTAGATCAAATTTCGCCGCTAGAAGTCTCGGTATTCGTTTCTACAAAATGCATCAAGTGCTTATCACACTGAGCATTTATATAACGTTCGTACTTTTGCTGAGATGGAACATTCTCCAACAATTGCAGAGTATTTAGTATTTGCGATAAATCTCTCAATTATTTGCGTTGAATTGTCCCGACATTCACATTAGACTATAATCCCAAGGTGTAGAAGGAACTACGTCACGAATGATAAGTGGTTTCGTGTAATATACTGGTATTCCATTCATGCCAGCGATGATGAGACAGTCACTCGACTATCGTAAAGTTGTTTCAGGATAATAATGTGGGACGGTTCATCATCAGCCGATGGCGAAAACAAGAATTGTTGAAAAAGACCACGATTCGGCTCTGAATGATCGGAGAAATTCCTGAAAATGAGAGACTGTTGCTGAGTTTCGAGGCTAGTTGCAGTTTCGGTGGGTCTCAGTCGCTTCATGCAAAACGGAAATAGTTCTGCATCTACCCTTTGCAGTCTTTGTCGTTTAGTTAGTTATGAAAATCGTTTCCGTTGTTTCTCGTCTTAACTATAGATTCAAATGTAGACTCCCTTTTATCACGACTGGTTTCAGTAATGAAAAATACGTCATTTGCATAAACTTTCGCACTGCCACCATTTCAAACAGGCAACTATCACACGATCTTCGTCTTATCATTTTGTTAGCCTTACACACTATTATAGGTGTATTCCTTTCTTTTTATTAAATAAATAATCAATGAGTAGCAAAACACGTCAGCGTCGAGGCAAGAAACAAACGGCTCCGCCAGAAGCGACCGCCATACGCAACAACGCATCATCAAGTGAACCGCGGCAATCTACAGACGAAAAAACGCTTTCGCAAATCTTCTGGGGACATCCGTTGATTGTCGTACTGCCGTATGTTATGATTCCTTACTTACTTTACCATGCGTATCATTACGTCCTTCTGCAACGCCCCGAATTGCTCAGTCCGTTCGCGACTCTCCGACCCGCTCTAGCGATCACCGAACCTCGACAAGTATTAATCGTCGGAACGATGAGCAGCGGAACGACGCAAGTCGCACACGAACTATCGACTCACTTCGGGTTGGAAGTTCAGCACGAAGTTTCCGACTCGACGTCGTACTTTTGTCGGGATGGAACCGTTTCGTGGTTTCACGGCATCCGTTTTCTGTCTCCACCCGCCTCGATTGAGCGGATGGCACCCCTGTGCGTCAATTTTACCCAAAACATGGGCTTTCATCCCCGCATGTATGCGGCGCAATCGTGTTCCTCGTGGCAAACTTGGTCGGCGTGTTGGATGAAATCCTGTTTTGAAGTGCTGCAACGCGAATGGGGTTGCACGCAACGTCCGAATCATCACTGCGAAACACCGTTTAGGGTCACCTTGTGGCAAGTGCGACATCCTCTGCGGACGATGGAATCGTTGACGGCGAAATTTTGTAATGGCAAATCGGTACATCCGTCTTTAGTGACTTTTGTGGAGGCCTTATTTCCCTCCAAACAAAAACCCAACACGTGTCTTGAATGGGTGGCTTACTACGTGTTGGAATACAGTCAAGCCATGTTACTGGCGCATCAACGAGGGGACATTGTTCATTGGTACCGTGTGGAAGAAACATCGCCATGTCAAGTCGCCGCCCTGGCGGGATTTCTCAATGATTCATCAACGGTTCCTCAAGTCGCTCAAAAATGTCGTGACAACGAACTGCTGCAGCAGCCCATGATCTCGACGCAGTACAAAATCAATCAGAACGTCACTCTCACCATGTCAGACTTTTCAAACGAATACGCTCGACGAATCAAGAAACTGATACAAGCACTGGGATACACGGAAGACTTTAAGTAGCAACGATTGGTTATAGGAATGAAAAGACAAGTTGTAGAGATGTCAGTGCTATCAATACAAGTATGGGTAACGATACATTTCGATGATTATCTTGACCCCGGACAACGCAATGCGCTCGTCTTTGGCATATTCAGCGCCGAATCTGAGTAAAAAGAAGGTAACGAATCAATTCTTCATCGGAAAGGTGACTGTATGGCAGGCTAGATTGTCTTCCGCGCTGAATCAAGTCAAGTGCGGCTAGGAGAATTGACTGGATCAACGGATTCACTGCAGGCCGAGCACAGAATACGGTTTCAGTGATGGGTCTATCCAACGATTGCAGAAGGGCCAGCAATCGCCTCTTATCAATGTGAGAATTCAAATGTGCGACTTGGTCATTCGAGAATCTGTTCAGTATTGTGTCGTGGATCGACGACAGGGAGGCAGATGGGCCGTTCAGTACGCTGTCCAGGCTGGAATGGTCAACGAACAGAGTATTCGGATGTCCACCTTGACGTGGTACGTTCAATGGATTTCTATTCTGAGATCGTAACACATCTAGATTTGGTTCATCGTTTCCAGTACCCAGAACGTGGCCCATTTTTGTCTGCCAAAACTCCTCCGCTACGCACTGCGCAGGCGAGATATGGTCACGAGGGAGTGAAGCAACCCGACACTCCGAGCCCAAGGCAATAAGGCTATTCGCTAGATTCGTTTTAGTTTCATTTGTCATGCTATCGCCTGTCTCTTCTTGCAAACCATTGATGTCGTACATTTGTCCCGATGTAAGATTTTTCAAGAGATTTGATTTTCCTCGTTGAAAGAGAGGATGGCGATACACGATCCAGTCCATTGAAAACTCTGCTCGCACCGATCTTTCAAAGCCCCAACGGCTCAATCGCCGTACGAAACTAGAAAACCTGGCGTTTGGGAAATGCTGGCCCATTATTCGAGCTTCAAAGCTCTCTTGTTGGATAGCGAAAACGATTCCATCTTGTGACCATCGGATGGACATGTAGTTTCTATCGTTGTCGAGTATGTTCATCAACTTGTGTGTGGATACGGTGAGAAGACGAATGATTTATGCAAACTGGTTGCACGCAAACCGTATTTCTCACCTTTGATGGAAATGTTTCTTCTTCTTTGTCATCTGGCGTCACGTCCAGACCTCTAGCTTTCTTTATGTTGGTATCCTCTACTTCTTCATTGCTCCGTTGTCGCTTTCCCGACTTCATGCTCTTTGACTCTGTAAAGATAACAGCGTGTAAGGTCGGGCTTGATCCTCGATGAAACATTTATCGTACTCCTACCATAGCATGAGATTCTTGTCTCCATTTGCCGATGTTTTAGATGTTTGTCGATACACTGATGCCGCTGGAACCCTCCGCAAATTTTATAATGGCTTTTCCGCAATATGAACTTTTTGCAAACTTCCAGCTGAGCAAGGTTCTCGCTTGGGACTGGACAACAACGGATAGCTGACCACTTCCTATTTCGAACAGCCCCCGTCCGGTTTCTTCGTCGATTCGCAAGTGGGTTGCTTTGTTCAGCTTTGTTGTGCGCTTTACGCTTCGCGCTTCCTCTTCCTTATACTGTTAGAAATTCAGTGAAGTTTGATATTCCTTATTCCTTGAACTGTTTCCCAGTACCCAGAAGTCGAAGTTTGAAAGCCAGAAGACGAAAGTCCAAGAAGGAAGTATATGTGTTTAATTTGTAAAATAAAGTTATTTGCGTATTGCGTGTAATAGGAGAGAAGAATAAAAAGACAGAAAACCAAAAACGAACAGCTGCATCTCATACAAATAAGTATACAGTCGGGCCGCCACATATTACTCCTCAGTCACACGAAGAACAGAGAACATATACCACCGAACGCCGAGTTTTGGAGCACTACTGGTAGTATAAAACGGGTGTGACTATTAACGATCATGTGGGTGGTTTTCCCGGTTTATCTCGTGTCCAGAAATAGTCTACAAATCGCACTGAGTAACAAAGCAGCAATTACTTCACAATATTACATAGAATGAAGTTTATTTGACGTAGAAGATAAACTAGTTGATTGTTAATTCCTTATCCAATGTTCCATGGAACGACGAGGAACGATCTTCACCAACATCGATATAGTCAGCAGTAGACAGTAGACAGTGGCCATTGCCATTCCATATTAGAAATTACTTTAGTCTACTCCATTATCGGGTACAAAGTCCTCTGTTTACAAAGGCGCGGTGTCCGTACAGGGTGTGAAAACGGGTGTGACTAGTGACGATGTAACGATTAATTTGACTTAAAGACTGAATACCGATGCGCATCTAAGTGAGAAACTGTGTGTGTCACGTCGGTTCCAGGTGTCTGGGTCACAGGTGTGACGCTGTCCCCTTGCGGGAAGGGCGAAAAACAAATTCCCTTGAAGGGGCTACCTGGTAGTAACCTATAATGCCATTCAAAGTCAAGATCGCAACGAAAAACCAGGAACCAAGAACCAAACTAGGAACCTACCGTAAAACCTAGATTTGATTCGCTAGTGACTATTGACGGTTAACGACAAGTGGATACGATACCAAAGGATTCGCTTTTAACGCGGGAGTTTCTAGGTCCTTTGAGGTCGTTTATAAATTGTATTTTCAAGACGCAGCACGATGCGCAACATGAAAAATAGAGGATAAAGATGGTGAAATCATGAAAGCAGAGAATAAACTCACCCTTACATATCTCAGTCTTCGAGCTGGACTGGAACGGTTGCGCTACCTGCAGGATGACAATACAAAATCAGCTAGTGTAAAGCTTTGTGCATTTTAAGCAGACTTAACGCTTCGAAATGGCTTG
The DNA here is from genome assembly GCA_030295235.1 of Fistulifera solaris. Taxonomy (NCBI): domain Eukaryota; phylum Bacillariophyta; class Bacillariophyceae; order Naviculales; family Stauroneidaceae; genus Fistulifera; species Fistulifera solaris. Next base: position 53,087 of record AP026158.1, on the reverse strand, counting down.
GCATAATCAAATAAGAAACTGATATAGCCTAGCTTAGTATTAATGATCGATACAACGCAAGGTAGGTTTCAACATTAAATCCTTTACTTTGCACCTTGCCAGCTCGGAGCTCCGCTACCTCCCCATGCTTGATTGTTGGGCCATGCACCGCCCGAATTGTTGGGAGCAGGTTGAGTCGATCCACCCAAGGGCTGGCCAAACTGTTGAGTGGGGTGGTGACCGCTAAAGCCACGGTTTCCTCCCTTTTGCCTCGCTGTTGATCGTTTCCTTCGTTGTTGTTATTCGGATTGAAGCCGCCTCCATATCCACCGTGTTGCTGTTGCATTGCGTACGGATCCTGCATACCACCGTATCCACCACGTGCAAAATGATCGTTGGGAGGATATCCCATGGTGTAGGGCTGGTAACCTTGCGGGTTGTACTGCTGTTGTTGCTGTTGCTGCTGTTGGTTCGGTAAAGATGCCTGTTGATTCTGACCTTGGCCGTATTGGTTATTGTTTCTTCCACGGTAGCCTCCTCCCGACTTCGGGTAAGAACCGCCGGCGCTTTCATCATACAGGGGATATCCGGACGCCGACTGTCCCATGGCTTGAGGGTATCCAAATCCAGCAGCACCTCCGAATTGCGCACCATATCCATAGTTGTAACCTAATCCACCTGCCGCTTGATTCATATGGAACGCAGCTTGGTGGTGTTGATTGTAGTACATCGCCGGGTTGCCGTACATGTTGTGCATACCCGGAGGTTGGAGAGGTCCCGGACCGGCATTGCCGTTCGAGTTGGCCGCCGTGGAACTGTTGCCAGAAGACGGAGCTGGTTGTTGGGATCCGTACAGACCACTGGGCGGAAGTGGCTGCGACTTCGGGGGCCCCAATCCGGGTGCGCCACCATCTTGCACAAAAGCATTGCCAGCATTGTAGTCGTACATGCCACCCATGCCGGGGGCAGGGTAAGGACTGTATCCTGTTTGTGTGTGAAACACACCTGGAGGCATAGAGCCCGGAACCATTGAGCCAGCAGCGTTGACATCGATGCTCTCGGTATGCGAATGAACTTCCGGAGCTGAGGCACTACTGGCCGCGGCGGCAGCGGCAGCTGCTGCGGCCGCATTCAAGGAGGCTTCTTCGAGCTTGTCTTCCAATTCGTGAGCGAGCATGGCATTGGGAGGCATGGGTGGCATTCCACCAATCGAAAGTCCTGGAGGAGGACGCGCGGGTGAAGGTCCCGACGTTGTTGCAGCTTCGGCGTTCATTTTCGGTGCCGACGACGGCACATCGGCATCCACAAAGGAGCCAAATCCGAAATCTAAATTGTTATCATCGTCATCGTTGGCGGTATCCCAATGTCCCATATTCAGTACGTTGGTGCGTTCCTTCGGTCGCTGCTGTTTCGGTTGAGCGACGGGAGGAGGAGGAGCCGTACGTACAGGAGAGGGCGGAGCCGCGGGTTCAGCAGGAGATTGTGTCCAAGCGTTGGGTGGGACAGGAAGAGAAGAGGGCATGGGAGGTTCCGAAGTAGCTGGAGGTGCAGGAATGATCGGATCGACTTGAAGACTTGCCGTAGCGGCTTCCAGTGCCGATAAATCCGGTTCCGGAGCCTTAGGTGGAGGTGTTGGTTTCGGTGCCTTTGGTTTTTCCTGTACAGAGCGAATCAAATGTGCGGATCCTTTGGTCGCCCAAACATTTCCGGGAGGGCCTCCGACCGCCACAGATATCGGAGCTGGTTCTGATTTCGGTAGAGAAGGTGCAGGTGGAGTAATCGCCGAAGGTGTTGGTAGGACAGGGGTGGTAGCAGGTTCTTTTGCCGCCGATTTTGGTTTGGGTTTTCCCCAAGCTCCATCTTTCGACTTGGGCGGAAGAGCTGGCTTTGAATCGGCTGGAGGAGCACTTTCTGGGGCAGCCGCCGCTTCTGGAGCTTTGGATGCATTCATTGCCACCGCGGGTTCGCGTCCCGAAGATTTCCCTCTACCTCCGCGTCCTCCTCGACCTTCACTTCTTCCTCGACCAGCTGAAGGAGTTGCATTATTATTAGTCTCGCGTCCACCACCGCGACCTCGGCCGCCTCCCCGTCCTCGCAACGGAGCGGGAGCCGAGTTAGCAGCCGCTTTGGTGCGATTGACATTCGCCCATTCCTCTTCTACAGGTTTCACGGGTTCCGACCACCATATATCCAATTGTTGCTGAATTTTTTCTTCATCTCCTTTCAAATCGGCAACGAGTTGTTCTAAATCTTTGACGCGATGTTCGGGACAAGCGCCTTTAAGCTTTTATTTGTAAGAAAAGGAAGGGTTTCAGAAAAGATCTTTTGTTTAACGTACAAACGACAGTGATAAAGTCCCACACAACCGAAAAAAGCAAAATGCCCCTCGCAATCACTTACACTGTTGAATAACTGTTTGTGTTCTGGTTTTCCGGACTTTGAGGATCGTAAATTGTTGCTGCTTCTTCCTGGCATACTATTTAGTTTCTTTTTAATTTGAAATACGTTAACAAGGAGTAATATTAGTTTCTATTTTCTTACTACTTCTCGTTGCTCCCGACCGCCATGCCGTGGTTGCGGTGCAAGCGAGAAGCGAGAGGACGCCAAGCCAAGGATCTTTTTCGAAGAAACGGTGTGATGGACGGGCGACATACATTGAATATTGTCGTACGACGGACGGTCAAGTAGATGATGAGGGATGAGAAAAGAGAACGACTTTTATCATGGATACAAGTAAATATTCGAGCACGGCTATTGAGGAGCGCAATGAAAAAGATTGATCAATCTTGGTTAGTAATAAATGAAACATTATTTGACTACATCCTTTGTAAAGAATGACGAAAGTGGCTCAAAGCCTGGCTCAGTCGTGACAAAAGGTCGCCCAACCTCTTCGACCATAGGTCATTGGGATTAGAAGGATCCACCGGAATTTCGAACGGAATACGCGAGACATGCATCAACACGGTTTTCGGTAATTTAGTCATTTTTGATCAACAGAAATGGATTAACGGACAAAGAGCTTATCTTCTGGTTTGGAAAAATTAGGGTTCATGACTGAAAAGCAGTCGTGACAAAAGGTCGCCAACTCTTTTATTTGATAGCGAATAGCATCGAATACGATTCACAGGAAAATCCGAGTATTTTCATCGGGGTATGCATTGAATATCGAATGAAGTATCTTTAGTTTACTAAGTAAGCAGAGCGGAAGCACGGGCTCAAATTACGTTTTAAAGACATATTCATGCATGGATATGAGTCTTATTCCTTCTTGTCTAAATCAGTTGTATTAGCAGCTCCCCCGCACCATAAGACGGTAACAACTGCGGAGTTGCTTGTATCTTGCGGCTCTAAACCGTGGTTGTGATCTGTTATAGCTTTAAACAAAAGAAGTAAGCCTAGTTAGCATAAATTGAACGCATGAAATGCAGTCGTGACAAAAAAGTCCTCGACACTTTCGGTTTGCCAGGTAGAGTGCATGAAGATGATACAGGTAGTGATCCTCAAGATTTTCTACCAATAAGCGAGGCATCTTTTGAATGCAGTGATCAATGTCGGAGATATCATTGCCGGGTATCATTGCTTGTCGATACGGTGCGAAAAAGATGCACGCACATTCATGGATCCAGATACAAGTACCTTGTATCAGATAGGAGAGTTCGGCATTCGGCATTCGGCATTCGCTCGAAAAGATCCGGTGGGGAACATTCCGCACTAATTAGGGTTTGCACTTTCGACTTTCGACGCCAGTGCATGACGCCTGCACACATGAAAATGATCCGATTATCGCGTGTCTATTTCAAAGAGGCTATTTCGTTTGAGGTTTATTACAAAAAGTCAATCCCCCAACGGATAAGTACAATTCTTGTCTAATCTTGAATGCCACAGTGAATGTCATAGTCAGAATTTTCCAGAAAGCCTGGCGCTGGATCAACGGTCTTTTTTGAACTCCCGCGCAGAGCTGCTTAGGCGCACCACGCGCATGTTTTCCAGAGTTCCGATGTCACCTAACAAATTGCTGCCAGGAAGACACTTCACGACGAATGCATTTATAGACAATTCCCGGCACATCTATGACCCCCATGGATTGAAAAATTGAAGAACAAGGTCATCGAAACCTCGGCGGAAGCTGAAAAGATCCACCGTACACCTCTCGTCGCATAATCATCTCTCGTCTCTCAACTTGACGCCCATTTTTTTGCTTCAACAAACGAAAGAATGATTTCTAACAAGACATTCGCCGCCGCCTCTTTGCTACTACTTGGAAGCATGGCGACCTTCATGCTCTCTTCGCAACATCAAGATCTTTCGCCTGTTTTGTTCAGTCGTCAGATGCAAGGTTTCAAAGGAGACCACGGTGACCACACTGATCATGGTGACCACGGTCACGATGGAGGCGATGTTGCCGAAGTGGAAGAATTGGAGATCTGGGAAGGTGCGTTGGAGTTGTGTTGACAAATTCTGTTGAATATGCGCAAGATTCAAGCTCGAACTGATCTTTCATCACTTTCTTCTTCCTACAGGCGATTGGTACGGTCCTTACAATCATGCCGAAGGCGAATGGCGTGTCTTTTGGATCCCCATGAAAGGCAACGAGTGCTGCTGCAACACTTGGTCCGACTTTGCCGGAACGGACACCGACTTGTTCTTGACGGACGATCCTAACTATGTCTTGGATCCGAACTGGGCGGGCTGGGACCGAAAAGCCACGGAAGCCGGATCAAAGAGACTGCGACCATCCGCAAAAGCTCCAGCGACTGGAAGTGTTACGCGGCTGTTTACGGTGTTGTTGATACCAACCGTGCTGGTATCAAGTGCATCGATGTGACCATGGGCGGGCGTGAAGACATGGGCAGCCCCGACTGGGCGCTTTAAGATGTTGGATTTCTCGTTGCTTTCCTCTGCAAAACTTATGGAAAGAGACAACTGTTAAGTGAAGTCAGTCTATATTTATCTTCTCTTTAAAAAATAATGATCTCACTCTAGGATATAGTGTAGGTCTGTATTCGTCTTCCATTTTGATGAAAGAAAAGGACTATCAACGTCGACACAAGGAATCACAATTTGGAATGTATATTCCAATGTTATAACGTTCACGATGTCGTTCCTTTTACTATCAACGGTATTCGAAACACAACATCTCGGTTTTACGTGCATTTTAATCTCCAAGTGTAGGCGTGACACCACGACTGCCTTTTAGTCATTATCAAACTATGGAAAACGATTGCAACGACGGCAACAGTTTGTCTAGGACCAAAACTAAAATGTGAGTCAAACTAATGGCATCGTAAAAATCGTTCCTGACTATCAGCTCTAATCGGAACGCAGCATCTCGATTATTTGCGTTAAAAGCTAATCGAGGGTGCATTGCAAATCAATCAAGAATCTATGTACATAGACACCATTATTCCAAGAGTCTAATAGGTAAGACACTCCGACAGACCCATGACTTCTGTGGCTGCTTGAACTTCTTTATAGCAAGCTGTTGCTTCCGCTTCGCTAATCGATAGTGAAACCCTTGGTTGATCAGAACAAACCCACCAACGATCACTCTCCGACAGCTCCACTTCACTCACGCCTATACCCAAGGGTGATCCTGTGACGAACAAACTCGACGTAATAGAATTAGTATCCGACAGGCAGGTCAAGTCATTGGAATTCCAAGGATTTATCCCAGCAACGACTTTGCTCCAAACGCTTTCTGGGCGATTGCAAGGACACAAGGCTTCGGTGTGACACACTCCTTTCGCCGTACAGCATTTAGCACCGGCGCGCGATCTGACCGGGTCTCCATTCTCGGATGTCATACAACGAGGGAATTGCGAACCGCAGCCGTAATCGGCAAAGCCAAATCGATAATGCAACCTCGAATAGACTTTCACACATGCTGCGCAAACATCACCCGCCGCACGGGCTCCGACTTCTCGTTTCGTCTTGCTGTTAATGCAAATGGGAGTTTCCCGTGAGCATCCTGCATCAACGCCTCCGTAGGCAGCTGTATTCGTACACTGGGGCAATGCGGGCAGACACGTATCGCCGCCCAAACCAAGAGGTGCATTGCACAGGGGCGTTTTTGAAGAACATCCCAGATCGTTAAACACATTCGATTCAACGGTATTGATGCATTTGCCGCATTTGTTGCCGGCGACATTCGCTGCTGGTTCATTTCTGGTGGACGAGACGAGACAAATGGGTCGCGCTTCATCGCAACCTTGATCGATACTGCCATGAGGAGCCGTGTTGACGCATTCTGCAAGCTTCCGACGCAGCGAGGAAGTCTCTTTCGAATAAGCAATGTTGATCATCGAAAGAAAAGATATCAAGCGCAGCATTTTAGTTCTGAATTTCATTTTGTATCCTGCAGATTGTGAATTAATGGAGACTTCCCGTTACATATACGAGACGACGACTCAGCTGTTTGCTTTTGACACCAATCGATGATCAAAGAAGGTCTTGTACACGCTGAGAGGCAAGTTGTGAATTGCCAACACCGGGAAAATTGACCTCATTTTCGTTAAAAACGAATGTGTTCAGCTGATGAGTTTGGTTTTGCTTTGTTGCGTGTGTTTGTTAGTGTTTCTGGGCACGAGGAGCGAGGAGTCACGAATCGAAAATATTTATTGAAAAGGAACAATTCTCTACAAATCTTGCCGTAAAGTCGTGTCAGTACACCAAACAAGATGCCAAGGACTCGAATCAAGTAATCAATCAGAAGGGCACTAGTAATCGAAACTGCCGATAGTGTGGGGCACAAGCCTTTGATGCCGTCCGACGTTCGAAATCAGGGCTTATGAATGACGTGGCAATCTGCAAGGCGAGGATAAGGATAAGGATCAATTTTACAGCTCACGACGCTGATTCGTTGTTGATCTATATTCTCTCAAAGGTTGTCTCCATTGATTTAAGTTCATGATGCGAATAACGTCCCATGCCAAGGTTAGACCTGAGTTTCGAACCTCGTTAGGAAAGAGCAGTGTGCTTGCCTTTCAAAAAGACACTGCTTCGACAGATCGTCGCGGTTTGTGTAGCACCGTACTGGATTGACGCGCTTCAATCCTAAAGCTCTCTTCACGAATTTCTAAAGCAAGTGACAACAAGGTTCTGAGCGGTCGAAATCCCGTACCCTTGAATTCCAACATAGATGGCGTCGACGGTTCGGTCGTTGCATTGCCTGCGACTGCGGTTTCTACAAGCAACAGGAACCATAGAAACCCCGCTAGATTTCAATCGACAGGATTCGGTATTGCCACCCGATTCACTCACGCAGGAATCGCTGTCGTCGAATTGCGGAGCTTGATCGTATTCCATAAACAAATCCACATCGCCTTCTTTATCGCCCGATAAGTTGCAGGTCACTTCGCAAGTATTTGTCCGCAACATATACAGCTGCTTTTGCCTTGGAAACAAGTCAATGGGATTTGACGGAACGTCTAGTTGAAGTTGAATTATTTCATTGGCAGCAATGCCCCCATCTCCCAGTCGGTAAAACTCCCACATGGCCAACATGGTTTCTTTTTGTCCTGCCGTGAACTCGTACATACATATATCATCCGAGTAATCCATGAAATTAAAAATCGGATCCGCACCGGTGCTCGTGGGACACGAGTCGGGTCGTGTCAACTGAGGCGTGCACCCCCGATACGGATCTCTGGTTTTGGCCGTATCCAAAACACCGTCGGATGCAAAGCAGCCTCCGGCAAAGGTATGCGGTAAACCAAGCCAGTGTCCCACCTGAGCGGTTTGCGAGTATAAAGCAGGTTGAGAATGAACAACGATTCGACGAGAAGTACAGGAATCACCAACATAGTATCGTACCTCGTGCACCAGCGTATCACCTTCTCCAAATCGCCCACCATCTCCCGGAAGTGTATCGAATCCCACAACAACACCATCTAGTTTTCCGTTCTCATTGAAAGGAAAGGTAGCATACCCCAGAGATCCATTTGGAAAGTCCACAAAGTACGCGTTGAGTACACGTCGGTCCCCCAAATGCAAGGCTTCTTTCATCGGGGCTTCATCGATGGATTTGGTATGCGTGAACCAGTCGTCGTTTTCCGTGCGAATGACACACACGTTCGGAGCCGTCACCTGCGTTCCTACGGTCGTATCGCCCGTAACGACACCGCCCACGAGTTCCGCCATTTCGAACGTAATTTGCGTTTCCGTGGAGCATAAACTGTCGACTATAGCGCTCGTACACCATGCCTGTGCCGTATCACAACACGAAGACGCCGTAAAGGCTTGGTTGAGATGATCTAAAGTCATTTGTAGTTTTTCATCCGTCAACGGGGCCCCACCTGTAGCATACAGAGTGTGAAAACAAACCGGGACGACAATCGGCAAGGACGTTCGCTGTGCCTTTGGTGTGTTTCGAAAGGCGGCAACGGCTGTAATGATAGCATCTTCACCTGCTTTACCGGGATCTGTCGTCTCACATCGATCCGTCGATTGCAAGTGACGAAGATGCTCAATGTAGTGATGATGCTCAGAATGACACTCAATACCCGAGATTGTCACGATTGCGGTGAGAAAAGCACATTGAATGGCGGCAAAAGTCGGTCGATGGTGGCTCATTTTCCCACGATAAACCCGAACTGCGGTAACTTTCTCTCTCTCTCTCTCGTAGTGGGTTGGTTTTTATTTGTTTCTACTAGAATGCAAAAAAAAATATTGAAAGCTACATTCATTTTCCTTCACGCGAAAGCTATTTGCGCTGGCAAAAAAATGCCACCAATGTGAGAGGTGCACCGACACCGAGACACTCCGTCTGCATTCCGTACAAAGTATGACCTTTTTACCAGGACTCGTACTTAAATAATTCCCAGAGTATTCTTTTTTTTGTACTTTCAATTCCGTTGAGGTGTCGTACTTTAAAATTTTAGATATCATCATTGCTGCCTACAAAATTGTGTTTCCACACTCATGTGTACTAATTGAAAGGGCGCACTTTCCCAACAATCTTCTTTCGTCTCGATTTGACGCTTCGCGCCATCGCTAAAAAAAAGAAACGATACCCCCAGATCCGTTTTCTTGGATCGGCATTTTGTATCGTGATTGGCAAAAAGACGTTCCTTTTATTCCATAAAATTCACCTCATTCGATTGTGAAACCCCAATAATCACGCCACCCTCCATTAAACTGACGAACACAAGTCAAGTAATTCAACTTTATATCATGGCCAAACTTGCGGCGGTGTTGTTCTCACGCAAGCGAAAGCGAGACACGGAAGAATACGAAAAAGAAAACAAGAAACATGCTTCCGATGATACTGTTACCATCACGACCGTGGGTGAGTCACCCCGCTACGAACTGACGAAACGCAGTAAAACGATCCGATTTTCGACTGTGCACATTCACGAACATCTACTCGTGCTCGGCGACAACCCGGCCGTCAGTCGAGGTGTGCCATTGACGTTGGCTTGGGAGTCGTGCTATTCGAAAGTGTATTCCATAGAGGAATATGAAAAACGACGACAACCGAAACGACGACAAAATTCACTTCCCAGTGCGTATACGCCTCAACAGCGTGAAGCAATCGCCAAACTCAATGGCTCCTCGAAAAAAGCAATTCAATCTGCTGGTGTTCACGTCAAAGAGATTCAACAATCACGAGAAGAGGCCGAATGGGATACTGTTAAGAGAGGAATGTGGGAGCGACTTCGTCAAACACCGGCAATCGTTGCCCGCTTTCGGCTGTAGTGTCGACTGTTTCTCATAGCGTGGTGGACGGAAATCAGAAAAAAATACCTTTGCGGATCGCTAATGCTGGATCAAGCGTGCAACGTATATTCAAGACACAAAAACTGATTATAGTTTGCGGTTTCTATATTGATATTTTTACTTAGTCGAAGGAGTGAATGTTCAAAAATGTAATCAAGTCATGCATAGCGGAAGTGTAAACCAAAATTCTCGGGGGCGTTCTTTCAATTCAAGCCGCTGGGTTGTAACATAGAAACGAAGGAGCTGGTACGTGTTGCTTCCCAGTGAACGACGAAATCAATGGTCGCGGACGTACTGGGGAGTCGCGTTGCTTCACTATCTCTTCTCCTGTATTGGCTACACAATGACAAGCTTGTGACTGGTTGTGAAGTAAAGAAATCGAAAGCAGCTGGATGTCTTTCGCTTTCATAACTTCGATCTGCTTGTAGTAAAATAAACAGACGTCCGGTCGTTTGCCGGCTTGTGATGGACTCACATTCATATCTTGTCCATGTTGGTTGTAGATCGCAATTGAGGTTTCTCGTGTACAACTATAGTCACCTCCGTAGAACGACAAGTCTTCATCGTCTTCAGAGGAATCATCTCCGACATGTAAAGAAGCTCGGTAGAGCATGTGCTCGATCTCGGCTTTTGACAAGGTGAGTTTGCGCTGTAAAACGCTGAGACCTTGATTGAACGTCTCCAACGCCTCATTGTAGCTATGGCGTTCCATGAGAGCAACTCCCATGTTGTTTAGTTTAATGGCTGCATGGATATTCTTCATGTTTATTTTCAAATTATGGTTCGTTTCGAGTCTTTCAAGCGGACGAGATGTAGTTTTATGGATGGTGTGAGATTGCCCCTTGTTCAAGTCTTTTTTGCTTCGAGCCCTTTGATCTTGGATGGACGGCGAAGTGGGGGGAAGACTACCAGGTAGTAGTAGGATAAGGACTACGAGGATCTCTCTGACCAAGTGTTGTTCTGTGCTGGTGACGTGGTATGTCATTACTGGATGGATCAATACTGTGGACTGCCATCGCAATACCGTTTCGAGAAAACGTTATGGACGACTTGAAATAGCCGGACTCGGTGTAACCAGTCAGCAATCATCGTCATTTCGAGAGTACAGATGATTCCTTAGTTCATCGTTTCCCGTACCAGTATCCTTGGAAGTCGGAACAAGGGACAACTTCGTACCTTGGTCCTACATTTTAGACTTTAACCCTACAGTGCCTGTCTCGATAACTTATTTTAGTTGTGGTTCTGACTTTGGAGTCTGAGTTTTGCTTCTTGTCCTCCGTGTTCCTGTTTGATGGTGCCAGAAGCATCCCAGAAGCACTGGGAACTTTTCCACCAGCGCAGAGAGCAGATGCCATCTTTACTGCGTACTGGTACCGGTACCGTGCCTGGTACGTACTGGTAATCGAGCCAGGTACGGTGGCGGTAACCTCTCGAAAAGTCCTCTTTCCTTTTGAAACTTTCTGCTTCCCTCGCGCCGTGCTTCGGCTTGCTTTCCCGCTCCGCACTTTTTACGCAGTAAAAGCTTTCGACAACCATCTTCCACACAACTCTCACTGGTCGTTAAGGAAGCCTGACGCGTGAAAGACATGCGCTTCGATTTTTGATCCGGTCGTCGTTAGATACCTGGAACGGCAATTGACTTGACAAATAATTACGTGTCCGCGTTGCACACATTCCAATTATTCGAAGTTTTCAATTTGTTGTCAGTCATTGTCAGAATGGATTGGGCATTGCAATGCTTCTGAAACTATTGGAGTGAAAAGAGATGGATCTCACAAGCTAACTGAACGCACAGAGTTAACTTTGCAGGTTTATACAGTCTATCTCGCATCCGTGGTATCGTGGAAACAAGGAATGAAAATATTTCTACATTCTGTATTGATGGAAACATAGAAAATTCTGCTGAAGGGTGACGCAATGCTCAAAAGATTGTTCAAGCTTACCAGCCTAGTTCAATCAAACGGAAAATAGCGCATAATCATACCTTCATGACTGAAATTCAGTCGTGGTAAAGTTGATACAACACTTGGGAATTATAGTAAAACTACAATGTACTCCGAGTACCATGAAACGAAAAACGGTACGCCGAAGAAGCTCGTCCACATTTCCGAGTTTCGAACGTACCTCGTACTTAGGACAATACAGCACAAAGGAATGTGATAAAATCGACCTCGCAATGCGCGTTGTTATTCTTGTTTGCCGTAGTCGTGTAGGTTGAATTCCTACCAATTGACCAATGGTAATAAGGAATACCCATCATTGTTGATCCTTTCAAATCAATATTATGCGTTTATTTCCATTCGTAACACTTTCTTTACTCTTCTTTGCATCTGTGGCGCACGCCTTTACGGGGCAATGCCCCAGCGGAGATTCGTTTACGTGTCCTGTTTGTGACGGAACGGTGACCATTCAAGTTGAGGATTGTTTGGAATGCGATGGGTTTCTACAATCTGATTTGACTCACGATCGATGCTTCAATCGTCGTCTCTTCAATATCGGAGCGAAACGAGACGATGATAGTCATTATCATTACTGGTGGAATGATATTGTGGGTGCAGTAATCTGGTTTATTACAGCAGGTATTGCGATTTCCTGTGGTGTTGGAGGTGGAAGTGTTTACGTTCCCATGGGGATGATTGTACTGCAATTTGCTCCCAAGCCAGCTTCCGGACTCTCGCAGGCTAGTATCTTTGGTGCTTGTGTCGGTGGTTATATTTTGAATTGCAAGAATTTCCACCCAGAAACGAAAATTCGTCATGATCCTGGGGTCGGAGAATTTCAGCCTCTCCAAGTTGAATTAAAGAGCAAACGAGAAGAACAGGAATATCTTGATCGAGGTGGTGTCTTTTACACGCGTCCGGTGATCAACTACAGCATGGGACTCTTCATGTTGCCGCTGCAAATCGCTGGAGCGGTGTTGGGGGTAATGATTCAGAAACTTTTGCCCAACTGGCTTTACTTGTTGACGGCAGCAGGATTACTCATTATGGTCTGTTATTTGACTTTTGGAAAATATAGAAGTACTGCGGCAAAAGAAAAGGCGAAACGCATGGAACAGGCCGAACAGATTGAAGATGATGCCACGCCGGATTCAGATCCCAACGAAATAGATCAATCCGTTCAAAAAGTTCTATTCCGCAGGAAGATCCTCACATGGAAACCCGCATTGAGTATCTAAAAGAAGACATGCGACAATATCCTCTTGAAAGTATTGCTGCAGCCTTTGCATTATGGTCCGGCTTGATTGTTCTGAACTTGATGATTGGTGGAAGAGGAATGGAGTCGGTAATAGGACTCGACTGTGAGTCTTCCGCCTACAACATTCTCGTGGCCTGTCAGTTTGTGTGGCTGCTTTGCTTTGCTGTATTTTACGGCTACAAGTTGATGAGGTCCTACAATGCGCGCAAGGCTGTCAATTATCCCTTCTTACACGACGACGTTGTGTGGAGTTACTCCTGGTTGTACTTTTACGGAGGTTTCGCCTTCTTCGGTGGAGCGATCGGTGGTCTCATTGGGGTTGGTGGTGCTCTTGTTCTTGGTCCTGTGCTTATGATCACCGGTATTCACCCGAGCGTGTCTACGGCAACAACTGCTTCGATGGTCGTGTTCACGAGTAGTAATATTGCTCTGATGTATGTGATCTCGGGAATGGTCCCCAAGAGTTACGCGATCTTTTACTTTTGCGTGTGCGTAGTGGGTGCCCTCTTTGGAAAAAGCAATATTGATGCCTACGTCAAGCGCACGGGTCGAGCTAGCTTGCTCATTCTGATTCTATGTGGTATTATTACTTGCTCGACGGTTGGGTGCTTGTCTATTGCTTTATCCGGCTTGGCAAATCAAGATTGGTGTTTCGATGGATTCAAACCATTCTGCACCGTTAGTGCCGAAGCCGAAGTAGACTTTTGTTCGACTGCTGAGGATCAACTTCGATTCATGTAAATTAAATACTATGTTTGTCGTAATGTCTTAACGTATCCGTTTTTATTGGAACGAGCAAATTGCAAAAGCTGCCGGAAAGTTGCGTCGTTGACAACTAGACTACGCCGTTTTCAAGCTCGTTAGACTATTGTTGCAAATTATTTGAGTACCGGTACCGGGTAGTTCATGCTTTGAAACGCGAAACGCGAAGGCATGAAGGTGAAAACGGTGGATTGAAACACGAGAAACTGTCAGTTAACCACGTGGTGCGTACAATTAAACAGACAGTAGTCAACGAAGGACGTCATCAACAAAGTGTCGGAGTTTCTTCTTATCAACGCGAGGAGAGTTCGCAATTGACCGGCCATGATGACACCAGCATTTTTACAGTTTATAAAATGAGCCTTTGGTCATTCCATGTCACTTCTTGGTCTACCTCATCTGAGACCGTCAATAAGCCGTTCGTAGAAATCATTGTTGGAGCGAGTGGGCGTGAAGCTAACGAAAACGGCGCAGCAGATTCCTCGAACGAAAAAAGAAGAATCATTTTTCAAAAGAGTTTCTTGAACGAGACAATCAATCCTATTTTCGATTTACTTGACACCGCATTTTAAGAAAAGAGCTCATAAGTTTTCATTCGCTTGCAAGTTTAACTCTCATTATGCGACAACTTCAATATACGTGGCTTCTCTGCCTTTTCTTCTTGATAACATCCGTTCAGGGTTTGTCAAGTCAATGCAGTAGTGGTTCGTACGCGTGCCCTGTTTGCGATGGCACCACAACGATACAAGTTAAGGACTGTTTGAAATGTGACGGTTTCTTACAAATGGATATGAAACATCATACATGCTTCGATCGACGGCTATTCAACTTGGGAGATGATGATGAGCATAGTCACTATCATTTTTGGTGGAACGATATTGTCGGTGCCATCATTTGGTTCATTACGGCGGGGATCGCTGTGTCGTGTGGTGTAGGAGGTGGAGGAGTGTATGTTCCACTGGGTATTATTATCTTGCAATTCGCACCCAAACCAGCGGCTGGGCTTTTGCAAGCGAGTATTTTTGGCGCCTGCATCGGTGGGTTTATATTGAACACACGTAGTCGTCATCCTCGAGAGAAGATTCGCCATGATCCAGGCGTAGGAGAAGCACGACCCATGCAACTTGAATTGAAGAGTGAACGAGAAGAAAAGGAGTATCTAGACCGTGGTGGTGTTTTGTACACACGTCCTGTGATCGATTACGACATGTTCCTATTCACGTCACCACTGCAAGTAGCTGGAGCCGTTCTCGGTGTTCTTATACAAAAGCTTTTGCCGAATTGGCTATATTTGATGACAGCAGGAGTATTATTGGCCATGAGTGCGGCCAAGGAAGCAAAAGCAAGAGAACATCAACAAGCAACAGAGAACGAACAAAAGCAAGTGAAGTCTGATGATGATACTCCACAAACGGACAATGTCGAATGCGAAGGCAAGAATGGTGCACATCGTTGCTTGCTTACACTCCACAACGACGAAACAGAAAGTGCCGAAACCAACGGAAAACTTCAAAAGGACCCCAATTTGGAGGCTCGAATTGCTTTTCTTGAACACGATAAGCGACAATATCCTCTCGAACAGATTGCTGCAGTATGCATATTCTGGTGCGGTCTTTTCGTATTGAATTTGATGATTGGTGGAAAGGAATTCCAGTCTGTGATAGGCATCGATTGTCAATCTACATGGTATTCTGTTCTGATTACTACACAATTTTTGTGGCTTTTCAGCTTTGCGGCGTACTATGGTTCAAAGCTGATACCCAACCAAGTAGCGCGAAGATCCGTGCAGTATCCTTTCCTGAACGGTGATACAGCATGGGACCCATCATTGCTCCGGTTTTACTTTTTTTCTTCGTTCATGTCTGGTGCAGTGGGTGGATTGATTGGTATTGGTGGCGCCAGTATATTAGGCCCTCTCATGCTGGTCAAGGGTGTTCATCCCAGCGTCTCTACTGCCACAAACGCTACCATGGTTATGATGACAAGCAGTAGTGTAGCCGTCATGTACGTCATTTCGGGGATCGTACCAACAAGTTATGCAGTCTTTTACTTTTTCGTTTGCCTCGCAGGAGCACTATTCGGCAAAAGTAAAATTGACGCCTATGTCAAAAGAACAGGCCGCACGAGCTTGCTAATTCTGATTCTGGTTGCCATTATCGCGTTCGCCACTATTGGATGCTTTGTGATTTTACTGATCCGTTTGGCTGATCAAGATTGGTGCTTTGATGGATTCAATGAGTTTTGCGATGTGAGTAGTACGGAAGACAATGAGGACATCTGTGTAGGTTTCAGAGACCAAATTCTAGATAATTCTTCATCTCGATTACTCGTTCGATGATGAATGAGAGATACTGATTTTTGTTCAACATTCAGCTCTCGCATATCTTTCATATTTTCGGATGCTCGATGGTTCCTAGGAAACTGTTAATACATCTCAGTTCACTGATCTAGCACTATCGTGTTGTTTGAACGAGTAAAACGAATCCCTGACATGATTCAAGGGGTATCCTCGCTTCCTTTCTCGAACGCATGCATCACACCGCTTGTCCGATTTTTACTGGTCATGAAGCGGATTTGCCATCCAATTAAAGTTGTTAAGGTTGTGATCACCAAATAGTAAATTCAAAGTCTGTGTTGTTTAGAATAGCATGAGCTCATGCAGGAAAATTCCAACTCAACAAACTTGATTCATGACTGAAATGCAGTCGTACAAAAAGGTCGCCTACACATTGGTCTATAGAAATTTAGACGGACAACCATCCGAAACGATTTTCGCCCAGGACAATCGCGGCAGACATCGAAAGCTCTCAGAAAGGTTTTGCATGCTAAAAGTACTGTTACTATCATCCATTTTATATTGCATTGGACGCTGTTGAATTCAGGCAGCAAAAACAACATCTTCCGTAGGTCGTCATTCTGCTTTCCATTTTAGAATTCGGACTCGCCAAAATTGAAAGAATGTTACGCTCGAACTCTTCGATCCTCCAATCCAAGTGAAAGCAAGGTTACAAGTATGGAAGATACGGGAACGCACCTCTTCTCCTTTGGTACATTCCTTTTCGTCGACCTACATGGATGTACACATTGGATTGCGATGGATGATCCGTGCTCAGTGCTCATTTTTTAAAATCCACGATTATGACGATTTCTCCTTTGATTTCTCTCACGCGGTACCCAACTAATGGATTTACTATAGGCCCAACGTGTAGTCTGTTTTCTCCAAGACTGGTGGACCCGTGTCACGATGATTTTAGCATTTGTTTTTACTTCTTTTATCGTCGGATTCCACATTCCATGATGACGTGAAGGAACTCATCCGCAGTGAGTCAGTCCTCGTACTGTTGCACCCAGCTGACTCGAGTCATGGAAACCAATTGAGTCACTACAGGGTACAGGATACTCGACAGTAAAAGGACTGACGCAAACGATGAGGCGCGCAATGATGGAATGACGTTGGAATGAGTTCCAAGCTGGATCGACCCTTCAATCTATCGGAATGTCCTCCACCAACAACCTATTACGGAGTACAAGTATAGCAATACAAATACTCCATCCAAAGAATTGAAAAAGCTTTCTAAAGTTTTATTGCTGTCTCTTTTCCTTTCTAGTATCTTGTTTGCCTTCTTTTCCTGCCGTTAGTCGCTGTTCCTCCGATAAAGCCCGTCAATATGTGTCAACGACCCGAAGTGAAAAGAAAAGTTCGACTTCGTCGACTGCATCAACGTCTTCTTCTTCTTCTGTCGCTTCTGTCGAAGTCAGCGTAGAAAGCGCAAAAGCATTGGCTCCGACGCATTCGGATCACAAACGCAACACAGAATGGGATTGGCTGATTTTCTTGGGACCTTTGCTGTTCTATAAAGTCACTCCGATTTGGTCGATTTATGCGATTGCAATTACACGCATTTTGGTGACGCATATTGTCTTGTCGTTGCATTATCAACTCGTCGATAAAGACAATTACTTGAACAAGTTGACACAAAAACAGTTGCAACGCGAGAAAGATGAGTATTTGACGGCCTTTATCTTGCACATGTACACTCAAGTCGCTTTGCAAGTCATCTTTCCGTCCATGTTCTTTTCCGATGCTTCCGTTATTTCTTCTTGCATCAAGGAAACGATGCTAGCACACGTCGTGTTTATCGAACCAGCCTACTACTTTGTGCATCGGTGGCTGCATGTTCCCGAAATCATGAAGAAGATGCACGGTTTTCATCATCTTTCGATTCGGACTTTGCCTACCACGTCTTTGGTGCAAAACTTTCACGAACACTTTGTGTACGTTGCGACCTTCGGTCCGGCGTTCTTTGCACCCTTCTTGTTGCAAGGACGGCAGCACTGGGTGGCGATTGGAGTTTATCTCGTGTCCTTTGATGTTATTAACATGTGGGGGCACACGAATGTGCGGGTGAGAAATCCCATCTTCACGCACAAGTACTCTCCTTTGAAGTATCTCTTCTACACGCCCGAATTTCATTTGGGTCATCACGCATACTTCAATGCTAACTATGCGCTCTTTATGCCGATTTGGGACTATATCTTTGGGACCGCTCGTCATTACGAAAAGCCGGCTCCGGCCATGTTACCCGCCAAGCAACAAGATTTTGTCTTTATTGGACACAATGGTGGACTCGGTCACTTCCTTACCATCCCTGAACTCAATCTCTACAATGCCTACAGTCAATACAAAATCTATCTTCCGCTACGTATTGAGTTCCTTATCATGCACGCCATTCGACACATCACCGGCTTGGTCTGTCAGTTCTACTATTGTTCACGATTCTGTATCGCCAATGACTACGTCGGTCGAATCATTTGTCTGCTTCGTACTCCAGTCGATTACATGACTCCGGAAAGCTACGATGCGATCAATCAAGACATGATCAAGCTGATGCGCACGGAACATCAGAAACACGGAACAAGGTATTTTGGTCTCGGAAATCTGAACAAAATGAAACAACTTAACGACGGAGGGCTAGAGATGGTCAAATTGGTAGAGCAAGATGAGTACCTCAAAGACAAGAACATCAAGATTTGGACGGGCGATACTATGACCGTGGCTTCCGTGTACAATCAGATGTTGGATATTCCCAACCTGCAGGAGTTTTATTACATTGGCGCGGGTGGCAAGATCGGAACGGCCGTGTGTGAGAAACTAGTGAGAGACAATCCCAAGTTGAAGATTCGAATATTCTCTCGCAATGTGGTGCTGGAGCATCCCAACATTTCGTATTCCTCCGATTTGAGTGAAATGGCGGACTACAAGATTGTGCTTGTCGGCAAAATTCTCTCGAATGCAATGTATTCGAAAGCCCTAAAAGGCAAGAAATCAATTCGCACGCGTTACGTGCTAGATTACACGGTCCCTGCTATGCCAGTCGCCGCTATCAATCAGCGACCGGAGAACGTGCAACACATTCGCATTGGTTTACTCAAGACCGGACCAAACAACCCCTTTTGAAAGGACCCTACGACGTATGCATGAGCACGGATGAGAACCATATTGTCCCTTGTCATTTTGGTTGTTTGTTGAATACGGTTGAAGGACGAGAGACACACGAAGTTGGCGACATTGACCAAGAGCAAGTCGACCGAATGTGGAAAATGACTCTAGCTCGAGGATTTGACAACATCACCATCGACTACCAATAAAACATACAGCAATTACGCAATCGGTAATGACCGGCAGACTTCCATGATATACATAGCAATATTGTTAAAAAGATAGTTCTACGCAAATACACTGCACGCCCATTAACAAGAACATAAAGCTGAAAAAGATCCTAGTTCTCCCTGGGCAGCTCGTAGTCGCTTCCGCTGCCATATTCCCATGCTTCCATCCGGCGTCTCCACAAATATTGCTGCCGTTCATCCTTGACGTATTTTCGAACAACAGGTTTCACGATGGGAGTTCCAACATTGTGGAGAGCAGTATATATTCCCATCATCGAAACATGTCCGACCCAATCAACGAGCTGTGGTAGACCAACATGTGCAATTATTTTGGGCATAAATGTCGGATCAGCGATAAAGCATCTTCCAAGAGAGCTCACTAAACCATCAAATCGCACGACATCCTGTAGGAATGGTTTGATGGTCCGCTTTCCCATTTGATCCATTACTTCGAAGTTAACTGCCAAAAGGCGATTGACGAAATCGGCTTCGGTCTTCTGGCCAGGCTTGACCGACATCGCTTTTTGAAACATCCACGTTGCACTTAAGTTAGGTGTATACGGATTGATGGCACCTAGGTCATCTTTGTGAAGCAAATCCAGTTCGAGAGCTTCAGTAACAGCCCCGGTGATACGAGAAAGATGTCTTGTCAGCGCACCAAACCCACCGAAACTGAGTGGGCTTTGAATTCCCGACGCGTCCCCAACGGCGAGAATTCGGTTCCATTGAGGTTTGAGGGGCGAGTCGCGATATGTTGGGAAATATGCGAATAATACTCTCCTGAAATCGAGGTCTTCTTCAGGGTTTCGAAACGAAGGTTGATAAATAGGGAGCAACGACCAATAATCTTCCATGATAGACTCCAACGAAGGTCTACTTGAATCAGCATCCAAGTACGTGAACATGTACGTCGTCTTGACATCGCTTGTTCCAGGTTTTTTGCCATTTCGACCGATACCGACAGGGAAGGCTTCCCAAAAATACTGCTGTCTACCATTCTGACCCTTATCAGTAATGACCTGATTCGTGTAGATTAGATCGCCGATAACGTTCGTCTTGGCATCATATCCAGACGCGCAGGATCCAACAACGACACACACGCCATCCGGTTTTTGCCCGTGACGCTGTTGTCTGGATATTGGACTTCCGTTACCCATACAATCGATAATCAACCGAGCGGTGATTGGCTCCTTATCTTCTCCAATATCTACGGCCGCACCAATCAGTTCTGAAATAGCAACTCCAGACATACGGGTACGCTCTTTAATGACACCGCCATTTTCGACGAATGTCTTGGCTGAGCGTTGCAGCAATATGGTCGGAGCAACCCCGAGGTTCAGCACATCTTCCGTAAAACACTCAAACCCCACTTGGTTGTCCATGTAGCCGCCCCCTAAAGGTGTAATTTCTTTGTTTTTAAATCCGGATCGGCACCCAGGGAAGTCAGTCTGAATGGCGTCATCAACATCTTGTTCCGTCAAAACACCTATTTCCACAAGCTCATAAAGCTCATCAAAGCTCAAGTTCCATTCCTGTTCTCTCCCGCGCAATTCACCTGCTTCTACAACGCAAACATTGTGGCCGTGAAGTTGCAATGCGGTAGCGAAGAAAATACCCAACGTGCCGCCGCACACTACCACATCAAAATCAAGCTCTTTTTCATACTGCTCCCTTAATTTCAACCAACAAGCTGGATTTCCCATGGCAATATCTTGGTAAACAAACATTTGTGGTGGAGGATTGCCATTGCGGTCCGGTCTTCCCATGTACTTTGCGTCGTACGTGAATGGCTGGAATTCTTTCAGTTGCGACCATAATTTCTCAGCTCTTTGAAAAGCTTCCCACGACGAAGAACCTCCAGCCCCCGAGGCTTGTCGCTCAGTTGGAATGCGTTTCATAATACGCTCCGTCATACCCTTGACCTGATACTTTGGTGGAGGAGGCTGTTCAAATTGCTTTGGAGCTGGGAGAATGGTTGTAAACGGTTCTGTAAAGGATTTCATCAGATCTTTCCATTCGCCAGACAGCTTTTCCTTCGATTCATTGATATCTTGTAGCAAACTCTCCTGAGAAAGTGTCTTTTCCTTTTTCAAATCGCTGTTTGAATCCATATTATTTCGTCCATCGGTCCCCTTAACGGCATTCATTGCATTGGAAACCGCGTTGTCGATTTGCTTATCGAGCTTGTCCGTCGCAAAGAACGGCTTTTCCGTCGGAGGTCGTGGTGCAAAGCTTTTCTGATTAGACGGGGGATCAGTTCTGCCTTCCCTCCGAGCCGTTGGCATCTCCATGGGTCGTCGAGTCGTTACTTCCGAAGGCGGCTGTGGGAATGAGCGAGATTGAGCATCATTTCGAGCCGCCATGGGCCTTTCAGCGGATGCTGGCGGCATATTGCGCGATGAAGGCGTTTCTATCGGTCGTCGATCCGGTCCGGGCGGTGGCATGTTGTTGTTTGTTGGAGGCGGAGAAAAGTTACGAGCTGGAGGCATTTCTATGGGTCTTCGAGCTGATTCGGGCATATTGTATGTTGGTTGAACAGAGAATGACTGAGAAGAGCCGTCGTTTCGAGCTGGGGGCATTTCCATCGACCTACGACCCGTATCGATTGGCGGAGGCGGCGAGAAGGAACGAGTTGGATCATCGTTACGAGCTGGTGGCTTCTCCATGAGTCGTGCTTGTACATTGTTTGATTGTGGAGCAGAGAAGGAACGAGGAGGCCCGTCATTTCGAGCAGGCGGCATTTTCCGTGGGTCGCCGACCCAAACCGGACATATCATTCGGCGGCGGCGACACGAAGGAACTAGGGAGGCCATCGTTGTTATTGTTTCGAACTGAAGAAGGAGATGTTTGCATGCCTTGCGGTTGCATAGTACGCGGAGGATTGGTGTTATTATTCGTTGATGTTCCTTCGTTGCGACGAATATCCGATGGCGACGCAGGCTTCATTTGCCCCACGGCTGCTAAATAGGCTGCCATGGGATCGACTTCTTTCTCTTTGGGCCCTGCTTCTGGATTCCAGCCACCCTGCATAGCATTACTACCAGCATTATTGGGCCGTCGTGCATCGGACGGCGGCCCATTGTTCATATTTCTCGATGGACCTCCTCGTGGTTCCCAGCCCGGCGGCGGTCCGTTATTGTTGTTGCTATTACTGGAAGGACCGGTGTTTCCTCTTGGTTCCCAGTTCGGGGGTGGCCCATTGTTATTTCGACTAGGCCCATTGTTGTCTCCACCAAACGATCGAGGATTGCGCGGTCTATTGTTATTGTTGTTGTTGAATGACGGCGGCGGGCTACTCATCATGGTCGTGGTCATTCCCGTTCCTTCTTTCTCATTACCGACTAAAATAGGCTCGAATTGTTCTCGCAGTTTCTCCATCGATGTTTCATGAAAGAGATTCATTTCCGTTTCCTGCTCCAGTTCGTCTAGTACGTTTGTCCACGCCAGCTTCTCTCGTGAAAGAGAATGATCGGCTGATACGGGCGACGTTTCTCCAAGACGAAAAGTCGAAGCCAGCGGATCTCTAGAGGGGTCCTGACAATTGCTGTACCCTGTCCTGCTGTCGTTACTTTCCTGTTGGTTGTCGTTATCCTGAGGAGACTGCAAGGAATCGAGATACGAGCGTCCTCCTATCATGTGACGTTGAGTAACAAAAGCATGTTTTCTTGCATGGTGGTGATAGACTTTCAGCGACGTATGAAAAGCACACACAACACCCACAACAGAGAGTGCTTGAACGGCGTAGAATGTGAATTTCATTCTCTTGTGAATCCGCTGAAAGAATGATATGATGCGTGTAAAGGTGCGTGTGTCTGGGGGTCACTACAAAGTAAACAACCACAGATAATTCAGCTGAAATTGAAAGTATACGATCGTCTTCTCGTTTTCTTTGACAGGGAACTTGTTTATCTGTTAAAATAACAACAATAGAATTACCAAAGGAAACGAATGAAGAGTGAAAGAATAGAAACATCACACACGACACACGACGAGAGGATCCATCGCCAAAGGGGCTGTTTCCTCGCTCATGCTCATGCCATGCAATGGCAGTCCGTCGAAAAGGTCTACTTTTCAGGCCATAATGAACGCTTGACTATGAGTCGCAATGTTGGCGCCCTTTCTTGTCCGGTCTGACGGACGTCCGCCACCAAATTATCGTCCGTCCTTCTATCGCTCCACCAGGCATCGTTTCAGTGATTTCGAGCACTACTGGTTACCGGTACTTCTTTCAGCGGAAATAACTTGTTATTGGTCATAAGATTCAGCTAAATCTGCCGCGCAATTTGTTAGTCTTCACTCTTCACGTTCTAATTGCATAAAAGCTGAACGTTGCGATTCACGTGTTCACTTGGTCGTTGCACATTGCATTGCTCCTTGCTTCATTGCTCCTCTAGCACCGAGTACTGGTACAAGAAGTTGGCTATTTTTACGGAGTAAATTATTTAGCAACGGACATCCGACCACCGACAATCGAGAACCGACAACGAGAACCGAGGCTTTTCAAGTCCTACCCGTACGTCATACGTCTTACGTCATTCGGTCACAAGTGAATTCTGTGAACTGTGCACGTCGGAACTTGGCCGCCGAAATCCGAAATCCGGAATCCTGAAAAATTTGGGTCATTAAGTATCCGCACTTCGCCGCGAAACAGGACCAAGGTTTGAGTTAGAGGTTAGACTTAAGTGCCCCTCGCGCGTTTGACCATAGGAGTCTGTACAATGTACAATGGATCCCAGGTCCCAGTCCCAGGTCCCAAGTCCCAAGGCTATCATGTTATTTTTTTATGTCTTGCCGCTCGCACTGCGTTTTGCCTAAAGCCTACTGGTAATACCTTATGGCCAAACCGCGCTCGCGCTTCCCTACAATCTAATTCACCGAAAACCGATAACCGATGACACGAGAAACAACGGCAAAGGGCAAAAGGATCAGAAGGTATCCGCTATCCACGATCCACGATCCACGGCCCACAGCAAAAGGCAGAGAATGTCATGGAATAGGGAAAATTGGAAATTTGTCAGCGCCTACAGTATAAGAAGTAACTGTTTTTAGTAATACCTGTGCAATTTCGTGACCGACCTACTACTTTCTACTCATCTACTTATCCGTAGGTTCCTGCAGTTCTCTACTTTCCTGCATCGGACGTTAGCAAAAAGCATGCCAACAAGGTTCCCCAAAGCCCCAAGACAAAAACTGCTACACTATCCACTGACTTTTGACTGGTGTTGACGGAGGACTTACACGAAATGGCCCGAGTTTGCGGAGAGTTGAAGAAAACATCGTAAAAGGTACCTTGCAAGCGGGGCCAAATCAGCCGAAGCAGTCATCACAATTTTTAAAAGATACGATAACATAGGCCAAGCAGCGACAACACCATAAACAACAACATGAGTAAAGCGGACGATCACTCTTGGAGAGCGTTGACGAACGCGAGTCGACTTCGGACGGAGGAACTTCGGCAGAGTGCGGACGCCATTGAACAGGAGAAGGCTGAAGAAGAAGCTGTCGCAAAAATCACTGCACGTGAGACAAGACAAGTCCAATTGTGGAGAATTTTCACCTTGCTTATCTTAATAGCAGTTTCTGTGGTGGTGTCGACTATCACGTTTCGTCTCCTGGAAGCTCAAGATGTGGATGAATTTGAAGATAGCGTAAGTATCGCTTCACTCACGATGATCATTGTTTACCACCCCTTACTCACAACAACTCGTCCCTATCTTCGCACAGTATGTATTTTACGCAGCAGCCATAGAAAATGCCGTCGAATCTCAGGTTCGCGAAATCTTCAGTGCAGGTGAAATGGTTGCCGGGCAAGTAATGAAATCTGCAACCGAAAAGAACCAAACATACCCTTTCGTGACGGTTGACTTGTTTGAAGTCGTGGGTCGCCAAGCTAGGGAGATGTCAGGTATTTTTGATATCACTTGGTGTCCGATTATTAGTGGTGAGAAGTATGATGCATTTGCGACCTACAGCCAACGAACATATTGGGTGGTACAAAGATCGCTCTTTATCTCGATGAGCCGGGACACAATTTCACAATCGAAATGTTCAATCTGTCAGATACCGACTACTCGATTGTTAACCCGTTCCCAGGAATGCCAGCTGGTCCGGGCCCTTATTCCCCACGTTGGCAAGGCTCTCCTCCTTCTTCGACTCATACTTCATCAATGTCGACGCTTACGCTTTCAGAGCAGATGCAACTAACGAGGCAATTGAAAAGTTCCGAAGGGCATTAATGTCGGAAGTGCTTGCTCCTCCGCCCTGATCAAGCAAACTCTCCTCCATACGGTGCCCTTGCTCACCCGGGTATATGACAACTTGTTTGAACCGAAAACCGACAAAATTGTTGGCAAGGTTTTCTCTTTGTTCTTTGGGATGCGAACCTAGTAAATTTGCTCCCCGAGGGCATTTCCGGAATCACGGGCGGTTCTGAAGAACAGCTGTAACCAGTCTTTCACTTATACTGTGGAAGGAAAATCGGTACGCAATATTCAATGGGTTACAATAGCTGCCCCCGACGACTTGCTTTTCTTACACTGTAAGCTTTCTCTTTCATACTGTCTTTTCTCTCAATAGGTAAATTACGTAGGCATCGGGGGACATGCACGATGCCTGTTACGATCACATGGAAACCATAATTCCTTTTTATCAGGTCACAGATGATTTCACCGAGGATGAATTGACAGCTGTTAAAGGACACTGTCTCTATTATCTTCACGTTTATCCAAGCAAAGAGTTTGAAAACCGGTACAGCTCGTCGAATGCAGTCCAAACCACCACCATGCTTGTGTTTGCATTCATATTCATGATAACTGCATTTCTCATGTTCGACACTTTCGTCATTCGGACGAAACCACAAGTTATTGATTGCGATGACCCGAACCAACGCAATCGTTTCATCAATGTTCCCTTCCAATGTCCGGCGACCGCATTTTCAGCCCAAGCCAAAAATGAGAGTGAAGAAAAGAAAGCACTCAATGGTAAGAGTCGCCTGAAGACCTTTTTGTCAAGTGGAAATGACGATAATGAAATGGATGATGAAAACGACGAGTACATGTACAAGACAAAACCCATCGCTGATTTGTTTCCAGAAACCACAGTTCTATTTGCAGGTAAGCACTCGTGGTTCAAAGAGGCAAAGCGACCAAGATTAGCAACATTCTGGTAGCTAGACTCTTACATGCCTTTCTCAAATTCAGATCTGGCAGGGTTCACAGCTTGGAGCTCCATGCGAGAGCCGTAAGTGTTTATCTTGCTTGAGACTATCTACAAGGCCATGGACGACATTGCCAAAGCCCGTCGAGTTTTCAAGGTCGAGACGGTGGGGGATTGTTATGTTGCTGTGACTGGTCTACCCGATCCTCGAAAGGACCACGCTGTTGCCATGTGCCGCTTTGCTGTGGATTGCGTGCAGAAGATGAACGCTGGACGAAAAAAGCTGGAGGTAATTCTTGGTCCAGATACAACAGATCTTCAAATGCGCGTTGGCTTGCACAGCGGCCCGGTGACAGCAGGTGTGCTAGCGGTGAGCGTTCGCGATTCCAATTGTTTGGCGACACGATGAACACAGCGAGCAGAATGGAATCGAATGGGCTCCCCGGCAAGATTCACATTTCACAGGAAACTGCACGGCTTTTAATCGCGGCGGGCAAAGAACACTGGGTGATTCCACGTGACGAGAAGGTTGTGGCTAAAGGAAAGGGCGAGCTGCAAACATACTGGCTTGTCACAACCAAAGCCTCAGACAGGACTCGAAGTGATACGGCGTCGAAGCCGAAACCGAAACTTCCTGCGGTTTAGGTGAGGTTATGCTTCCTGAAGCATCCAATGAAATGATGACTCAGGTGATGGGAGAAAAAACAGAACGCCCTCGTCAAGTGGATTGTGGAAGTCCCTCGCATCAATGCTAAAGAAAGTAATTGCCCGACGCAAATTTCTGTTGACCACTCAAGAATCGGTCCGACAGATGAGCTTCACCAAGATGACAACCACCCCATTGGAAGAAGTTCAAGAGATTATCCGCATGCCAGTATTTAAGCAAGGTGTGGGTGCGGAAGTGAAAGAGGAAGAACTCAGCAATGTTGTTTTGGCGCAGCTAAAAGAGTATGTTGCCGCTATCGCCTCCATGTATCACAACAATCCATTCCACAATTTCGAGCACGCTTCACATGTGACAATGTCCGTTGTCAAACTTCTGTCTCGCATTGTCGCCCCCTGATGTGGAAGCCATGACTAGTGATCTTGAATCTGCTTTGCATGATTACACGTACGGTATCACATCTGACCCGCTCACGCAGTTTGCGTGCGTACTTTCGGCTTTGATTCATGATGTAGACCATCCTGGTGTTCCAAACGCACAACTCATCGAGGAAAACCCCCAGCTTGCAAGGTTTTACAAGGACAAGAGTGTTGCCGAACAAAACTCGGTCGATTTGTCGTGGGAGTTGCTTCAAGACAACAACTTTAGGGACCTGTGGCTTACCATATGCCCAAATGAGAGCGATCGTGTCAGGTTCAGTCAACTTGTTGTCAACTCCGTCATGGCGACTGATATCATGGACAAGGATCTCAAGTGTCTTCGAAACAAGCGTTGGGAAAAAGCTTTTAGTGGCAATAGTGCCGAGGAATCGCCGAAAGATGCTGTCGACCGCAAAGCCACCATTGTCATCGAGCACTTGATCCAGGCCTCTGATGTCGCTCACACAATGCAACACTGGCACATTTACAGAAAGTGGAATCAGAGATTGTTTGAAGAAATGTACATGGCCTATATTCAAGGCAGGTCCGCGACTGATCCTTCTGAAAACTGGTACAAGGGAGAGATCGGTTTCTTCGATTTTTACATAATCCCTCTGGCGAAGAAATTGAAAGATTGCGGTGTCTTTGGTGTTTCCAGCGATGAGTACTTGAATTACGCTGAAAAGAACCGACAAGAGTGGGAATCGAGAGGCATGGAGGTTGTTGCCGGCATGATTGAAGCTGCGCACACGAAGTACGGAACAAAATCCGATTTGAGCCGAAATGAAGCGTAAAATAATTAGCACCTTCACCGTCAAAGTATCTCGTATTTCTTCCTCACGCGTGTAGACTCAATTCAAGCCCGGAGTATATTTTTGCTCGTGAGAAGGACGAGACTGGGGAAGTGAAATCGTCGTGTCTTTCACAACAGAGCACCACTGATCTTTCCCCCTCTTGTTTTGGGGCAGTGTCGCTGTTCTGCTACCCAAGACAGCACTTCAGGTCTAAAGTAAACACGGAAGCGAACACTCCTAGAGGCTTTCGGCATCATGACGTAAGGAAAGCTTTGCAAAATCAGATGTAGGCTTTTGCATGCGAGAAATACAAACAGAACTCATCAACCTTGCAGAATGAACGAAGGTTTGCACAGAAAATAATAATCTGGGCGTGTGGTGACTTCACGAGCTAAGTAGCCAGAAAATCTGTGTTTAGTATTTTCTAGAGAGTGCCCAGATAATTTGGGAGTGTGTCTTCACGCCCCAGAGAAGAATCTCTCTTAGAGAGAGAGAGTACTTTGTAGAGAGAGGGCTGGGAGTAGTATGGTGTCTTCACGTCCCCAGAAAATCTGGGTGTGTGATGTTTTGACGCCCGTTGTAAGATGGGATGTGATCTGTTTACGTACTAGAGTACCCAGAAAATGTGTCTTGTTTCTCGTTTCTTGTTTCCGTTCATCCGCAGTTGCGTTAGAAAGCAAATAATCATCATGGTGCTATTCACCATAAATGACTTACTTGGTTTTCCTCATCGCGCAGCACTTGTTATCACCATTGTTACTACACTGATAATAATTAAGACGAGATAGCTTCGAACGCTCGCCTCCGCCTTAGCCAGAGTGAAATATTGACACATCGCCAAAATGACGACGCTTTTCTCTAGTCGTCGTCTTCTTTGCCTTCTCCTTCTTTGGCCCACAATTGTATTTTCCTTCTCCGTTTTTCGCCAATCATCATTCTGCTCGAAACGATCGAGACTTGTTGTTTCCTTGACGCCGTCTTCATCGAATTGGTACAATGACCCCATGGTGGCTTGGTCGTTGCGCTTGGGAACGGGTCTTTTCACGTACGCTAGTTTAGTTGCTCTTCTCGATCGACCACGAGGAACCCTGCTCGCCCCCGAATCTTTACTGGAAGTGCGTCCAAGCGCCGTCGCGGGCTTGGGATTGTTTGTGACACAAGATTTGCGCGCTGGCACGGTTCTAGGCACATATCCTGGGCTTGTCATTTCGTTGAATGATCCTCGAGTGCAACAAAAGGCGAATCAATATCCCGAATGTCAAACGTATATATGGAGATTTTCCGATAATTCGGCATTGATTGATCCGACCAATGGCGTCGGAACGCTAGACGACTTTTGCCGCAGCCCCACCGCGCCCTTTCTCTTTCGTGTGGCTACGACATTGTGTCGCATCAATGAACCGCCCAAAGGAAAGGATGTGAATGTCGTGACGGATGAAGTCTTGAACGAACGCATAGTTGTGCTACGCCTCGAACGAGATGTCGTGGCGGGAGAAGAACTGTTTATGGATTATGGTCCGCAGTACGATCGATCGGCGTATCGATAACAACAGACCGGTCAATTGTATTGTTCATTTCAGCACGAAAAAGCCGAGGAAACGTTCTTTAGCATCAGTATAAGGACACAGAAGACGCCCACTTTTGGAGAAAACGAAGTGTACTTATTCCCAGCCAACATTGCTATAATAGCACGAGTCACGAGAATCCATGCATGATGAGATTATGGAAGAAACGCCAAGCAGAGGAGGGATGTCAGTTCACCACTGCAACTGTTATGATCACACATTTACAAACGGTTGAGCTATAATGATACACAAGAACTAAAGATGCGGTAAACTTTAATGAAATTGTGCCTACAGAAGAAAATGCAGTATTCGGAGGCAACGATTTCAAATACTTCTGATCCGCCTCGGCAAGCTCTCGGAGCTAATTCCAGTCAAATACAGTGAGCTCCTCTAAATCCCATCTATTATCAATCACTAGTTGTAGTGTCGAAAACTCTATACATTCGAGGTCTACTTGTAGCGATCGAAGATTACGAAGTTTCAGGAGTTGGAGTAGAAAATCTTTTATATCCACTCTCATGTCGGGCATTCTTTCTAGTGTCAAGTGAGTGACGGACGTATTCTTTTCGATAGCCGAGCGTAAATCTCGGTCTTGCTTGTTCACATAGTCGTCAAAAGCATCACCCAATTCATTGCGACGGTCTTCTCGATCGTGGCAGTGCCGAAAATATAGTTCATACACGCTGAGTTCATTTAGATCATTTTCTAGCATTTTGTCCACCAAATACTGTGAAAGATCTTGTCTTTGAGCGGGCATGCTGTTAGTTGCAGCGGAGGAGGGTCAACAGGAGAAGAAATGTTGAAGATGCTATACTATTGAGTGATCAGTGATCAACTGTTTAAGGAGATAGATAATGATGGTCAATGATGAATGATGAATAGGATGAAAGATCGCAATGACCCGAAATAATGAAACGCAGTATTACGCGGGTATGTTGTAGAAGTGACGACCGACGACTCACATTCCGCAGTCCTGGAACTCGCGTCAACGATGACGTACTGTATATCTGATCGGAAACATGCTGTGACATCGAAATAATTCGAATTGCTTCGCCAACCATCGTCTCTTCGCGTCTCGCGTCTCGCGTCTCGCGTTCCTCCATTTCAAAGTAGTTTTGTTATTGCTAAACGTCAATGTCTTTTACTTGTCCTTTTGAACATCATTCGATTCGCTTTTACTCTCTGCGACTAATTGCATGAGCAAAGATGCAAATCGAATGGGAATTATCGCAGACATTCTCCTCTTTAGACGATCAAGGGATTCGTACGGCTTGTGTCATTGAGAACGACGACAACGCCAACATTCGCATAGTTGTGGGAACACAAGGAGGTTCCTTATGTGAATTTCACGTACCTTCGGGTACTTTAAAGCCAATTTCCTTTCAACACAATCATGCTGTGACGGCAGTGACGTCTCTGCACCCACATCTCGTTACGGCGTGTAAAGACAGTGTCATTCGATATTTCGATGCAACGAATTCCTACGAATGTCTCGGAACATTAGAGGGGCATACGAAACCTGTCACTTCCTTAGCTTGGGCGCAAACACAACAAAATTATTTCCTCTTATCAGGATCGTGGGATGGAACCGTCAAAGTGTGGGACTGGCAACGCAAAGTGTTAGTAGCGACACTCGAAGGACACGAAAATTCGACATGTGTCGTTGCCTTGCCTTCGTCGCAGCCGAAGGTATTGAATATTGCCACAGGATCGGCCGGAATCGCTGTCAATAATACCATCCAAGATTATCAAGTCCGCATTTGGAGTGTTCATGTCGAGACGGGGCTCGTGCAGTTGTTGCATTCCGTCGCAAACGATCATCAAGGTCCGATTCGAAATATCCATTGTCGCAATGACTTGGCACTCATGACATGCTCTAATGACGGAACTGTCATTCTGAGAAATTTAGAAACAGGAAAAGCGACGGGAACGTTGGTGTTCGTTTTGCAGCAAGGACAACAGCAGCACCCGCCCATGTTGCTTTCGCTAACATCATCCAGTGATGCGACGACTTGTATTGCGAGTGCCGAAGATGGGCACGTCGTATTTTGGTCGTTGCAAGATGAGCAACTTCCTCAAACGATCTTGCATCCTACAACGGTATGGAATGTAGTTAACTTGCCCAATGGTGATGTCGCCACGTGCTGTGATGATGGGCAATTCCGAGTTTTCACTAGGGCCACGGAACGGGTTGCAGATGTCGCGGAACAAGAAGCTTTTCGACGGTTAGTCAATCAGGCACACACCAAAACGGGGCCCTCTTCGGAGGAAATCGCCAAATTGCCGAAATGGGAGCATCAAGCACAGCATCGAGGCACTTCGGAAGGACAAGTACAAGTTTTTCAGAAAAATGGCATCGCCATAGCGGCACAATGGAGTATGGCCTCTTCCACCTGGATTGAAGTCGGACAGGTTGTTGGTAATCAAGGAAGTGATAGTAGTGGTAGTGGCGTGATTGATGGTGTCCATTACGATCACGTCTTGCCTATTGAAGTCGATCAGACGGGTGGCGGTGTGGCGCAGTTGCGTGTCGGATACAATATTGGAGAGAATGCATTCGTGGCAGCACAACGCTTTCTGGATGCTCATCAATTGCCTCAATATCACCTGGCGCAAATTGCGGATTACATCCAACAACGCGTGGGTACCGCGCCACCGACGATTGGCTCTGCTGGCTCAGCGGGCCCGGCTTTCAACACATTGCCTCGGGCGACCACCGGAACACCTTTCGTATCCTATCAACATCTCCCCATTGCACACGCTAAAACATTTGATTTGACAGCAGCCACAGCAACGACGACGCTGTCGAAAATTCAATCTAAATTGGAAGAAACTTTGTCCGATGACACGCATCGATCCACGTTAGCATCATTTGTCCAGTTGTTGGGCGCCACACAGCGCTATCACGTTAGTCATATCACACCGCAGCATTGGCAATTTCTTCAGCATTGCATACAAACTCTGTCGCCGTCCTTGGTCTTTCCCGCCTTGGACCTGGCACGCATGGCAATACGACATCCAGATGGCGCGCGATACAATGCGTCGTCTCTAGTGAAAGCGGCATGTGAGATGGATCAATCATCGTTCGGGACGTTATCGGGACCGGCGGCAGTAGCAATTCCGATGTTGACCTTGCGATTGGCGGCAAATGTTTTAGCTGCCAATCCCGCATGTTTGTCGTCTTTGGACCGAGAACTTTTGCTGGCGTGCGCTGCAAGACACATGCAGTCCGACAATAAGAATGTTCGACTGTCGGTAGCAACCGTGCTGCACAATTTAGTCTTCTCCATGCAGCTACCTCATGATAGACAAACAGACAAAGCCACAGTTGTGATTTGCGATACCATTATTTCCATTATCAAGGACATTTTGACCAATCGCAAATACGAAACAGAAGCACTTTCACGGACACTTCAGTCACTTGGTACGCTAGTGTTGTCTCATGCGAGTGCCAAATCAATAGCCAACAGTCTCTACATGGCATCAATGGTCGAACCAGCCGCTTCACCGCATGGAGATGTCGCAAAGGCTTGCGCGAAAGAAGTGTACGCCGTGCTACAATAACTAAAAATAAAGATTTGGTTGTCTTTGACAAGTTACTATCACTAAAGTTGTCTGGAACGGAGATAGAGCACAAGCAGTTGCTCATCCGTTAGGCTTGCTACGCGAAGCGCATCCAAAGAATTAGAGGGATTAATAGACACCAAAGATAAAATTCTTTCGTTGTCGGCCCATGGTCGTGTCAGAGGATCTACTCGTGACGAATTCAGGAGTAGATTCGATGATACATTCCTGGGAACTGATAAATTTCTTACTTGCTGCAAATATCTCGACAGCTGCGATTGTTGAAAAGGAAGAAGGTTTGCCTGATGGCTATTGACTGGCGAAAACCCCGTCGAGTTGGACGATATCTCACCAACGTTCAACCGTGAAAGGTTTTGCGAATGAACAAAGTTCATTGAAAGAGGATGCTGTAAAGACCAGACATTGTTAGCAGAAGCTGCTTGTGGGAATATACATGTTGCTTCATTATCGTCACCGTTCAACGCAGTCGGTCCCTCTGCTTCTCGACCGGGTATTTGCGAATGCGACGTCCTTCTTTCTGGAACCAAGGCATATTCTTCTTTGTTCTTTGCCATTATCTTCAGCATCTCGGTAGATAACAAGTTCTGAAATAGCTCTGGTTTTCCTCGCTCAAAGAGCACATGATGATATGCAATCCAGGTTCCCGTGAACTCAAGATGCATCGGAACTCTCTGAAAACCCCACCTAGAGAGTCGCTTCTGCATGCTTTCGAAGAGACCACCTTGAAAATATGTATCGATTATCTTCTCAGTAAACGGTCCTGGATTGATACCGAATGCACATCCATCGCTGGACCACTTTATCGCATCTAAATACTCGCGGTGCTCCATTATTTGCATGAGTTTCTGTGGGAAAAACAAACCGTTCGATTCATTCTTTGCCTTCTTGCCTTTTACCTTGCCATCTTTTCCAGTGTTTGATGGTAGTACCTCACTTTTTGCTCGTTTTTTAGAAGGATGAGAGGCTTCTGAACGACCTCTAACACGCCTTTTCAAATGATCTTGAGCATTCGCTCCTGAAAAATGACGAAAGGACAAGAAAAGAGTCAATTTGAGTTTTATTTCATTGCGATCTGAACGCGAATAGCAAGCTGTTTCATACCATCGCCGTCTCGATTTTCCAATTCTCTTTTTCCGCTCATTATTATTTGGAAATGTACTCGTTTTATGGAATCTATGACAAATGAAGAGCAACGGAGGTCTT
This sequence comes from Fistulifera solaris, assembly GCA_030295235.1. Classification (NCBI taxonomy): domain Eukaryota; phylum Bacillariophyta; class Bacillariophyceae; order Naviculales; family Stauroneidaceae; genus Fistulifera; species Fistulifera solaris. Next base: position 18,376 of record AP026158.1, on the reverse strand, counting down.
CGGGTTTGTTACGGAGTACATCGTTACCAAGGAAAGTTGGCTGTTCGCGTTTGGCGAATGCCGGGATGGTGATGGGTACCAGTAATGCCTTCCATGATACGTGTGACCTGTGGTATGTGTTTACCAAACGAAGTACAGAATGTATCACTGTCTACGTTCGGTGTCAAGAACAACAACTTCAGGAGTATTAATCAGAGGATAACTTATAACTTACCGATAGGTTCAACTTGTGTAAACTACTACTATGAAATATCATCCATCATCGTCGAGGAGGAGGAGAGTCGTCGTCGCGTCGGTCGTCGGTCGTCGGTCGTCGAGGCCTCAAGACGACTCAAGATACAACTGCAGTATGGAGAACATGTCCGTGGAACTGTCTTCGTCAACGTTCTTTACTGTGGCTGCTTAGAAATTAGCCTATCATTATTTGTCATTTGTCGCAGCTTTACTTTTGACCTCTCACTATTGAAATCACATACCTTATAACTCGGAGTACACTGTAGCCCTTAGCTAAAATTTGAACACCTTGAAGGATGTAAATTGCGAACCCCCCTATCATCAAGCCATTTATTAGGTGGCCCACTGCCCGCTAGCTTACTAAGTACAAAGTAGCCACCTAACATCCTCGTTGCTTTGAATGTTCGGTTTTGTAATGAAGGCCGCTCGACGTCAAAGCTAAATGCTAAGCTTCAGTAGAACGGAAATGGCACAATTCCAAACGGAGAAGCTGTTGTCCACAAACAGAACCGTAGATGTCTAACATGCGAAAGCGAACGGCGTGGATACAGCAGGCATAAGCCACCGACACGTAGGAAAACGCTGGATAGGGTCAGTTTCTTTTTAATTCTGATCTCTATATTTGAAAGGGTATCAATGCTAGCAGGACGATAATGTATGCTCCGGTTGCCGCGAAAACACGTGGCAAGTCTACCCTTCCACTTCATTGCGGGCTGGGACTTCGTTGCCGCTTTGGAAAGCCAAACAAAAGGCAAAATAGAAAAGAAAAAGATCAGATCCCAGAACTCCAGCGATGAGCAAGGCGAACATGGTAATGTTTCCGACAGCTAATTTTGATGGTCGACCAAACAGGGCCAAAGCAATACGGCCACCGTCCGTTGCTACATGAGAAGAAAGAGCATTTCAGTTAGTCATCGTTTTCATCAAGTGCAGTAACAAACCTAATTAGCAACTCACTACCAATCGGAAGAAGACTCAGAGCATTCACAATGAGTCCTATATATCCTGCGAGTGCAATGGGGTGGAGAGGAATGGTCATTTGTGCAACTGCACTTGTACCCAAGGCACCTTCAGGAACATATAAAGCTCCACCCCCGAGAAAATAATCGATAATACCCCCTCCTAACGTACTTTGCCGCAATATATCTAGAGGGAGAGCTGGGAAGTTGGTTGGGTCTCCGGCAACCGTCAGCTGGCTACCAACAGCAAGAGCTGCAACGCTAGCGAAAATTCCCAAAGCAGGTCCAGCTAGACCAAAAATCAAACATGGCATTCTTCGTCGGAGGCAGTGTTTTAAAAGTGGTAACGGTACTTGTCACCCCTGTTATGAATGATGGGACAAAAATTGGTACAGATGATTTGAACTGTGGACTGTGGATTAGACATCGAGTACCTTAACGAACGCTTGAACACACTTTTGCAACTTACTTTGTGAATACCAGCAGCAATGATATGGCCCATTTCGTGTGCCAGTAAAATGCTCATGAAAGACGCAAACAAAGGCACGCTCAGGTCCGTCAACCAAAGCAAATCGGGCTGCAAACCGGCATCGACCAGTGCCAAATCGTCGTCGACACGTTTAGCGATTCCAGTATTAAAGAGAAAAGGATAGATACTCAAATACCACGACGTCGCTAGACCAAGAGCGGACGTAATACCTAGCTGAATGGGTTTTGATTCGCGAGTTGCTTCTGGACCAATAACGTACAGCATAGGAGATTGGGAATTCGGATCGAAGAATGGTTCGCTTGGAATCTCATCATCAGTATAAATAGTAAAATCTGGTGTATAAAGAACGGTCATTTTCTCCGCTAGCGGGCCTAACGCGCGGTCAATCGACTCCACTACTTTCGAATTGTCATGTTTAGCACTGCCGCGTATGATATACCCACTCTCCACTTTTTGATAGGTACCCGACGGTACGAAATCTGTTTTGGGCAAGACCTGCTTCATAAACCGTTCCATCACCGCTTCAGTAGGGATCTCACTTCGCCGTGTACATGCGGGATACAGCATGTCGATGCCCGAGTCCACTCGCGATTTATTGAACTGTTGTAGCCATTCATTGTTTTCCGTAAGCTTGTCATTAAAATCTCCCACATCCTCCTCATCTACAATATCATCACTAGTATAGTATTCAAATTCAAGCAGTAGAAGCGCAAACCTGGTAGAATTGCCACCTGCCTTTGCTTTGAGGGGACTCATCGTCCACCATATAGCTTCTTTCTTTAATTCTTCTTCCTTTTCCTTGATTTGCGCTGCACTAAAAACCGGCGCAGGTTTGGGATTGTTTGAAAAATCATATCGTCTGACTTGATCGAGTTTCATTGCCACACTTGTGAGATTGTAAACACCGTTTTCATCGGGTACTTCTCCAGACGCTCCTGCCAAAGATTCGAGCATGAACTTTGGGGTCATTTCGAGTATTTCAACTTCCTTTCGAATATCATCTTCGTTGACGGGCTCGACAATTTTAGATAGCTCAGTGGTGCTAAAGTCACGGATCTCCTCCTCCTTGGTAAATTTTTCATCGGATTTCGTCGTTTCCGTACTCGTGGCAACATTCGTAGTCGTGGTATGACTGTTGTTTATGGTACTCGAGGAAGATGACTGTGCGAGCTTGCGTTGTAAGACCATGAGCTGCTGCTGCAGCGTGTCCACTTCGGCATTGGGCTTGGTCATTTCTTTCTCCAGACGGGCAATTTTCTCTAGCGTCAAAGCGACGTCCATTCGTTCAGCTTCGAGTCTAGCTTTTTCGGCTGCACTGCGTAGTCTCTTCGCCTGTTCCATCGGCTCTAGCGCTTCGTATTTTAGCTCATCTTCCTTGTTGCTTGCATTGTTATCTATTTCGCCTTTATCTACGACGAGAAGCGAAGTATCTCGAGAAGTATCTTCCTGCGACTGCGAAGACGAGGAGGATGACGGCGTCTCCTTGACAAGCAATCGACCCAATAGACTCTTAAATCGATTAAATTTTCCATCGCTGCTACCACTGGCATCATTATTTGTATTATTCTCATCATTATTATTATTCGTCGAAAAGAAAAGTTCGGTCGTAGGATTGCTTCGTCTTAAACCACTGGTAGAACTCGTAAATGCAACAGTCAATCTTTTAGCGGGCACGACAAAGGCGTGATTGTCCCGCAACCGCAGCAACAGTAGAAATGAGTACACGACTGAAATAACTTTCCTCATTGTTTGTTTAAACCGGCTATTTATGACTATGAATAGTAACCGATAGTTGAAAGCAGCAAAATGGATTCCGTTTGCCTTTTGCAAGAGCGACAAAAGCAAACGCCGAAAGATGACGTCTCTCGACGCACTCTCCACGTTCGTTAGGTTCCGTGGCGGTACGACGGATGGACGACGAAAGTACTTGTATCTTGTATCGACTATCGACCAACGTGAAGATGTAACGTGTAACGTACATTGACGTGACTGAATTGGAGTCATGAGCTGCAACAATTATTCCATCATTTTTGATTTCATGCATCCACCATGTTGCCTCTTCCTCTTGTTGACATCTCTGCTGTAGTCAACATAAGCGGTTTCCTTCTACGAAATACTTGTGCAACGCATTTTCGATTCGCTTTACTCGAAAATCCATTATGATGGTGACACCTCGATACTTTATACAAGACTGAATTTAGTCACGAGAAGTAAAAGTTTATTAAACTTAACCTTACCAGGTACCGTACGTCTAATCATTTTGCAAATCTTCTCAATGTTATGCGTTTCAAAACCGAGCAAGTTCCTTATTTCTTTCGACGCAATCCTCATAGTTGGTCTAATAAAGAATGACAAGCTTGAAGAATCAGAGTTTTGATTCATGCAACAATTCAAAGCCGAATGCAAGGCTGGTTTTGAGGTTTTGCTCGGTATTTTGATAATTCAATACAGTAAGATAATTGCTTATTATCACATGGGTGGCATGTGTCGCCATTGCACCCCATAATCATCTTTCAAGTTGCAAAGCAAACCGGATCAGCTTGGATCCTATTGTACTATAGGTCCAAATTTATCCGTTTTTCTCCATGATTGAATTTCAGTCATGCGTCATGAATCATACTCCTATAATTTTTGACCATGACGATGATGAGATGGATGAAGTATCAATCGTCCCTTTTTCCTTGCGATTCATTGCTTTTGAGCATGTTAGATCAGATTATACATCGCAGATTTAATGAGGAGAATAGTGATATGAAAAGCGGAACGGAAGATCAGCGCGAACCTATGAAAATTCGTCGACCATCCTTTTCGGTTGATTCGGATATTCCTGTGGCAAGTGCAAGATCTTTGTTTCGCTTTTTATGGTGGTAGCCGCTTCAATGCAGATACTAGTCGTTGGGATACATCAAGAGCGACAAGTTTGCAGTTCGCGTTTGCCAACGCAGCATCCTTCAATCAACCATTGCTGTGGAAAACAAGTAGCGTGACGAGTCTCAAGGCAATGTTCCTGCAAGCCACATCATAAAACCAGAATTTACCCTGGGACACTTCCCGTGTAACGGACATGTCGACTTTGTTTTACAATGCCTCGTCATTCGAAGGAGACGTTTCGAGTTGAAACACATCACAAGTCGCAGACATGAGCAACGTGTTTGCTGCAACACCCTTTGATGGAAGTATCGGAGAATGGAATGTAGAACGGGTTCGGTCGTTTCGCAATATGTTTCAACTGACTACAAACTTCAACCAGGAAATCGGAGGTTGGAAGGCTGAGAATTTGCAGGATTTGGGTTTCTGCTTTGCTCGCGCCCAATCTTTCAACCAAAGCGAATGGGACATTACAACAGTAGCAAATGCCACCCGAATGTTCAATGGTGCGACATCGTTAGTGCGAACTTGTGCTATTGGAATTGGAATTCCGAATCCGTGGATGACTTCGCTGGTTCTGGTTGTCCTCAACAAAGTGATCCAAATCTTGAAGTATATCCAGTGAGCCCAATATGCTTTTACCTGCCAAACCTTCTCTGCTATTGACGAGTTCGCCAATGAAAGCAATTAGCTATCACAGTTCAAAGATTAGCTAGTCTAAAATTTGGTGCAGCAATGCTAGTGCCACAGCGGAATCTTTATTTGACCACAGAATTACTGCGCTGGAAGCAAAATCAGGGACACAAGCAAAGCCATTGCAATGCCGCATGCTCCTCTGACAATATCTATTTCAGCAACTTCGTTCCGCGCTGGAGTTTCCAGTTCTCTTTGCCAAATAATTGCAAACAGCAAATACGTCAACTGAATATGTGAGTTGTCGAGTCCTACGAGTCCAGATAGGCAGATGAGCAACGCAGCGAAAGACTTGATAACGAACGCCCCTCGTCTACCAAACATACTTAGAGCGATGCGTCCACCGTCCGTATCTGCAAGCCAAAGATGTGAGACCATTCTCATTTATGTTCTGATACAAGAATACGTTGTACTTACGTCCTAATGGTAATAACGCCAAAGCATTGGCAAGAATCCCAACGGCGCCGCTAATGGCATATGGATGAAGAGGCAAGGTTGGCCCTACCTCGAGAATTCCATTCCCCAAATAAAATTCTGTAAAACCCCCGCATACAGCACTGGCCTTTAGCATGTAAACCGGCACTGCTGGAAATAGAGAAAGATCGACGGACGACGATGTCATCGTTAGTCCAGTTATGAAAAAACGCAAACGACGCCAGCAGCCCGAAAAGAGGACCCGCAATAGCGAAGTCGAACATGGATCTCAGCGTGGGAGGAGGTGATTTGATAGGCGTAATCGAAGACAAGATACCCAGCTGGATAGACGGGATTGGAGATGGCAGACCAACCTGAAACTGTAGCGATGGCTCAGAAAATGGTTTTGTCGATGATGCCCAATCATAGCCAATCTTATTGTTGTACTTACGTTGTCCTTCCAACCGATAAGCTTATGACCAAGCTCGTGAGATACATAAATGGTAAACATGGACATGATGGTCGGACTGAGAATATTTAAAAGCCACGACAAATCAGCAGTGTTAGCATTCACTTCGGTGAGCGTCTGGTCAATCCGTTCGCTCAAAATCGGCTGCATTTCACAGCCCGCGACTGCAAAGACCCATACCATGAATACAGAGAGAGTGGCAAGCGCAACCTTTTCAACAGTTCCGGCGCTACGGTACAAATCAGAAAAATTTCCGGATGTGACAAATATTACCGATTCATATTGATAACCCATCTCGAAGTTTTCGTCACTGACAGGCGACGGATCTTGGATGTAAAAACATTGCATGCTGGTGTCACGAAACACCTCTTCCAATTTTTCGCTGAGCTTCAAGCCATTTTCATCATCCGAAATCATGTTTTCCCCGCGCAAATAATAGCCACCAACGACTTTCTCCGGCTTCGATCGAACCATAAAGAGTGGCGCCACTCGTTGCAATATTCCCTCCACTTCGGTTTGAGAAGGGCTCGGCATTCGTGCCAAAGCTGGGTACAACTCGGAAACGTAACGGGATCGATCAAGATAATCAATGTCCGTTGTATCTCCACGCTCGACTGTCACGGAAAAACCACCATTTTGTACCCTTGCCCACTGATTTGCTGGCTGTTGCTCGTCCTCATCTTTCTCCATCAACTTCTCAACCAACAAATCGATATTCCATTCATCCGCTACTCCTCCCTTTTCAGCAATATATTCTTGTAGCGCATATGGTAACGTTTCGACGGTACGGCGGACTTCCATTACATCAATCCCTTCAACTTGAGGAACTTGTTCCAATAATTGTAACTGGGCGTCATAATAGTCCAAGTAAATTGCCATTGATGTATTCGTAGACCCAGTCCTACTCATGTAAACTGCTCTGAGTGTACGCGGCAGAGCTTCTATAGCTTCAAACGTTCCTTCAGTCGTTCTGGAGTGAGAGGAGGAAGGTTCAAAAGACACCATCAATACCCGCCATCATGGATTGCTGCTTTCGTTCCAGGGCTTTCATTTCTCGCTTCAGCTGATCTTTTTCAAGGCGGCTCGTCGACTGCAGGTACTGACTGCGTAATGACTCCATTTTCTGCAAATCTTCTAATGGTTCTGCAATCATTTTGGTAACCTTTTCTTGAAAATGCTTTTGCAAGGATTCTTCCTGTCGAAAGACCGTCATTAAAGTAACGTCTGTCGCATTTGGCATCTGTTCCTCCAATCGTTGACACACGGGAATGTAAAGAGCAAGATCTTCCTCGTCAAAACCAGCAATAGGACATTCTTTTAGCATATCGTCGTACGTCATGTCCGAAGAACGAGTGATACGATCATTTATTGAGGGTGTAGAAGTTGATGGTCGAGCAATGTTTGTTGGGTCACTTTTGCTTTTATTCATCGTCTTCTCAAGAGTAGTCGTCTTAACGCTCGAATCGCCGTTGAGGCGCCTCCTCAAAGCTTCCAGTTGTCTTTGCATTTCTTCAATTTCATTTTGTTGTTTATTCGCTGCAATTTTTCGCTCTAAAGACGAAATCTTTTCTAAAGTCAATTTCATATCCATGCTTTCTGCCTCAAGTCGTATCTCAGCAGCTTTTCGTTTCAATTCCTCTGCATAAGTCTCTCTATCATTTGCCACTGCGGCTTGTGCTGTCGTGAATCTGGAAAGATTTGATCTAATTGACAACGCCGGCCCTTTGAATCTCGACCTCGGCTGAATAAAAGCGCCAGAAGGCTCCGCTACCAGTATTGATGGTAAGTATATAAGTAGCACCAAAATTTTTGTGCACATCATCTTTGAATAATTAATGCGAAATGTTGAGAGATGTTAGAATGGTCGACGTCTCCTTCATTTTTGATTTGCTGACGAGGATGAAGCGCTTGTCGATAACGATGAGCAACTATGAACAATGAACAACAGTTGGTTAATAGAGAAGTGGCTAGATGGGTCTATGGTGTCAGACTCTCTTTGGAGGGTCTGGCATCGCCGATGGAGCCTAGTTGACAGTTGACACACACACAATGAACAACATTGACGCTTATTGTGAAACATATCTTACCGGCACTAAATCTGGTTTAGTACAGACGACGTATGGCACACTTTGCTTTCACGTGGAAGTACCTGGTATTATTGTTTCTAATGCTAGGATACTTGTACCGGTACCAGTACTCTGTATCGAACAAACTACCTAGTAGACCTATCGAACGACCATGCTATACTTGGTTTTCAAAAAACTACTTGTTGCTGCAGCTATTTGATACGCTTCATCTGTGCCGTGTTGCTTGAACCAGCAGACACGCGAATTCATAAGGCCCCGAACGAGAATGATTTGCATTGAAAAGTGCAACGCTGCGAAATCCTTCCCTCCAGCAACTAACTGGTAAAGAGGCACCAGCGAGATATTCCGAGCCATTGTAAACAATGAAATTGACAATAGACATACTCGGACTGGATATCTTCAGATCAAACACGTTGCCCCACGATGGATTAAAGCAATTTTGACTAACTTCTTCTGTCTCGTGAACGATTGGCTCTCCGTTCGCCGTCCATACTTTGACCTGGACTCGTAGATTGACATTGTTACTGGATGAAGGAATGTTAAATCCGCTGATGACTTGAAGGGCCCAGCGTTGAGGCTGTTCTGTTTCGCGAACGTCATCGTGCGTCAGGAATCGTGGCTTTAACACATAACCACACGAACCATTCTCACGGAATCGGCCTTCTGCGAGTAGTACTTGTTCATCAGGAAATGCAAGATTGACGCCAACGAACTGACATCCCAGAGACCATGCTCTCATTGGAAACGATTTGTTCTTTTTGCCATAAGGGAAAATGCGGCAGAGATGATCTTTTGCAAATTGTTTCAGGTCGACTACTTCGCCGGCGTTCTCTTCAAGTCGTTTGACAAGCACTCTCTGGGACAAACTGTGAGCATGAACATTCGAAAGGCGCATACTGGCCGTCCAACTTCTCAATCGACAGGATTCAAGGAAGACCATTGCACTGAGTTTGTCTGAAAACTCAACTGTCATCTCTAACAGAGCCTTAAATTCACTTGCCCGATTCGCAACATCACGCTTCATGTTGGCTTCATTCATTACGATTTGTGTGTAAAGCGAAGCTTTATTTGCGTCATCTTTCAGCTGAACAGCACTCTGGTAAGCATTAATAGCATCCTCTTCACCAGAAACGTTTACTTGACTGGTACTAGTCGCGACGTCTCTTATCATCGTGCTTTTCATGAGTTCCGAATCTGTATTCAATCGATGTTTCTCTTGTTCAACCTCCAACTCCTTATGCTGTTTCACTAGTTGCGCCGAATCGAGCTCGCCTTGCAATCGCAGTACCTGCAACTTCTTTTCGTCGACCAATTGTTGTGTACGACTAAATGTTTCCTTTTCTAGTTCGTCGGAAAGAGCCGAGGCATGATGTTTCGATTGCACTGCAAGCTTGGCAGCTTCGATGGCAGCACGTTCAGCTTCTTTTAGTTGCGCGAACAATGATTCTTTCTGAGATCCGCGATCATTGACTGTAGATTCCGCTTTCTTGTACGCAACGTGTCGAAGTTCAGCCGCTTCTCTTTCTTCGATAGCATGCTCAAGTAATTCTTCAGCGGCGTGGGCCGAGCGATCTGCATTTCGACGTGTTTGAGATGCGAGCTCGGCTTGAATCCGCCACTCTTGTGCCTTTTCTTCCAGTTTCACCTGCAACTGCTTTCGATTCTTGTCCACAGCAATACTTTCTTGCGTAGCCTTTTCAATCAATGCTAAACAATTGTCTCGCTCCTCTATCTTTTCTGTGTGCTGCACAACAAGTGGTCGGGACTCGGTTTCTTGCAAAAGCAACTGTTCTCGGTACTTGCTAGAATTTTCTAACGATCGAATCTGTTCTTTTGCCCTTTCTAAACGCTGAGTGGCTTTTTCAATCCGCTCACGAACCTGATCATACGTATTTTGCGCCAACTGACACTCTTGGTGAATACCACTAACAATCCTCTCTACAATTTCTTCCTTCCTTGTCTCTTCTTCAGCACGCTTGCGCTCATGTTCAGCGGCGACGCGGGCTCGTTCGGCTCGGGCCTCGGCGTCGAACGCACGTTTCTCGGATATTTTGGCCTCTGTGAGAGCGCAGTTTGTACAACGGTTCCGGCACTTCCAGCTTTGTCTTCAATTTGTGCAACCAATTCTTTGAGGCGTTCTACCCGTTGGGCGGCTGCTATCGCATCTTCACTGTGCATCCGAGCTTCGTTCACAGCTTTGCGCGTCTGTTCTCTTACGTCTACGTCGGTTCCCTTCTCGGATTGCGCAACTTGAATTGCCCTTTCTAGTTCTTTTTTCAGCAGTGCCTAACCTTTGCTTGCAATGTTCTACGCGTTCATGTGCTTCTTTAGCCTCAAAAAGTGCGGTTTCGTAGCGAGTCTGATATCCGCTTACAAGATGGGGCAAAATATCGTGAATCTCGACACCTTCTTCATCCATGGAAGGACTTTTCTTGAAAGACGACTTGGTCGTCGGTAGACATTGTCGGCGGTCTAAACATGCTTTTTCTTTGATCTGATGCGAAGAAATTCCGGAACGCGACATGAGCTCTGCGGCCAAATTTGCTTGATGCAATGCTTTGTCGTGCAGTTCACGTTCATGTGCTTGAGCTTTCTCCAGAGAATCCGCGGCTCCTTTAGCATCGATAATAGCCTGCTTCCATAATTGAACGAGTGGCTTACTGGATATTTCCGTGTCAGCAGAATAAAGAGGGCCATGTGCATCAAACCCGACAAGCCGTCCGCTCTTGTTCGATTGAGCTCCAACCGTCGCATCTTTATGAAAGACAGGTAGTTGCTTTTCGCTGTCAATATCCCAGTCGAAATCATCCATAACGACAAATGTTGAGCCAGAGATGGGCCGTTTGCTGAATATAATGATTTTTCCTCGTGCTTGGTCTGGTGATGGCAAACTCAAGTTAATATCCATGCCGCTGGACGGACGAAGCAAGAAGTCCCCGAGAATGGCTTCAAATTGGTCAGCCAGAGCTTGCAGGTGCAACTGACAGCAGATTTGTAAATGTAGGATGATTGGAAAAGAGTAAGGAAAGTGTTCCACGAAGTTGGCAATTATGCGCAAAACCACGTCGAGAGGAACCGAACTGGAAGACGAATTCGCTGGATTCTGTGACGACACTACCACAGAGTCGGGTTCGAGCCCATCCCAAACAATAAGTTCCAGACATCGCACGCCACGCATTAAGGCTGCCATATACATCTGCTCATCCGCGGTGTCTGCTGGGTTTTTACTCGACGTTCGGCCGAAACTAACTGGCTTCGCCGTAGTTCGAAACGTACTGTGTGAACTATGTATCCAATACCGAGATATGGGTTGGTGCATATTCTGCGCTCCTTCCTTCGCCAGCTCAGGATCTACCAAGTCGTTCGCATCACAGGTCAAGTACCTTAAGAACTGTGCTTTAGTAAGGCGGTCGTGCTGATCTGAATGTAAGCGCCGTATCAGATCGCACGCCTCATCAAGTTGATAGTGTGCGCAACTCTGAAAGTTTCGAAGAAATGAGAGAAAGGCAACTGCACTAATGCTTTCCTTGTCTTTTACTGGGTCATCCTTTAGCATTTCCTCCCATATCCGTGTCACTGTTGTGTCTGTGTTCAACTCTTCATAGACTTGACACAACAACAAGCCCACGTCCGACAGAGCAACTTTATCGGAATGCCGCCGAAAAATTTCTGTTAAGCGAGTCTTGGAAAGGGGAATGTGTAGCCTATCAGTTAATGACATCCATTGTGAGTAAGGGATGTTACTTTCGGAGAGTTTGAAACTGCATTGCGTTAAATGAAAGTGCGCAATTTGATCGAAAATCGATAGGCGCCGTCGTTCCACAGCAGCCAAAGCAGCCAAGTCTTCTAATGTCTGCACAACAATCTTAAATTTTCGCCGCGAAAGAATAACCAGATCCAAAGATTCCAAGCTTCCGGAGTCATAAAATACTATCGAAAATGCTTGCTGCATTTCTGTTGGCTCAAGAGCGGCCGCCAGAAAGCGCTTAGTGACGCATCCTCGCTGAATACGATCAATCTGATCCAGCGGAATACTTCTGGCGGAGCTAGACGTTCGTAATATGCCTTTCAGTGATTTGATGCGTCCTGAAGTCACGAGTAAGTTCCTTCGATCCAAGGATATGGCGATTCGCCGAGGTTGTAACTTGAACAGCTTTATAGAAAGAATCCGTCAGAAACTATTGATAACGGGGCGTTGTCCTTTCCACGCTTAAGTTACTTACCTTTGTAACTTTAAAAACCGCGATACCAGTTTCTTCGTCCGCTTTTAAAGACTTTCGATCCTGTAACAAGGCCTCAGCAACAGGATAGCTTTGAAGATTTCTTTTGTCGGAAAAAGGCCTGCTGGGAAGAGGCTGAAGCGCTTTCTGCCCCGATTTGAGAGATGACTCTATCATTTTCCTTCTTTTTATGTGTTCTCCGATGGATAAAACGAAAGAAGTGAACGTAGAGCATCAATTCTCTTTTGCTTATCTTGTTAAACAAAATGCGCTTGCGCAATCTCATCTTCCACGCGCGCATCCTCTTTTTGGCGCGCGCCTCAAGTGTCACATCCGGGTTGATAACCAAACGAAGTTCGCCTTCAGCTAAAAGGAAAGGCTAGGTAGGGGTACTGGTAGGGGTCGACGAGTAAGGTTTGAAAATGAGAGCCTATTGATAGAGTTGAATGAAAACCCGCGATGTGAAAAGCAACTAAATCCCCCCTAATGTTACTGAGTGTACAAAACCATACGCCTTGACGAAAAGCAACCATAATTATTAGAATGCAACCATTATTCATTAGAATGTTTAACTTAAATGTATCGTTAGCGCTTCTTTATCAAGATAAGTATAGATGGCTCAGCCTTCATGCTGATATCAATTGCAAACTCGTGAACGATGTCACGTTGAGAAGGTGCGAGTTGAACCTTGAATGCATTCAAAATCCCGGCCAGCATAATCTTCGCCTCCCAAACTGCGAATCGATTTCCAATGCATGTACGAGATCCTGCAGAGAATGGGAAAAACGCAAATCGATGCAAAGGCTCTGGGTTTTCAAGCCAGCGCTCGGGGCGGAACTCGTCAGGCTTATCCCAAAATTTGGGATGCCTGTGGACTAATAACATCGGAAGACCCAAGCGTGTTCCAGCAGGTATCTCGTAGCCTCCGAGTGTCTCCTTTTCTTTATTGACACGAATGATCATCGCAACTGGAGGATACATGCGCAAGACCTCGTTTATCACCGCCTGCATGTACTCCATCTTTTCCGCGTTGTCGAGGGTCAAATCAGTAGTGGTATCCCAGTGCTTACGGATATCTTCAACCAGCTTTTCTTGAGCATCAGGGTGCTTACAACATGCAAGTAGCGTCCACTGTACAAGCGTTGCCGTAGTTTCGTGTCCAGCCAAAGAAAAGTCTTGCACTCGTGGCGTAGCTCTTCCTGAGTCAACTTGACTTTCTCGTCCTCCGGGTCTCCCGCCTGCAAAAGCAATTTCAAGAGAGAATACTTGTCGCTGGTTCTCGCGTTTTCAATCATGTTGTCTGTCGCTTTATTCACGACCCGGTCTGTCCTAATTCGTTTCGGATTAATGTAGGGATCAAGAGATGCTAGACCAAGGACGATCAAGGCAATGGTGATCAGGTTGGTATGATGAGCCTCCATAACTCCTGCAATGAATGGATCTTCGAAGCGAAACACCTCTTTGCCTATTTCGTCGGAAACTTTTTGACCAGAAGTCAGAGCTTCTCTCGTCTTTTCAGCCCACCCCTTGACCGAATCCATTCCACGAAAGTCATGCCCAAACAAAACAAAGCCAACCGAGTCGAGAGAGAGCGCTGAAAGATGAGGCATAATATCGATTTCCACTCCAGTGTCGGCTGCAATCTCCCAATATTCTACAAACTTCTTTTGTAAGATGGGGGATGACCTCGTTCACCTGATCGCGTATGACGCCAGTGTTGAAGGACGGCTGACAAATGCGGCGATGTCGCATGTAGTCGACCCCATCGAGGGCCACGAGACCTGCTCCAAGTGCTTGCTCTAAAAAGTAAGACTCTTTATGAAAGCGGCTTTTCTTTCCGACTTTCTCACTCGGAGCTAGAAGGATCGTTTTGATAATATCCGGATCTGTTACAAGCACTGATTGAGTGCCAAACAAATACGTGTAATGAACAAGTGGAGTGTCGATTCCCACCTTCTTCCATCTTCGAAAATGCGCCACTAGACCACGCTCATTGCGCAATTCCCAGAACGATCCCCATAAGAAAGAAGTCTTTTCACCTGGAATGCGATTGAGAGGAGTAATAAGGTAATTCAAATAGCGACGAAGGAGTTCGCAAAGGCCAACAACCACCGGAAGCAGTAACAACAGATGAATCATGGTCTCTCTCTTTCGTTCTTTGGCTTATTTTTTCATCGGTTTCAACAGAACAACGAAAGAATTGGAAGGACGACTTGATTTCTCTTCTACCTCAACCTTGTTTTGGCGAAGAAAGTGCTTCGGTTTTTGGTCGTTGCCGGCAAAGAAGCGGCCAAGAAGCGGCCAATCGGAATGTCCGCTCTTGACTTTACCGGTACTGTGCTTGGACCGGTTTTCATTGATAGTCTATCATTCTTACATCTCCTACACTTTAATCTATAGATATTGAGCTATTTATTTCAAGTAGGGCACAGAGTGTGATAATCTAAAACGCGCGATGAGAGAAAACTCGTTGGAGATTTGAAGCACCTAACTCTATCGCTGAAACGTGACCACAATTGCAAACTAGAGGAAGCGTTAGGGTTAGGATTTTGGAAATTGGGATATGGAACTTGGAACTTGGAACTTGGAAAAGGAACTTAGAACTAGGTAAATAGGAAGTAGGAATCAGTAGCAAGGGAGTAAGGAAGATGGAATAGAAGGAAATGGTGGAAATAAGGGAAAGAAAAAAGATTTCATTGGAAATGCAAATCAAACTATCAAAATTATTTTTGCAACAAAGACAATTGCAGTTCTGAGTGGGTACATTTGGATCCATTTCACAGACTTTGATCAATGTTGTACCAATGGGTTAGGGTTAGGGTGGAAAAAACGCAGCTATAGGAAGAAATTAAGCTAGAACTACGAAAACCAGCCTGATGAGACATGGTTAGGGTTAGGAGTTTGGAAATTGGGATATGGAACTTGGAACTTGGAAAAGGAACTTAGAACTAGGTAAATAGGAAGTAGGAATCAGTAACAAGGGAGTAAGGAAGATGGAATAGAAGGAAATGTTGGAAACAAGGAAAAGAAGAAGATTTCATTGGAAATGCAAATCAAAGTATCAAAATTATTTTGTGCAACAAAGACATTTGCAGTTCTGAGTTGGTGCATTTGGATCCATTTCACAGACTTTGATCAATGTTGTATCAAGGGTTAGACTTTGATCAATGTTGTACCAATGTGAATGGTGTCCTCTTTGTAGAATTGCTGGGTATGATCATAGAGCTTTGTTTTAGTGAGGTGGACAACTGATTCATCATTAATCATTATGGAAGGCGATTCCTTGCAGTGCATCCAAAACAAGCTTGACGCCAATTGTCAACGTCCGGGGGCATGCGTGACAAACTAGGGTGCGTTGCTTTTCAAGGGACAGGGCTCTCCTGCGGGCCTCACCAGAAAATGGTGCTCTGGATGTGGAAAGTAGAACTTGATGGTAATGGCGTGCGGGTTGATATTGCAAGGAAAGATACCAGCAGGGTCTTGCTCCAATGCCTGTTGAAATGCATCATGCAAGGAATTCTGATTTGTTTTTTTGGGACTGAACATTATTACCTTTGCATGTGCTCTATTTGTTGTTGCAAAGTTATGGTACTGGGGCCGTGGCATTGTAGCAATCTGTCAAGTGAAAGAAGCGAAGGTAATCGTGGAACAAACACACAAATTTCAATGCCGAAGCGTTCTCTCTGCAGGATGCTTGATACTGACATGATCATCCTAGAAAGAGGGATTGCTGATTTTCTGACCATTCTTGTTGTAGTAAAACTTGGTTCTGTTGCAAAAGTTCAAGGTGAAAATCTTCTTGTTAGTCACCATGCACGGTCTGTCCTTCACATCCACCAACAGTTCAAAAATTCTGCAGTCTGTCCTTCATACCAACGGCAATGGCATGATCGTCATGCCTGTTGGCTTGAAGAAATTACACTTTGAAGTTGGAAATATTGCCGTTCTCAGTTGAAAATGGTGCGCATATGATACATTGTGAGCATGAAGGGAGGATGAGAAAAAGAAAGCGGGTGTTTTGAGCGATTTTTGGGGGAGTTATGGCGTCTCAAAAATCACCATGAACGAACGCACCCCAAATGAGTGCTGTTTTGGATTGTACCGACACATTCCATGTCATTCAAATGAATTTGAGAAACACAAGTGTCATCAGCGGACTAAAAAGTGATATATGGAGGAGTTTGGTTGCCAATGAAGCGTACATGGATGAGTAAATTCTGTCAAAAAGGTACAGCACTTTGGCATCCGACATTGAAGTGAAGTAAAAGATGTAAAATAAGGACTTAATTGACAGCAATTGCATGATGAAGTTGACACTTATATTTTTGTGAATAGAAAGGAAGAAGTTTTACTGTCAGAACCCTTGTTTTGATTGACCAATAGTAATTTGAAGTCTGGTCGGGAGCCATTTTTCAGCTGGTTGCATTTTCCCTGTATCTCCGTATGCCAAGCTCCAATGGTACCATGGACTTGACAGTTGAGTCCGTGATAAGAAGCTGAATAGTTGATAATGTTGAAACATGAAGAAAGATTAAAATTTGAGAAAGATGTGGAAATTTTTGTTTCTGTTGTTGAGAGCATATTTCTGACAAAAATTCAAGGTGATAATGGGCCTGAGATGCATTCTTTGGCGATTTCGGATGAGGCGACAGAAACAATGTAAAAACTTCGACGTTTGCCGGACAAGTTGTCCTGCGTTTCCTACGACGTCCGTATTGCAACCGGTTACACAAAAGCAAAAATTCTTAAACCGTAACCATATTGGTTCACATTGTAAGGAAATTACTGCTACGACGACTCATAAAGTATCCAAGTCATCTCAAAGTGCCTATAGTAACCTTCCAATCAGCATAATACACCTCCGAGTATTTCAGCCTTTACCATTGCGGAGAAGCACGCTTATTCACTTTGACAGATTGAAGACGCAGTACCCCGTAGTGAGAAGAGGCCACAAAACACTTAGGTGTATTGAATTAGGGCTAGGGCCAACCATATTATGACTCTCCCTTTTGACTGATCGGAAACTTTACGTATTAGGAATTTCTGGAGATGCAACTTTAGGCGTTAAGAATTTCTGGATATGCAACTTTAAGTCAGGGTTAGGGTTAGGGTTAGGGTTAGGGTTAGGGTTAGGGTTAGGGTTAGGGTTAGGGTTAGGGTTAGGGTTAGGGTTAGGGTTAGGGTTAGGGTTAGGGTTAGGGTTAGGGTTAGGGTTAGGGTTAGGGTTAGGGTTGGGGTTAGGGTTAGGGTTAGGGTTAGGGGTTAGGGTTAGGGTTAGGGGTTGGGGTTAGGGGTTAGGGTTAGGGGTTAGGGTTAGGGTTAGGGTTAGGGTTAGGGTTAGGGTTAGGGTTAGGGTTAGGGTTGGGGTTAGGGGTTAGGGTTGGGGTTAGGGGTTAGGGTTAGGGTTAGGGTTAGGGTTAGGGTTAGGGTTAGGGTTAGGGTTAGGGTTAGGGTTAGGGTTAGGGTTAGGGTTAGGGTTGGGGTTAGGGTTAGGGTTAGGGTTAGGGGTTAGGGTTAGGGTTAGGATTTAGGGTTAGGGTTAGGGTTAGGAGTTTAGGGTTAGGGTTAGGGTTAGGGTTAGGGTTAGGGTTAGGGTTAGGGTTAGGGTTAGGGTTAGGGTTAGGGTTAGGGTTAGGGTTAGGGTTAGGGTTAGGGTTAGGAGTTAGGGTTAGGGTTAGGGTTAGGGTTAGGGTTAGGGTTAGGAGTTAGGGTTAGGGTTAGGGTTAGGAGGGTTAGGAGTTAAAGGTTAAGTTAGGGTTAGGAGGTTAGGGTTAGGGTTAGTTAGGGTTAGGGTTAGGGTTAGGGTTAGGGTTAGGGTTAGGGTTAGGGTTGGGGTTAGGGTTGAGGGTTAGGGTTAGGGGTTAGGGTTGAGGGTTAGGGTTAAGGGTTAGGGTTAGGGTTGGGAGTTAGGAGTTAGGAGTTAGGGTTAGGAGTTAGGAGTT